>CM076582.1:456334126-456901190 GCA_034641835.2 Pinus albicaulis | reverse complement strand
TAAGCCTTTCGAGAAAAATAAAACCTTGCAGTTGTTGGTCCAATTAGAATGGATCCATTGGTAGAGATTTGTTGTTCGAGGCCATAGTCCATTAAACCTACAAATGATGGCTTTTTCTGCAAATGTCTGAAATTGATCCTCCAATGTTGGATGAGATATTTCAATGGAGGGGATTTCCTCCTTTTTATCCACTAGGAAAGGCTTGGGAGCCTCAGCTGGTTGAGCAACTCTCTTAGCAGGTTGCTTATGTAGCGCATCCTTATAGGAGAAGGGAGGAGCCGAGGAGGTTTTCCCAGAGGCTCCTCCTCTCAAGCGTAGAGAGCATAACTGAAACGTCTTTTTTGATATTGTAATGAGACAAAGGAAGAGGGTCCTCAAGTTGTTTACCTTCGTGAAGCAATATTAGGAGATATGATGGGATCCCCAATCTGAGTTCAAGATCTCGCCGAATGTCCTACACCAGATCCGTGGCTTGCACCCAAAGCAGTTGTGTTCCGTCAGATAGAAGAGAGATCTAGATCTGATAAGCGGAGGATGAATAATATGCAAGCCTTTGTTCCCCACTTCGAAACTTCTTCTGAGCTGTGCTTACTTCTTGGGTTCTCAGATCCAGGTGGCTTTCGGCATTGAAATCTGCTGGATGAGGATGAGAGTCCTCCTGACTCAGTATCCATTCCCGTTTTCCCTGTCCATTCATGAGGCAGAGTCTAGATTCTAGCAGGGACGCTGCTGTACTCGAGGCTACCGAGATGCTTGATCCGACGTCTTTGTGCCATCCTGCGTTGATGACTACTCTTGTGCCTAATCGCTGGCAGAGGGAGATAATAGCGAGATCTTTTGTCCCTGCGGCAAGATCTGCATCGACCCAAGCGAGATTAAACCCTCGACCTACAACCTGGGAAAAATTTGTTGCCGGATGGAAGATCCGATGCTGCGTTCTGTATATTCTCAGAGAAGAAAGGCGACGGAGGCCTGCGGCATTGAATCCCTCAGACCCAAGGGAATAATATTAAATCTAAGAGATTAATATTATAAACCTCAAGTATATAAAAACCTTTAGATAAATACTATAAATCATAAATAAACATGATTGAGCATGCTTGATTTAAACATTGAGATAATTGTTGTCACAATGCAATGTTGGACGAAGAATGACGATGGTAAACTATGGTTGATTTTCATATTGAGACAATATTTGTCACATTTTGATATTCGACCATGGAATACCTTGATCAAATACGAATAACGATGATTAAAAATGGTCTCCCATGGTTGGTTTTCATATTCACACAATGCTTTTCATAATATGACATTTCACCATGCATTAATATTAAAGTGTATGACTAATATTTAACGCCTAATATTACCAACCCAAATATTTAGAAAACTCAAATATTATTAAACCCTAAGAATTAATATTTTAAACTCAAAATCCTAAGAAATAAATAAACTCTAATAATTAATACTTTTAAAATCAAGAGGTTAATAGACCAAATGGATTATAAATATTTTAAACCAAAAAAAAACTAACAGATCGAAGGGTTTAATATTATAAGCTAAAGGAATTGGTGAACCCAAGGGATAAATATTAATATTATAAAACAAGAAATTAATAAACCCTAAGAGTACATATTTTAAACTCAAGATATTAATAAAGCATAAGAATTAATATTTTAAACTCAAGAGATTAATAAACCAAAGGAGTTATTAATATTATAAACCAAAAGAACTAATAAAACCAAGGGTTTAATATTACAAACCAAAGGAATTGGTGACCCCAAGGGATAAATTTTAAAGACCTAAGGGATAGATAAGGACAACGGATCAATATTAAGGACACTAGGGATTAATAAACCCTAAGAATTAATATTTTTAACTCAAGAGATTTTAAAACCAAAGGGATTATTAATTTTATAAACCAAAATAACTAATAAACCCAAGGGTTTTATATTTCAAACCCAAGGGATTGGTAAACCCAAGGGATAAATATTAAGAACTTTAGGGATCAATAAGTTGGAGGGATCAATATTTAGAAAAAGAGAGATTAACAAAGCTTACAAATTAATATCTTAAACAGAAAGGATTGATAAACTCGCATGATTATTAATATTATAAACTCAAGGGAATAATATTAAAGCTAAGAAATTAATATTATAATTCTCAAGTATATAAAAGCCTTTAGATAAATACTATAAACTGTAAAATAAACATGGTTGAGCATGCTTGATTTAAACATTGAGAGAATTGCTGTCACAATGCGATGTTGGACAAAAAATGACGATGGTTGGCCATGGTTGATTTTCATATTGAGACAACCTTTGTCACAATGTGACATTCGACCATGGAAGACCTTGATCAAATGCAAATAACGTTGATTAACAATGGTCTCCCATGGTTGGTTTTCATATTCAGACAATGTTTTTCATAATATGACATTGGACCATGCATTAATATTAAAGTGTAAGAATAATATTTAATGCCTAATATTACCAACCCAAAGATTTAGAAAACTCAAAGATTAATGGACCCTAATAATTAATATTTTAAAACTCAAAAGACTAAGAAATTAATAAACCCTAATAATTAATAATTTAAACTCAAGATTTTAATAAACCAAAGGGATTATAAATATTATAAACAAGAAAAACTAATAAACCTAAGGGTTTAATATTATAAACTAGAGAAATTGGTGAACCGAAGGGATAAATATTAAAAACCTAAGAGATCAATAAGGCCAAGGGTTTAATATTAAAAACAGAAGAGATTAATAAACCCTAAGAAATAATATTTTAAAAACACAAAAATCTAAAAAATTAATATACCATAACCTAATCAATATTTTAAATTGAAGATATTAATAAATCGAAAGAATTAATAATATTATAAACCAAAAGAACTAATAAACCAAAGGGTTTAATATTATAAACTAAAGGAATTGGTGAACCCAAGGGATAGATATTAAAAACCTAAGGGATCAATAAGGCCAAGGGTTTAATATTAAAAACACAAGAGATTAATAAAACCTAAGAATCAATATTTTAAACATAAAAACCTAAAAAATTAATATACCATAATTTATTAAATATTTTAAACTCAAGAGATTAATAAACGAAAGAGATTACTAATATTATAAACCAAAAAAACTAATAAACCCAAGGGTTTAATATTATAAACTAAAGGAATTGGTGAACCCAAGGGATAAATATTAAAAACCTAAGGGATAAATAAGGCCAAGGGTTTAATATTAAAAACACAAGAGATTAATAAACCTTAAGAATTAATATTTTAAACACAAAAACCTAAAAATTTAATATATCGTAATCTAATCAATATTTTAAAATGAAGAGATTAATAAACCCAAGGGATTATTAATATTATAAACCTAAAGAACTAATAAACCAAAGGGTTTTCTATGATAGATTATGGCTCCACATTTTGTTAATGGTAAACCACATTCAATAACATTATCAACGAAAAGGACTAATATTATAAATCCTTGGGTTGAGTATTATAAACCCAATATATTAATAATCCCAATTTTTTATTAAACCTTAACATTATAAACCCAATGGAATAATATTAAACCTTAGGGTTAGTATTATAAACCAAAGTATTATGAACCCTAGGGTTAATATTATAAACCATAAGATTAATATTATAAACACAATGGGTTAACATTATAAATCCTTGGGTCTAATGTTATATATCCAAAATATTAATAAACCCAAGGGTTTATTAAACCCTAACATTATAAACCCAAGGGAATAATATTAAACCTTAGGGTTGGTATTATAAACCGTGGGATTTGAATATTATAAACCCACGGGATTAATATTATAAATCCTTGATATTAATATTATAAACCCAAAATATTAATTAACCCAAGGGTTTATTGATATTAGAAACTTGAGGGATTAATAAACCCAACGGATTAATAAACCATCAAGATTATTAGTATTATAGATCTAAGAAATTGATATTAGAAACCAAATGGATCAATAAACATAAAGGATTATCAATATTATAAACTCAAATAATTAATAAATAGAAGGGATTAATATTATAAACCAAACGGTTGAAAACAACCGAAAGGATATGTGGGATACATATTATAAATGCTTGAGATTAATATTGTAAACTCAAAATATTAATACACCCAAGAGTTTATGAAACCCTAAAATTATAAACCCAATGTGTAATATCTCGTTTCGGGGATATCTCTAAAACACGGAAAACTCCAACGAGAGATGGATTGGGAGGGCATTTACCGAATATTCCTCCTCTGAAAGAGGACGAGATCCAGAGGCTACCGGGCCCTTTCCAAACTATGTCTAATATTGAAAGATAAACACACCAAGTGGTATAGAACTAGAATGCTCAGAAATATAAATAAATAATAGTGCAGTAGACATATAATAAGAAATTACGGCAACTCATCCATAAAACATAGAGAGGAAATGCTGAGCCATTTTATTAATCTGAGAAATATAATGAAGTACAATAGGTGATTAGAGTGATGGCACCTAATCTTGCTCAAGGCAAGTGAAGAAGCACTCTCAGAAAATACAGGAAATGGCTACTCAATGAACTGCGTCCCAGCTGTTGGAAACTGCTGTGTAGCTGCTACTGCTGGAATGGACTAAAGACTAGGGGATGATCCCCTTTACGGAATGAGCTGAAAATCTGCAAACCTCCTCTCCTCATCAACCTGGACAAAACCCAGAAACCATATAAAAAATGGCCAACCTCCGAAAATCACTAGAAAATGCCTCCTCAAGGAATTACGCTGGCCTCCAAGGCTATGCGCAGAGGCCAAATGGAAATAACTGAAACTCTGCCTCAAACTCCACCAAAATCCTCCTGCAGGAAAAGGCTGATCCTTTGCTCAAAATCTTGGCTAAATCTCCTGTTGAAACCCCAATTCGACGCACCACCAAAAGGGACTGCGTCCTCTCCCCCAGTGACTGCGCGGTCTCTATAAGCACCAGCTCCACAAACAAACCCAATCAATAATACTCATAAAATACTGAAAAACCAACCTTGACTGAGTAGGCACTCGAAGTCCCCCGGGGCTAAGGGCGAGATCTCCGACCGGAGACACTCATTGCACTAAACAGTGCTGCAGACAGGCTAAACAGCTAGCATGTTCAAGAAGACAAACGTCTCACTCAAATTAATCAACTCCCAAATGAATTAAATGAGGAGGCTCCTCCATCTTTTATAACGTTGGTTTCCCTACAAAACCCAACGTAGCCTCTCTATCCTCCACATACTCATCCTTATCTGCGTAGAAGCTTGCAGAAACTTCTAGAGTGTACAGAGGCCACCCTCCTCTACGTGGTGTTAGGCCCCCCTTGACTCTCCACTCAAGTCACAATGTTGCGCTACTAGGTGGATGTATTATTTCACTTAAGTGAGTTAGACCCTCTTCACTCAATTTTTTTATTTATTTACAAACTATAGACAGAAAACTAACAAAATCGAATATTCCAATTAGATGTTGCTAATTAGGAATATTACGCAATGGAATATTATTAACCCTCATATTAGTATTATAAACTAAAGTATTAAAAACCCTAGGAGTAATATTATAAACCCATGGGACTTACATTATAAATCCTTTGGATTAGTAGTATAAACCCAAAATATTAATAAACTCTAGGGTTTATTAAACCCTAACATTATAAACCCAACAGAATAATATTAAACCTTAGGGTTAGTATTATAAATAATAGCCATGATTAAATATGTTAAGTAATGTTGTGTATTCTGACAATGAGTAACAATGATTAACTATGTTGGAAATGTTTGACCATATATGACCATGGTTGAGTTCTTTATACCATGTTTTATTAGAATGATTACAATGGTTGACCAAGGATGACTATAGCTTACTATGGTTGACCAAGGATGACCATAGGTTACTATGGTTGCGAAAGGTTGACAATAGACTACTATGGTTGACCATAGGCTACTATGGTTGAATACGGCTAACTATGGTTGTGTAGTTTCAAGTATGAGTGACAATGATTAACTATGATGACAATTTTTAACCATATATAGACATGGTTAATTTTGTTTTACCATGTGTTATTAGAATGATTACAATGAAAATCTTAATATTATTATTTATCAGTAATAATCTTAATTTTATTTATATTAATAGTGTAAATTTTAGTATCAATAAAGTTATTTATCACTAATGATATTAATACTATTTATATTAATAGTGCTAATTTTGATATCAATATTATTATCATTCATAATATTAATCATCATATTTTTAGAGTGAATATAATTAAAAAACAATAATATTAATAAAAAACATATTTATTATTATAAAGAAAACATTATTAATATTATTTATATTAACAATATTAATGTAATTAATCATATTAATATTATTAATAAAATTTCATTAATATTATTTTTATAATTTAAATGTTATTAATAATTTTAATAAACCTTAATCATATTTGAAACTTATTGTTATTAATACCATTATGAACATTAATTTTAAATAAACATCGTGAATATTGTATTTATGATGTTTTTAATAATATTGCTATTATTATTAATAATGTTATTAATAATATTGTTTTTAATAATAATTAAAATGTCATTTTCATTATTAATATAGTTTTTAGCATAAATTATAGTCATCATTATTTAAATACTAATTATCAATATTATTTTTAGTGTATATTTAAAATGTTAATGTTATTAATGTCATTTTTATTATTGTAGGGTTTTTAATATTGAGCTTATGATATTGGGGTTCTAAATTAGAAAACTTAATATTATAAAAATATGAAAATCAAAATTTAGAAAAACTTAATATTATAAAGTATAAATATATAAAATCATAAAATAACCTAAAATTAAAAACTTAAAAAAATAAAACTTTGTTGGTCAATATATACTTTTACCCTAATACACTAAGTATATTAATAATATTAATAGATAATTGATCACGATTAATACATTACAAATATTAATAAATAATTAATCAATATTATAAAAATAATACTATTAATTAATATTATTAATATTATTAATATTAACATTAATATTAACATTAATATTAATTAATATTAATATTGATTAAGTATTTATTAATATTGATCAATTAAAAATAATAATATTAATATTAAAATATTAATTATTGATGTTATTAATATTATTATTACTATTTTATTATCAAATTAAACAAATTATAAAACTAATTTATGGTTTAAAAACTATGAAAAACTAATCTTATTATAAACTCAATAAACTTATTATTAATAGTGTAAAGCTCTTAATAAAACATTATATTATTATAAAGAAAAGATTGTTTTTTACTACATTAATCAAAACTTAATAATAATAATAGATTAAATCCAATAAAAAAACTAAATACCTAAATACAAATTTAATGATAAAATTTATCTTATTATATTAAAAAAAAACCTGAATAATAAAAAAATAAATCATATACCAAAATATTAAAAAATACTATTATAGGTACATTAAAATGTAAAAATGGAGAGGCTGCAATATTCATTCAAAGTAATACAATGGACCATGTTTTACTATACATGCCAATTTAAATTTTCAACGTATTTTTTATTTCAATTTTTAAACATAAAATGTTTAATATGAAGTAAACCTGGCCCACAATTGTTTTAACTTGTAACACTTAATTTAATTAAGAGGAACAACTGTGTTTTAACATATTTTTAATTTCAATGACATATAAATAAAACTTCAGTTAAATTTAAATCAAGAGCTATAAATCGCTACCGATAAAAGTAATTAATACAAGAATTAGTTATGGCATACTGCTTAGTTAATGAAATTGCGTAATAAGTTGTATTTTTATTTTTAATTTGATATTTATCTTTATTTTTCTCTAATCCTCATACGTGGTGATACTTAAAAGGCATAGTAAAAAATTAATATGCTTTGGTAAAAAAATATTTTAATGAAGGTTTTAAACATATGATTTAGATATGCAAGGAAGTTATGATTTTGATTTTCATTGATTGATATAGTGATGATGACGAGAATATACTCGCATATTTCAGTTTAGACCATAAGATCAAAAAAATTAATTAGCAAAATCATTAAAGTGGTGAATTCCATGAAGGGGGATGCCTATCAGCGTAAATATGAACATAATATATTTTACATATTTTTATTGAATTTTTCTGTATTCATTATACTCAGTTTTTAGAATATATATTTAGAGTCAATTAGCCATCAGGATTAGACATTTTATTTGAGAAAATTAAACATAATATTCATTTTTATTCATAATATTAAAACATTCATTTTTTCCAACCAGCTCCAACAAATTCAATTAAATTAAATAATCTAAAATTATTAAATTAAATAATCTAAAATTATGAAAATGGATCAAACATTTTTTAGTAATATGTGAAAATGTATTAGGAATGTTTAGTGTTCTACTGCTACACAGATCTAAAACCATGTGTAGTATTTTACTAAAAATGTTACTATATTAAAAACAGCCATCATAAATTAAGACTTTAAATGGTTTGTTTCTGATCACCCAGTCCTCATAAATTAAAGCTTTAAATGGTTTATTGTCAGTCAGTTGCAGCGATCATTGGGATGAAGGCTGAAATGCATTGTGAATCATGTGCTATACATATCAGAAAAAATATCCTGAAAATGAAAGGTATGGCTATCTCATTCATTTGTCAGTTTTTTTTCAAGTAGTTGATTCACATTTTCCAGTTACAAATAATGATGGTGCTTTAAATTGTGGCGGCATATATAATTTACAAGTGTGGAGAGTGTAGAGGTAGATTTTCAAAACCAAAAATGTACAGTAAAGGGGACGATGGTTCCAAAGGCCTTGGTGGATCATATTCACAAGAAGGAGTGTAAACGCACCCAAGTTATACTACAGAAGAAATTAGAAAATTTAGATGGAAAATATGATAATATGCATGAAAAGAAGGGTGATGACGCTGGAAATAATACCGATGGAGGTGCTTCCAGTGTTCCCAGATATGTCATCCAAAATTGCCATCCTCCCCAATTGTTCTGTGACAAAAACCCAAATGCATGTTCTATAATGTGATTACAAAATAATGGACAGAATGGGATGTTAGTTACCTTCACCTGCCAGAACATGCTCAATCTTAGAGTGGTTGTGAATGGTTCAGTGTATGTGTATAAATATGGTTCAATGTATAAGTGTATTGTATTGTATTATAGTAAAAATTATTAAATGTACATATCTGTAAATGAGAATTTATTGATAATATATCAATGAATATGAGAACTCTGAACAAAGTCTTCCAATATTGACTCACAATTAATGAATCATAATTGGACATTCATTGCTTAATATGGGATTAATTTTCTCCAAAAGAGTGGTTTTTTAAAGTTTATGTTTTTCTTTGATCTTCAAAGCAATTTGTAGTGAATGAGGAAGAATAGAACTCTCTCTCTCTCTCTCTCTCTCTCTCTCTCTCTCTCTCTCTCTCTCTCTATATATATATATATATATATATATATATATATATATATATATATATATATATATATATGAGTTACTTTAAAAAATGAAATTTGAAATATTGAAATAATCATAACAATTAAGTATGCATAGTAATTAATATGTAAATAAATAAATAAATAAATATATATATATATATATTAAAATTCAAAAATGTAAAAAAATTGTAATATCCTTACAATTTATCACTAGAAAAATTTACAAAGGTTGAATCCTCACATTTCCCATAACAAGATGCAAATTTCCTTCCATCTTTTTTTTTGTTAAATAATTTTATATTATCTCAATTCTTAACCTCTAGTATGTTTAGTTTAATGGACTCCATTACCTTTTTTATGGAGTGAAATTTTACTCTAATATGATTTTTTTGTGAATACAACTCATGATTTTTATAAAGCAATTGCACTATAATTTTCATTTAACAAATACTCATATTAGGCCCATGTTCATGTCTGATGTTTTTTCATAACTATTACAACAAAACAACATCCTTGTAAACATTTAAAGTTGCAATGTACTCTCGTTCAGACCTAGAATGCACAAACACTTGTTGTTTCTTAGTTTAACAATTGACAGCTTCTCCAAACATCGTAAATCTATATGGATTTTCCACATCCCTATCATAATCAATGTCAACTAACCCATGAATTTGAAGCTTCTTGCTTCTATTTCCTTCATACTAATTGTTGTAGTTACTATGCCCAATAAGTACATAAAGAACCACTTGATATCTACCCATTGATCACTTCTTGAATTTTCCATGTACCTATTTATAAATCACATTACATATGCAAGGCCCATGAATTTTTTGAGAAGTAATCAATAACAGTAATAAAACAGTAATGCCCTGAAACGAAGACTACATAAATCAAAAGGCACCAACTCAAGAGCCTCTTGAGATTTGTTGTTACTAAATGAAAATTGAACCCTTTTTTTCTTTCAAAGTACACATGCCTTGAAAAATTGGAAAGAAATTTTTAGATAATGAATTCCACAAATAATATTTTTTGTCCACAGCTCTCATAGGTTCTTTTCACTAAGATATCTCATCCAACCATGCCACAAAAGTATGTTTGATGTCTTTAATGTTTCCAATGATTTGGTATTTTTCATTGGTATTGCATCATCATTCCTAACTTTAGTAGTAACATCCAACTTGTGCAGAATTCCGATTTGAATGCGTTTGGTTCATTTGAACACTTTTGGTCAAAACCACAATGCCTTGAACTAGTCTATTATTACTTTAAAGAATATTGTATCAACCTTTGCATCAATTGGTTTCCTCATAAAATGTAATTATATTCCAATTCTATAACATGCCACATATTCGATATCTAATTCAGGGATTTATCTTTATATTGGAATTTTACCTTACCATGTTATGTACTTTCATAGCTAAAATTGCCTCTAAGAAATATTTTTCCTAATGATTTTTCATAACCCACAAACTAGTCATTTTCAAGAGTTATATGGAGGGAAGAACTTGAGTCAAACAATTGTGTTTGTTCATTTAAATATGTTAAAAAACATACATAAGATGGATACATGCTACCCTCATTATTGGAATTCCTAGCATCTAAAAGCTCCTGATTTGCTTCTTTCTCCTTTAAAGGTTTAGTGTTGCATTCACTCCTCTTGTGCCCTTGTCAATGGCACCTATAGAAAATCCACTCTTGCCACTTTCTAACTTTATTAGCATATCTTCCTCTAGTTATATATTCCCCCCCACTAAATCTCTCATCATTCCACTTGTTAGAGTGACCCCTAGTCATCAAATCTTAAGAACAATTTCTTATTTCAAAGGTTCTTCTGCCTATAGTGATGGGCTCATTATTTCATAATTTGTGATTATTTACATTGGCATTTATACTAATGGAAACTATTATATTCTCCCAAAAATTTAGAATACTATAGAGCGAGGATATGCCTCACTCATTGGCTTGCTTCATAACTAATGGCGTTGAGCTAATTAAGCAAGGCATTGAAATTATCTATCATTAATATTTAGAGTGAACAATATTTTTTTATATGAATATTAAATTCATGACGGATTTAGCCTAATATAATGAGTCAAGTTTATCCTACATCTTCTTTGTTGTAGAATCCCCTATCACAATCATTTCACATAATCAATTAAAATAAGACCAATCATAGTAGTGGCCTTATCATTCATCTTGTCCCAATCCCTTTGTTTTGTGGTGTTGGGATTTCTGTCCATATTCAACTTACACAAAATGAAGTTGTCCTCATAGTTTTATAGTTTCATAGTTTCTAAATACTGAGGTGTGATTTCTTCTATTGTAGAGATATTTCCACCTCTCACTTGATATGACTACCTCAAAATCACTATTTTACCACCAACAGTTTCCTATTTGAGCTCCTTAGGATAGAAAATCAAATATATTTTGTTCTTCAATCAAGACCTTCAAACGAAGCCTCAATAATCCAAAACTCCATGACCCCAATTTTCTCTTAATAACAAAAGTATCCTTATGAAACCAACAAATTATATGATACCAATTTTTAAACCTTCATAATAATCTCCATAACATAGAGAAGAATATATATATATATATATATTTCACAGGACCATAAAGAAATTTTCATTCTTTAAAGACAAATAATTGTCCACCTTATTTGTTCTCTTTTTTTATATATAAAATATAGAAACATTTTAACTTCACTCTCTACCAACTTACCAACTTTAAAGTTTTAAAATTTAACATTATATATGAAATGCTATTCAAATATAAAGTAAATTTAATATCTTATCAAACATTGAAAATCCATTTTCTAAACATTTTGAGATTTCATTATTTGCTTCAACCTCTCCATTTCCCAATCTTACAATATAGTGAAGATTCATTCACATAAATGTGCAATCCACTCAAACTTGGAGTTAGGTTATGCATTTATTCACAAATGAAAGATAACAGTTATATTTACGGTTATATTTTCATATGTTTATAAGAAAATTTTAATATTGAAATGTTAATGATGATTTCTATTACTTTATAATAAAATTTTAAATTAATATTGAAATTTTAAATTACAAACTTATCATTCACATTGTTAAACATAGCCATGGTAAACACACACAAATAGGAAGAAATAGTGAAATATAAGCATGCATTGTGTTATTATTCACGAATATGTGTATATATAATACTGTAGAGCAACCCTTGGTTTCACATTCCAAGTGGTCTCTTAGACTCCTTCTGTCCATTCGCCTTCTACACCTACCCATTAAGGATTATGTGTCCAATATTCCCCCCCATTAATCCGAAGGGATATGTGTGAGTCCAAGAAGAGATCTGTAATAAAAATTTGCAAAGTATATATGACAACACTAAGGCTGAATGAGTTCTCTAAAATGTTGGCATAAAGAGGTGGTTTAAGGATGACCACCAACACTGGAACACTTAGTGCAGTTCCCAGAACTCTTCCAAATCTGGCAAGAAGCTGAGGTCTTCTGCTAGAGAAAGTGCTCCTCATATTTTTAAGAGGGAGACCTTCAACCTAGAAGAAGGGAGTTCTACAACCAACGATGGTTTGAGGATGACCACCAACTTTGGAGTGCTTGATGCATTTCCTGGAACTCTACCAAAACTGGCAAGAAGCTGAAGTCTTCTGCTAGAGGAAGTGTCCTGAATTCTTTGAAGAGGAAGAATATCAACCTCCCATAGATGGTTTAAGTTTGACCACCAACCAAAGGCATGCTCATGGGAATCTATGTCTCTGGCTATAACTCTGAATCTAGAATGACAAGTTGTATCTTAGGCTCACTTGAACTGTTGTGGCTCTCGATACAACTCTGAATTTGGAATGACAGGTTGTGGCTCAGGCTTTCTTGAACTGTTTCCTCTCTGGCTACAACTCTGAATATGGAATGACAGGTTGTGGCTCAGGCTCGATTGATGTGGTTTTGAAGCTTGTAGATGACCACCATTTTCCCCCCTTTCAGGTACAAGGTGATATGATGGTTAAAACTCAATTGCAAGATTGTTTAATATTCTAGAACAAGTTCTGACATGCGATTTAAACATCTTCTTGGGTGTTGATGCCCATTGCCAAGAAGCGATCCATCCAAGATGAATCTTTGTTCTTGCAAGAGGCTTCTTTCTGAAGCATCTGTGTGAATAACGGGTGTGCCGACCATAGTGCTTTCATGAGGGAAGATCAAAACAATGATCTTTCATATGGCCAACTCGATCACAGTGTTGGAATTTTAAAATCTATTGTTGTTGCTGTGGAAAAGGAGTGGGATCTTGAACAGATGAATGTGAACTGTCATAAAGAAATCCAGCACTCTGAAATTTGATAGGCTTGGAGTAGTCGAGAATATGAAAGGACACATCCTTGTCATATCCAAGACGAGTTCTGTGCTTGTTGCCGACAAGCTCTTCCCAAGGTCTAATGATGGGCTTGGGAGGTGCAGGTTGAATGTTTGCTTCTACATGCAAATCTACTCTTATACTGGGCATTGAATGTGAATCAACCACAACATTATTGGCTTGCTACTTGTGGGAGTCTCTTTCAACATTCTGAACAAAAACAGGTTGAGAATGGTGACTCCGTTGTTGTAATTCTTCTTGCTGGAATTGAGATTCAAGCTGCAAAAGATCGATCTTTTCTTGTGCATTTTGTAGACATATTTGAATGTCGGAAATATTTTCCTTACTGATGTTTACCAAATCATCTATAGTTGAATGTATTAGAGTACTTAACAACTCTAATATATCATTAAGTTTTGTCATTTTCGAAGAGTTTAATTTTGTGGATTCAAATGTACTCTAGATATCAATAGTGGGCTGCTTCCCTTCACAAACAAATTCCACAAAATAGAAACTATATATTATTTTTCAAAGTCACAACATGTAATATCAAGGTCGTTCAACTTTGGTAGTCACTGGGAAAAGAAGAAGTCCACAGGCTTCAAACCATTAGAAGCAATCGCATATTTGCTGGATGGTTTTATTTATTTCTGCTCTTCACATGTTCAATCCTAGATCATTTCACAACCGTAGAAAAATAAAAACTTTTTAAAATACACTTCACCAAAATGCACTCTTACAGTACTTCATTTTGGAATGGTCAAGACCAATAGTGAGGATCGTTGGTTCAAGGTCATTAATACTATGCCCCAAAGGCCATTCATGAAACACCCCATTTACATACAATTTTCAAATAGATAGTCATCGACATAAAGCCCCACTTACATTAATACAAATAGATAAACACAGCCATATACATTGGCCTTCTCGTAATACACAGCGTTACTGGAAAATGAGAAAATAGAAGTGCAGGCTGTGAAGTGGGAGGAACAATGCACTGTGTAAGAGTGCAGACTGTGTATTATAGTGGTCGAATGGGAGTTACTGTGTAAGAGCGCGACAATGTGGAGGAAAATAATCCAAGAAGCATATGGAGGAGAGCACAGTATGGAGAGGCCAAAGGGAGCATGGAGCTAGGAGCAGTGGTTTCGGAGCCACAAAGGCCAACGAAGCCACAAGCAGTGATTATTCTCTGTCGGAGGAACACAGTGATATCAAAACCACCACAGTGCAATTGTAAACACAGCCTGGAGGAGCACATTCAGACGAGAAATGTGGAGGAGAAGTGAAGTGGTGGTATGAAGCACCGAGGGGCTGCGGTCCATATAATATCAATTGATATCATCCCGATTGTGAAGTTAAACTGTGAAGCTCCACAAAAATAATTTGAACGTGAATAATTAGACACATAAACGAGATGATGAATCATTACCAGAATGTCGCCTTATAGTTATGGAACGTCGCCTTGATGCCAGGGAACTAGTTGCAGCAACTTGCGGTTAATCAAACCCATGACCTCTAACGTGGCGTCTATATAACCTACCACTAATATCAGAGAACAAACTAGTGCCACAGACGGGGTCAAGTGAAATGTATTTGCATTACAGGATTATTGACAAAGCACCTTTCAATATATATACAAAACCTGGTTATAATGTTGTTCAGACAGACAACATATTTTCATTGCTTACTTTGTAGCGGCGCAGACACTTGATGTATAAAAAATTGCTCTAGTCAAGGCAGCATAGGTGTTTTAACTTTTCAGCTGCAACATGGCTGTATTTTCTTAATTTTTTGTAAGGATTCGAGACATTCTTAACTAATGAAGCAACGATTGAGGCATTACCTGAAGTTGCAGGGACAAACACTGAAAACTAGGGATTTCACCTATGTCGTGGTTGCTTTCTAGCAATTGGTTGTTCAATGCAGTTGACAAAATGATGTTGTGTTCACATTCCTCCTCTTTTTGTCTGCCCATGACCATTACAGTCTCATACACAGTCACACACTTTGGAGTCTGGGGAGTGAGCACGGTGGTATGGGAGTCGGTTCCGAGTAGGTGTGAATCAGTTCTGCAATGTGTAGCACAACAGACAGCTCATGGAAGGACGTTATGACCAGGAAGAGGCTGGGGGGCTGAGGTCAGAGTAAAACATTAAATCGACACTAATAAAATGAATACATCTTAGAATAGAATATCAGTCAAATTCAACAACCAGTCTGTGTTCTTGCAAAAGTAACGGGTCAGTGTCCTGACAAATGGGTAATGCGACCAGGAAGACGGGTCTGAGAAGAGTAATATTCATTGGACTAAGTACTGCATTGAGCATGAACAATTAAATGTATTTTCGCATAGGAATAACTGGAGCAGTTACATAGTAATGGAAATGGTGGACCTTAGAAATGGCAGGACCAATTGTATTGACTATCGTGCATAAGAATGATGTGTCAGAGATGGCAGGATAATGGCTTAAATTAGAATTGGGAAGAGCGTATGGAGTGCACTGCGTATTATGCAACAGATTAGGTGCTGGGAGCGAAGAATCTGATGGTTTGCCAGGAAGGAGCAGCGCTATTCAAGGCCACTCATCATGGCTCTGATACCATGTTAAACACATCCATGGTAAACACATACAAATAGGAAGAAATAGGGAAGGATAAGCATGCATTGTGTTATTATTCACAAAGATGCATATATATAATACATTAGAGTGACCCTTGGTTTCACATTTCAAGTGGTCTCTTGGACTCCTTTTGTCCATTCGCCTTCTACACCTACCCATTGAGGATTAGGTGTCCAACACACATATATATTTAATATTTAATTGGTATTTTATTTTATTTTGTCAAACTACTCTTACACCAACGATAGGTATCATATCATTAATAATATGATGCAAATTTATAGGGTAAGTTAATTTTAAGTATAAGTTAATTTATATATTAAATGGAAAAAAAATTGATTAAGAATAAGATATTGTTTCTAATATGGTTGTTTTGTGTAGAGAAAAATGTTTTCTTAAGGGTAATATATTACTACTAAGATTGTTTTGTGTATAAAAAAATAGTGTTGTTACTACTAATTTGTGTAAAATAAAATATCATCACCAAAATTATACAAAAACTAAATTAAATTTAAATGCCTAAATAATTCTTCATAAAATTTAAATTTAAACTTGTCCCAAAAAAACTAAACCCAAAACAAACTCATTCATTGATATCCACATCATAGTTTTCTAATAAATAAATAAATAATTATAAATTATAATACCAATATTATTTCCTTTCATTCTATAAACAAACTCATTCAATAAACAAACTTATTCATTAATCTCCACATCATAATTCTCTAGTAAAAAACAAAATTATAATTATAATACCAATATTATTTTCTTTCATTATATAAACTTAAACTAGTAAATAATGTTTTACTTTCTTTCTCCCTTTCTTTTTCATTCGTGCTCAGTGGCAACCTGCTCAACTGCCTTACCAAAATGTTCGGATAAGATATGTTTCCTATCACCTCGTAAGCGTGCTTATCTACTCACCACATAATATTCGGATAAGATGGACTAACGTTCAAATCATTCTTTACATTAAGTAATGTTTAAATGTTATTTTTTGGAATAGATTATGGGCCATACAAGCTTCTTTTCAATCCACATCATTTCATTTCCAATTATGACCAATAAAATCTCTCTGAAGATACTGTACTGTTCAGATCTAATAATGAATTTCTTGCAACATGCTTTAGTTGGCGAGATCCATCGTCACAGAAAAAGAAGAAACCCAAGTCACACTGAAATTTGAAAAAAGGAGGACGTTAGTTTTTGTAAGATATTGGTGGAGAGATGAAGTTTCTTTCCATAAACCAACCACATTGTTTAACGGAGGGCGTTGAATAAAGCTTGCAAGTAAATGACAATAGCGTTTTCTATTTATTTTAAGTTTTTAGAGCTTTTGGTGGGAATAAATAATTGTTTATTAAATCTTTTTTTTGGGTTGAAATTTGTTTTTAAATGTATAAATAAAATTAGTAATATGTAGTTTTAATAAATTAGCAATATAATAATAGTTAAATTATTGCAAAAGAATATATTTATCCAAAAAAAATAGGTTTCGTGATTTCCATCATTTTTATTATGGTCAATATTGAGCTTAGAGACTTATCAAGTCCAGACGCTCATTTCACAAGTCAGTAAGATAAAAAAGTGTACTTTCATAAATGCTCAATCTCAAATTGAAACGTATTCATTTAGATATATATATTCAATTATTTTATTTTATATATATATATATATATATATATATATATATATATATATATATGTCATTCTCAGATGAAATTATAATAATATACATCCTATAACATAAAATTCTACATCTTTTTATTTGTATTTTAAGATTATCACACTGAGTTTTTAGTTTTAGAATATAAGTTTTTAACCAGCACATGCTCATCGTGAGGATTAGATATACTATTTGACCAAAAAAAAAAATAACCATAGTATTCCTATTTAAACATTCACTTTTGCTAACTAGCTCTAATTAAGTTAAATAATTAAAAAAAATATGAAAATGGATTAAAGATTTTTTAATAATATATAAAAATGGCTTAGGGATATTTACTTCCATAGGCGTACTTTGTTGGAAATCTCAAGTTTAATCATTTTCTTAATCAGAAATTTCAATCTTAGGGTTCAAAATACAAGATGGTCTAATATTTTACTAAATCTCACTTAAATATTTTTTTACCAGATTATAACTAAAATTTTACTGCACCATTAACTATTGACCACTTATGAAGATTAATGCAAATTAAATTCACATCATTGAAGTTGTGGCTTATGAAACTTCCAAAAACTTTTTTGAAACAAGCCTCCACTATTTAAACCACCATAAAACTATGAAACATGTCCTATAGCCAGATGATAAAACTATGAAACCTGTTAAATGGACACATCTTGATGGTCATTCATAACCATTCAGAAACTGAAACTGAAACTGATGTTTGTTCACATTCTCAAACAAGAAATGATTCATTCACAATTACTCATATATAATTTAATATTCTTTACTGCTATATAAGTATATAATAAGGCACCAATGAGTTATGTTTTCTTAGTATTATAGAATTTATTATGTTTTATTGCTATGTAACAATAGAATAAGTCACCATTGGGTTTTGTTTTCTAAATTTTATTAATTGATATCATTTACAAATAATAATGTTGATTGACTATTTTAATAATTTTTTTAATATTTTAATGATGATTTATTGTTTTAATAATTCTTTTGATATTTTAATAATTCTACATTACATAATAATGTAACTTACAATTAAATTATGTAGGTTACAATTAAAATGATGGCCTGGAATGGAGGGCTGCCATTGGAGGTGTGCATGCTTCACTTTCCATATTCTTTATTTAATACACTTCGTTAAATTGAAACAATTGTTATTCAAATTCCACAAAAAAAATCAATACAAAAATAAACGAAGCTTATTTAAAAAGAAATCCGACAAATTCTGACATGCTGCAAGTTTCATTTCATAAGCATGGTCTGTTGCGTAGGTTTATTGTTTCTTGAGAAGTTTCAATTTGATATGCAGGTTAGTCCAAGTTTATGGTTCATTGGTTTATTCAAAAATTGGAGTGATATTTATTTCCTACGTTTAATACATTGAATGGTATATAATAGATTTACTATGGTAACCAGGTACGCGAAGCTTCTATTTGATACAGAGGTTCTAGTGCCACATATTCAGCCTTAATGCCTTTATTAAATTGTTCTAGCCTCAATAAAAAGTGGGAGGTATGTAAAACTCAGGCCCTCTTTTTTTTTATACCATAAATTGTTGAAATTTTAATTTCATCATGAGTATGATGAACATGATAGATAATTCGCACAAACATGGGTTATCCATTTCATCTTAATTTTTCTCCTCAAATATGATCAACTATACCCTTCTTTGTCATTCATTCATTGTCACACCACTATGAGCCAAGCTGAATATTGATCCTGGTGTTGAAATCTTACATAATGCTCCCATTCACCAACTCTGATCTATCCATGCATTTCCTTCTTAGTAAAGATCCATTTACCCAAACTACAATATTGGTGGTGTTCTCTTCAGCTAATCTATTGTTCCCACTTTTCGCTAATGTGGTGTTCTTAGTCTTTGTTTTATGCATTGTTGGGACTATAGTAATATTTCATGACCTTTACAACATATAGATAGGGGGATGACACAGCTAGGATATAGAATTTTATTGTTGCTTGATCGCACTTTAAGATGTCCGAGTAAAAATCTCTAATAATGTATCATAATAAATTGGGATTGAAACCATTCAGCCCCTTCAATTTCCCAGGTCCGATTTGACAAAGCCACTTCACTTTTGAGGTAGCTGGAAAAAATACCCCTACACTTGACCCATTCTATGATAGCCAGGATGGTATCATTAATACATTGATACATGTTTTTCACGTATGAACATATCAATTTAGCCATGCTACTATCGCCATAAGAATAAGTGTGGGTAATTGAGACGCACGGGGTTCGGTGAGACACTAGAGATAAAAACTTCTTGAAAATGTAGGAATGAAAACATCCATTTTTGTGCCCAGATATGGGGTGGACCTTATCGAATTCATTTTCTCAAAGTACTAAATCCCTCCCATACCTCGAGTCCCTTTCAACCTTGCCCCTATGAGATAATTACATTGTGCCTCCTTGAAAATAGTTTTTGGTAGCCCACGTTTTACTTCCAATTGTCTATAGATTAATATGTTTCAAAAGGAGGAGCTATCAAAGTTTTTCCTTGACCAGAGTTTTCCAGAGTAAATCATGTCTACATGGTTTAAGTGTTTAAAATTTGCATGATTCACCCAATATAGGCTACTCCATGAAAGAATGGCTAGAATGGCTAGACCTTTTATTATGTCATGAGCAAACTCTTTGGCATTTTTACAATGGTCCTTTTTCCCGGAACTCATTTTCTCAAAGGACTAAATCCCTCCCATACCTCGAGTGCCTTTCAACCTCGCCCTATGAGATAATTTTGTTGCGCCTCCTTGACCATAGTTTTTGGTAGCCCATGTTTTATTGCCCATTGTCTATAAATTAATATGTTTCAAAAGGAGGACCTATCAGAGTTTTTCATTGATCATATTTTTCCAGAGTAAATCATGTCTACATGGTTTAAGTGTTTAAGTGTGTTGTTTTATAATAATTAATCTTTTGCCATCATTTTTAAAATTGAAATAAATAACATAAATAAAAATCATTACAAATTCATAGGATACAAAATTTGCATTATTCACCCAATAGAGGCTAGTCCATAAGAGAATGGCTAGACCATTTATTATGTCATCAGCAAACTCTTTGGCATTTTTACAATGTGCATGTATTATTGATCTATGTTAACCATTTATAATTAAGGCCAAGTTAGGTGTTGCAAGCACGTTCAAAGTTTTGCATGTAGAGTACAATGGACTTAAGGAGCAGCTCAAGTTGATTAGATGGACTTAAATGATGATTCCGAGAAAGGACTTGTGTTTCATCCTAGGGTATTCAACATTTTTGTTTGGTACATTTAAACACAAATTATAATCATGCTTAAATTATAATCAAATTATTAATAGTTTTACTTTTTTATTTATAGTAAAAAATATAAGAATATTATAAAATATTTGTAGTAAAGAATTTTAAAAGTATTTAAAAATACAATATTAAAACATTAATAATTAGTCTTTCTAATTCAGAAATATTTTTAAAAATTAGGAAAAAATTGGTAAATAATATTAAAAATAAATTATTTTATTAAATTGTTGTTTTATAGCAATTTCTCTTTTGTCATCATTTTAAAAATTGAGATATATAACATAAATACAAATCATTACAAATTCATATGAGACAAAATTTGCTTGATTCGCCCAATATAGGCTCCTCCATGAAAGAATGGCTAAACCTTTTATTATGTCATGAAAAAACTCTTTGGCATTTTTACAATGTGCATGTATATTAACCATTTATAGTTAAGGCCAAGTTAGGTGTTACAGGGACGTTCAAAGCTTTTCCGGTAGAATATAATGGACTTAAGTAGCGACTCAAGTTGATTAGAAGGACTTAAATGGTTCCTAGAAAGGATTTATGCTTTAGGGTATTTAATATTAGTGTTTATAACTTAAACACAAATTAAAATCAAGTTATTAATAGTTTTAGTTTTTTTATTAACTATTAATGAAATTATTTATTTTTATTCATAAATATTTTTAAAATCTACAAAAATTAAATAAGTAATAAATAATATTAAAAATAAATTATTTAATTACATAAAATATTAAAAAATGAAAATTTATTTTGTTTCATTGCTAAATTCATTATTTTCTCAAAAAAATATAAATCATATGTCATATGCTAAATTTCAAATTTAAAACATGGTAAATTTATATGACATATCCAAGCATAACACAATGCCATCACCAAGACAAACATGTCAAAATTATAATAATTTATAATAAAACTGTTTATTTTGTGCATATTATATAATTAAATTAGTAATTTTAATACTAAATAAATTAATCGAAGCACATTTCAAAATTGCCTTTAATATTGAATATATATTTATTAATATTATTAATATTGATAATGTTTTTTTTTTCTAAGTTAAGTTAATGTATTAACAGAGGAAATAGTTTACATCATGGCCGAAGCCTAGTCTTTGCCCAATCTTGTGGCAATCTTGACAAAAAATTCAGAGAAAAAGACTGCCCTCGTAGAGGGAAACCAGCCTTGAACAATTTTTGAACTGTTGCATTGCCCTCGCAGGGGTTCCATCGGCTGATGCTTCTAAATATTACTTTGATTACAACAATAAAAAACAGAACTATAATCTGACACAACAAAATAATAAAAAACAAGCCTGATAGTATGGGCCGATAGTAAGCACAAAAACCAAACAAAGAAAGAGCAACTACTCATCAGGCGGTTCTTCCACGACTCTGCACCAGAGTGCATCCATGTCTCCACCTTTCTTGAACAGGTCTGTGATGGAAGTGACAACCTGCCTGGAAGGTGCTGGATCTCCTTGCGCCATTTCCACGTCATGAATCCCACTCGCTTGCCCAAGATCTCCTTACGCCTCCTTGCCCTGCGTGTGCATCGACCCCGCCTGATGGTCTGAAGTCTGGGCAGCTGCTTTACACAGACCCACCGGGCCAGTGCTCTGTTCATCCACCTGGGGCTCTTCATGGAAGACCACAGTAATTGAGGCAGTGACTCGAGGATGGTTTAGAGAGCAATTGAAAGAAAAATGCGCTGTGTGAGGCATGGGAAAAGGCAGACTGGCGGGAATTGGAGGCTCCAGGGAGCCCAAGCGGTGGCCAGTGCCATGAACACAACCCTTCCTACTTTTGGTGTTGGGATAGTGGCCCAACAAATGGTCACTGGAATGAGAAGACGATTCGGAGGTGGAGCTGGAGGGAGCGCGTTGGGGTTGGCTTCTGGTGCTACCCCTACGGCACCTCACCCGTTGGCGAAGGCGAGGCATTGGCACAATCTCTGCAAAGGGCACGAGAAGAGGCATAAGAGTAGGGGTGACGGAGGCATGATGAATGTGAAAATTCAAAGAGACCGAAGCAAACAGACAAAGACCAAAATGCGAGAAGTGGAGATTATCACCAAGGTCCAAGCAGCAGCTCAGCGGGCTTCTTTTTCCCGTCACAGTGCACACACTGGGGAGCCCAGCAGCCAGGGAGCACTTGCAATTCATCGACTGAGGAGCGTCTGAGAAACTAGAGTTATTCGCCATGTTATCAATCCGAATGAGATTGCATCGAAGAACGCCCAGCATTAAACCCACACTGATGAGAGCCGAAGGCCGATGCATTGAGTCACATGTGAAATCGCACAGAGGAATGGAGGTAGGATTACGAACAGCGCTGGAAGTAAATGTCATCGATACGTTGGCAGTAGTTCTTAAATACCACTCTTCAACTGTGACTTGGGTGGGCAGTTGTCTCCACGTTGTGCCGCACCCAAGTCCCATTGCTTTAAACACTGCCCTCTTCACCCGCATCCGGGAGTTAATATTGATAATGTTAATATAATATAATTAAAATAATTAATATAATTATTATTACTTGAAAGGTTTCCCAACAGAATCTTTGCTTCATCCTAATGTATTAAAATTTTTTTTTATAAATTAAACACAGATTATAATAAAAGATGGCTTTGTGCAGCGGCGTTTTGTTCCTTGAACTAGGGTTCTAGAGTTTTGATACAGCCGTCTGGTTCTATGTGGCATTGAGGGAGAGTTCCAGGCCTTCACCTACCTGCTTTGGATGCTCAACGCTGCTGAGGATGATCGATAACCCATTGCAGGGCGAAGATCTGGAGTCTTCCGTGGTGGAGGCAGGGGCAGCGGTGCCGCCTTACCCATCCCTCACCATCGGCTCATCTCTGTTGTCATTTCCTGGTCTGGATTCTTCCTCGTTGGTTGATTGTGGAGCAGGTTTTAGGGAGGCTCTCTAGGGTGCAGGCGAACCCCTTTCGCTCCAGCTTTGATGGTGGCAAAGTTATTGCCTTTCGCCCCCTGTTTGGAGCAGAGTTAGGCACTGCGGCTGGCTTTTCCCTCTTACGGTGTGGATGCATTCGGTCAACTTTCCTCAGACTCAACAATGGCAGCACCCAGCCGCTGATGCCATCATGGCCTACGCTTCGACCCTGTACTGCAAAGATGCTGTTGTAGGCTACATGGCATCTCCTGACCTCTCTGCAATTGACATTGTTGCAGTTCCATGCGGTCCCTCTCTTGCTACCCCTTTTTGGCTGTAGGTCTCTCCCCTCGTGAATGCCGCCGCCTCTGCCCAGGAGGAATGGCTCGGGGTTCCCTCAGGCCCAGGCTGCCTTGCGCTGGACAACGGGACTCACGCCATGGATGGGCTTTAGCAAGATGCTTGCGCTGAAGCGTTTTTTATGGAGGCTCCGTTTTTTCAGCCCTACAGGGATCTAGTGCAGAATCTGAAGCTTAATCTGGACCTGCGGACTAGGGTCCCCTCGGGCCATGGCAGATTTTCACTCAGAAGCACAATAGGTCTTGGCATTGGGTCTAGGAACCTCTCGGACTCTTTTCAGATCCAAATTTCTCAACCTACAGGCAAAAACATCCTGCAATGGGTCAGTTCTTCATATTAGGTGCTAGATCTCAAATTGGATCTAGAAAGGCGGATTGGGATCCATTCAGGCCTTCAGAGACTTCTATTTCGAGGTAAACAACTTGAAGACCTTCTTCCCATCTCTACTTACAGCATTAACAGAAACAAATCTTTGGTGTTAATCCTTCGATTGAGAGGGGGGGCAGCGGGACAGTCGTCCTCTGCTCCTCCTTTCTCTTACAAAGATGTTGTACACTCAGAGATCCCTATACCCCCGGAAGCACCTAAATCCAAGCCTTTTTTGGTTGACAAGACAGAGGAAGTTCCCACTGTCGAAATCACTCATCCAGATCTTGCAAATCAACTTCAAGATTTTGCAGACAGAGCCATCATTTGCAGATTCAACGGACTGTGGCCGCGATCTCAAGACCTTTATGTCTGGATTCATGCAAACTGGACTCATCATTGTAAAGTCAGTTTCTGTTCTAAAGGATACTTCATTGTTCTTTTCAATGACAGTAAGCATTATGAAAAGGCTTTAGAAGAAGGCCCTTGGTTCATGGGTACTGCAGGGCTCTTCTTAACTCCTTGGTTCCCAGATTTTGATCCTGCAACTGCGGTCATTACCACGACACCAGTATGGATCAGGCTTCCAAACCTACCTGTTCACTTATAGCATGTTGCAGTCTACAAAGCTATAGGCAACACCTTGGTCAGTTTCATTACAGGAGATTATAGGCCGGAAAACAATGGTCTCTACACATATGCCAGAATATGTGTGGAGTTAGATTTAAGCAAGGGACTACCAGAGCAAATCAATCTCAAGATAAATGACTTTGTTTGGACCCAGACACTGGATTACGAAAAGACTGCCTTCCGCTGCCACCATTTCCACTTAACAGGGCATCTGCGGTCCTCCTGCCCTTCTCTCTCGGCAAAAAAGAAAAAGGATCACCTCTCCAAGCCCAAATCCAAACGATGGGCTCCCTGCTCTCCACCTCCAGTCGTGGATTCTGATTCCTCCAGCTCTGAAGATGAAGCCAGTGTTGCAGATCTGGATCGCGCCCCTCATTCTGTGGTTCCCTCCACCGATGGGCTGACGCTTTCCTCTGATATAGCCATCGCCCAGAAATGCGTCCATATGGCCTCCTCCTCTGATTCAGATAAGGAGGGTCCCTCCATCGAGATCCCCAATCTTCAGGTTGTTGTAGCTCATTCGCCCCAGGATGGATGGGTCAAAGTTAAAAAAAGGAAAGGAAAAAAGCTTCGTGTTGAGACTTCTGCCCATTCTGGGTAGAGGTCAGTCTTTTAGCTTTCTTGTCGTTGGTTGTAGCTCCTTGCTTGCTTCTCTCTTTCTCCGGAACCGAGGTTGATAGTCCTATCATTTCCGGTTGCCGGTTTTTTTGTCTCTCTTGATTGTATCTTCATATTGTACCATATTTTTACTTAGTAGAATTAGTCCAATTCAGATATAAACACAGATTATAATAAAAAAATTTAATAGTTTAAATTGTTTATTTATACTAAAAAATATAAGAATATTATAAAATATTTATAATAGAGAATTTAAAAATATTAAAAAATATAAATATTAAAACATCAATTCTGATTAAAAATAATTTAAAAATCTTAAAAAATAATAATAAATAATATTAAAAATAAATAATTTTATTACATAAAATATTAAAAAATAAAATTATTTTGTTACATTTCTAAATTCATTAGTTTTTCCAAATAAATATAAATCATATTAGTATGTTATTTGCTAAATTTCAAATTTAAAGCATGGGACTCTAAATGACATACTCAAGCATATCACAATGCCATCACCAAGGTAATCATATCAAATTTATAATAATTTATAAAAAAAATATTTATTTATTGAATTTTAGGTTTGTGCATATTATATAATTAAATTAGTAATTTTAATAATAGATAAAATTAGTTGAAGGGCATATCAAAAATTTATTTTAATATTGATTAGTTATTTATTAATATTTTTTATTTATTAAGATTGTTAATATTGATATGGTTAATATATAATTAATACAATTCATATAATTATTATTAATATATAATACTATTAATATATTGATATTATTAATATAATAAATTAATACAATTAATTTATATTATCATTGCAACCTATATTAATAATATTTCAAATATTAATTATTTTATATTTTTACATTTATATTATTTTTTACCATTTAATAAAATTAAAATACAAATTATCAATATCAAATTATATGTAAATATATATTTAACATAATTATGAAATTATCATTTCAATTATTAAATAATAAATGATATAAAAGTTTATAAAATTACTAGTCTAGATTTTAACATGGGTACACAAGGTTTGACGGTTTGATTAAAAACAAAATGGTGTAGAATTTTAATATGAAGATGAGCCAAACTAAGTAATTTTCTACTTATTTCCTTTCCTTGTCAATAGCTTACTATGGTTCTGATTTCCTTTTCAATGACTTAATATGGTTTGAATTTGAAACTAGCCTATTTATAGAATTAGATTTAATGTTCTGACTATAAATAGTTGAGCTTTCTCTTTGCATATTTTTTTTTTTAATATTTATTATTTATTTATTAATATTATAAATTTTGATAACGTTATTATAATATAATTATTACAATTAATATAATTATTGTATTAGTGTGAATGTTATATAAACAAACTATGTATCACTTATATATTTGGTCAAAATGTATAAATTATATATTTTTAATTATTTGTGAATTCAATTCAATCTTTTTAATCTACTAGTATTAACTCTATAGAAATTTCAATATTTATGTTTATTATTAAGTTCAATATTTATGTTTTTTATTAATATCAATAAACTTTGATAAACATAAATGTTTAAAATTAACATATAAATTATTAATATTAATATTAATATTATTAATATTATTAATACTATGATGATTAATATTAATATTGCAGTATAGAATTTCTAAATCCTGTGCAATATGATGAAATAGCACTTCAATTATATTACAAGGGATTCCATAAGTTCTAAACTTCACATCTTAATATTAATATTAATATTATTATTTTTGTTAATATTATTATTATTATTGTTAATAATATTAATATTATTTATTTAAAATTAATATTGATTGATAATAACATTAATAATTTAAAAATATACATTGATATTAACATTAATAATAAATATAAGTATTTTAAATTAAATAAGAAATTATTAATATTAAAATTAAATATGAATATCTCTTTTAATGTTAATTAATATTAATATTAATAATATTAATAATAAATATATTTGTAATGTTAAAGTAGAAATTTATATAAAAGTAAATTTTAGATTTAAATATTAATGTTAACATTGTCTTTAAACATCAATATAAATATTTCTTCGTTAAACAATAAGATTGATAACTTTAGGTTTACTTAGATTTAATGATATTAAAATTTAAGTTTATATTTTTTTAGGTTCAATGACATTACAATTAAAAAAAATGGTATTTTTATATCATTTGGTTCATGTAGCATTAGGTTATTTTATAAAGTGAGGTTTATAAGGTTATGGTTTTTTAATATTAAAAAAAAAATGTTTAAGGTTAATATTTATATTGAACATCAAACGTATACATTAATAGAGATTTAAAAATAAATTTATTAAGATTAATAATATTGGATTGTAAACATTAGGTTTGTGGTTTTCAAGCTTCTGTAGTTATTGTTATTTGAAGGAATCTTTGGATTGTCCACGGTTTTATAAAACAATGGTCAACTTTTTGAATCCCAACGTGGACCATTGTTTTATAAAATTGTAGATCATCTAGGGATTCCTTCAAATAATATTAGGTTTACAAAATTGTGAGTTCTTTTTCACTATAGTAATAATTTTCTTATCACTCATTGATTTTATACGATATGTATATGTGAATTTTACTATATTTGTAGATGGAAAATTTCCTATGTATTTTAATTTTAATTCTATTCAACATTAATTGAAAATTGTTCTCTTGATATTACGTGTGTTTTCTTTTATGTTAGGTGATTTCCTTGTTTGATCATGGATCCAGCTATTTGGAGTTGTCTTCCATTTGAAATTCTTGAAATTTCCTTCCTCTCGCTCCCTTTATCAGTTGTGATAAAGTTTAGCATTGTTTGTAAGCAATGGAAGAATGTTTTTCAAAACCATTATTTTTTATTGTGTTGCAAGCATATATGTACAAATGAATTTGGATTCATGGTTTTTTTCCTCAATAATAAAGAAATTTATTTTGTTGAATACCTTAATCAGAGTGGACGCATATCTCATTTTCATTTTCGATTCATATATTCAACCTAAAAAGTAGATTCTACTATTGGACCAATGGTATTTTTATCCTTACCAATAGAATGTTCCCATTCACGAAACTATTTTGTAATGAATCCATTTACAAAGTCCTTTAAAAACATTAAGCTAATACGAATTGGAGACTGGGGATTATTTTCGTTATTGGAAAATGTAAGCAACACAAAATATGAATGGTTTTTCTAAACATATCTATGATAGAATGCAGTCTAAATTTTATGTTTACAGTAGTCTTCATAGGGTTTGGCGAAGGGCTAATCTGTAAAATACCCCGGTAACCTCGTAGGAAAATGCATGGAGTTAGGAAAACTTTTCAACATTTACCAATGTGTAACTTTCTAAATTACTTTCTATATACCTTCATTAACCATTAGAATAACCATCATCATCACCTAGAAAAAATGTTTAGTAAAAAGAATAGTGAGTTACACAACCATTAACTCTCCTTGTTGTAGCATATTAACTTAAATTTCGTGATATAACTATGCATCGAGCCCATGATCATTTTAACTCAATTAGTAAATCACATAATTAATAATATAAACATCACATCATGAAATAAATTAACATGATTAAAATTACGCAATGAACAATCACATCATTAGACACCAATATACCCTGGAAACCCCGTAGGGTGAAAACCAGCAAACATTTAATTTTATTATTAAATGCTCATGAGGGTTGTCACCCCTCACTCAATGGTTATAAGGGATTCCATCCCTTAACCATTGTCATAAAAATTACATAGAAAAATAATCTTAAATGAAAAATAACTAGCTATAATCTATTACAGTCATCATGATACAGTTTACCCACAGATCCTCAATCTTTGTCTTAATAGTCAGACAGTTTCCTTCAGTGGGTCATCCTGCACTTGGAACTCCTAAACGTGCATGAACTAACAAATCTTTATCTTCCACAATGATAAACTTGAACAATCATTTTCTCAAGTCACCCTCCTTTCCTGACATTGCTATACTAGGCACACGTGATATCATGATTAGATAAAATATTAATAAACCAAAATCAATATTTTGTGACACTTCCACAACTATTTGTATACATGTATAAAACATAAATAAATTGACATGAAATTCCTTCTTTAACATCATTTCACATGCATTAGTAAAAAATAAATCACTATCAAGCCTCATCTTTCCAAAAAACGTTAACAATATCTTGCATGCACTTTCATATTATTTCCAAAGGAAAGCTAATAGACTATATAATAATATTATGCATGCAAATGCATAACAAGATTTCAAGATAACTATCCCAATAATAAATTTCCTTTTTTTCTACTCTTATGTTTTCTTTTCCAAAGGGATTAACAAAATAGACTCTATACTTATGCATGTGAATGCATGTTCTTTTCCAAAAACATATTTTCCACACAAGAGCTATTCACAATGTCTATTATATATAAAAATTCTAGCTCTATTTCAAACTAAGTTAACATACTAGTTATAATTTTGTGTATGCAATAACATAGCTTGTTCTTCTTGCATGTAAAACATATATTTCTTTCCAAAGGAAACTAAATAAATATTTCATGGAAAAATAAACACATTTCTTTCCCCAAGGATCAAATGCATACCACTTATTCTTTCATGCATGCAAAGGGACATTTCCCTCTCATACAAAAGAGATAACCCAATAACTATAAATAATATTCTCCCAAAATAAAGCTAATACCATAGCTAATCCCTTTAGGTTTGCAAAATACATATTATTTTTCCCGAAAGAAGACTAACACAATCATTATTGTGTGATTGTATCTTCCTTTTCTCTAGAAATCCAATACCCAAAACTATAATTTTTCCATGCATGCAAGCATATATGTTTCTCTAAATAATCTTACATAATAAAGCATGTGATTACTAGTTTTCCTCTTCAATATTCTAACCCAATAATGCATACAAGGATATATTTTTATCTTTTTTTCTTTTTGAAGATATCTAACACAATAAATGCTTCCTTGCATACAAATATATATTTATTTATTTTCGAAGGAATTTAACACCCTAATTATTCTTTTTTCCAAAAGATAGCTAACTCACTGGCTATTATGCATGAAATACAAAATATTTTCTTATCATTTCACACATCAGAGAGATCTGTAATATTTCCTCAAGAAATAACATTAATAACAAATACTTCTCAAATAACACAACTAATTGCCTTTTATGCAAAGGTTTTATGTGAACTGCTTCTCACAAAAGTTATTTATATTTTTTTGCATGACTCGAACTCCTCATTTATGTAAAATCACTTAATAAATTCTAGTAGATAAAATATACTAGATAATTATTCATGTGCACCTAAGCACATACTCTTTTCAAGAGTCCAATATTTCTCTTTAAACTTTTAATGTATGAGCATCATGATAACATACTTGGTAATATCTTAAATGAGATAACTTAATTCCTTTTAAATAACTATTAACATAAGTATAATGCCTATATGTACATAAACAATTATTTTTATCTCATTGAAAAATTCAAATAGAAGCACTTTGTTTTACTCATGTTTCAGTCATCCACTTTGGACGAAACTGACAAACATATGGAAACAAATTTCAGAAAACCAAAAGAGGTTTTCATTTGGAATAAGCTCATTAAAAATAATGTATCTCATTAATTCATAGGTTTCATGGTTTTTAATATTTGAATGAATCTTTTCAGCCCATTTTTCCATATTTAAATATTAAATAATTTCTTGTTTTTTCCATCAACTTTGGGCACTGTTTCCAAAAAAATGGAAATGAGTTTTGGAAAATCAAAAGACAGCTTTGTTTGAAATAGGTTTATTAAAAATAACCTCTCTCATTTTTTACATAGGTGTTAATGGTTTGGAAGAGTCAAATGAATCTTTGTAGCTCATTTTTCAAGATTTAAATATTAAATAATTCCATGTTTTTGTCATCAATTTTGGACACGGTTTTAGAGAAATGGGAAATGAATTTTTAAAATCTGATAGAGGCTTTTGGTCCTAGCATCCTCTTTGACAAAAACCTCTTTAACATTTTACATATCTATCCCAGTTTGGGAGATAAAAAGGCATATTTAGACTTTATTTTCGATTAAATCATGCAATTCACATAATTATTTAGCCATGAAAATATTTTATGAATTTAAAACACGTGAAATATTCTAAGAATTCAATGAACAAAACACTTATTCCTCTATCCACGAAATTATATAGAGTTTTTCTCAAGAGATAATCTTGATTCTTTATCATATGAACTTTTCCTTGCAAATAAATTCAATTATTATATCAACGTGTGCCATATGCAAACAAAATAATTTTCAAAGAAAATAGTTACTTATCTTTTGATGCATGCTTGGAATCCCTTCTTCCTCTTCCTTGGCTCCATTCTCCATGCATTTTCTAATTCCTTCCCCTATTTTTATCATAGGCTTACAATAAATAGAGTTAAGAAAATGGAATGACTTTTCTAAAATCTTAAAAGAATTTCATAAGGCACCCATAAATCTGATTTTTCCTAAATCACAAAAGCACTCCATAAATATCTCATTCTTTTCTTTTCAAGGTAGATTTTCTTTTGCCCTATGAACAAAATATCACTTATCCATAGTTTTCCCAAAACTATTTCTCATTATTTTTAAAACTCATAAAAGATACCAACTTGGAAATATAATTTATTTCTATAGAAGAATATAAATTCTTCTAAATAATTAAGAAATAATTCTTCCAATATTCTTATAATTAAGAGTTACAAGAATATTCTTCATGTAATATCAATATAAGAATTAATAATATTTAATTATTTAACAACCCTCATTTTATGAGATTTTTTATGGTGGCTTACTCCAGAGATATTACATACTCCTTCCCTTAAAGAGAACAATTTCCTCGATGTTCTTGTCTTTTTGGAACAATAACCTTTGCTTTTCATTACCAATTATTTAGGCAATGTAAAATAATACTTCAACCATAATACTTCCACAAAAAATCAAGGAGAACTAACCCTTTAATCATCAAAATGATAAGAAAAACTCTATCAAGTGCATGTTGTACACTAGTATTTTTTTCCCACCAGTGTTGTTTGAAAATTACTGTCTCTCTCTCCCATGGTAATTTCAATCAAATTCAAACTCATGGCATTTATCTCCAGCCATTTTCCTCCAGTATGTCAGGAATTTATAGTTAAATAACGCATCATTTTATATAACATTTTATTTCCTCTATGCATGCATATAGATAAGTAATTTCTAACATGTTCATTTTCTCATAAAAACCTACTAACACAAACTATTTCATCAAAATTGTTGCCTAGATAAATTAATATATCATGCATGCAAAACTATAACTCGTGAAACAACTTTGAGACATGCAATTTATATTCCTTTCTAACATCCAACATCTTTAGATAATTTTTGAATCAATAACAAAACATAGCCATAATTTCATCTAATCGTAGTTAATTTCTGGTAATTATTGACGAACCGGGCATATTCCACTCAACCGTGAACTATCTCCAACAGTTCCCCATGGAGCTTAGATCTAATTGCCACTAGAATCCACAACCTCATTGATTCCTTGGTGCTTTCTTCCCAGCATATTTTTAACAACATCCTGGTTTAAGGTCTGCTAACCTTTTTCTTATGCCTTTTTTTATAGTTTTTGAAAAAGATACTCTTATTTTTCTTTAAAGCGTATCTTTCTCTCATATTGTTCTTTATTTTACCCCACTTAGTATTTATCTCCAACTAAGTGATTAACATAATATTTCTCTCTGATTATGTTAATATTTGCCTATTTATTATTTTCTCCTAGGGATTTTTAGGAGACTTTTAGGGAAGATCCATCTTCAACTTAACCACCAATATCTTTTCATAAGCTGGAAATTTAAGTCTTCTAAAACTCTGGAGTTATTTCTAGAATACCCCAACCAATGTATTCATTAACTCAACAATAAAATATTACATCATCCCCATCATGGCTTCCATAGCTATTGAATGCAATAAAAATTCAATTTCTAAAAATCCATTGTAATTTACATAATTTTCCATTTTCATATTATCATTAAGGCAAAGGAACATTTATGTACACCATGCATCTATACTTGACCCTCAACATGGGTTCCACAATTTTTCAAGGTACATTAGCAACAATTCACCACATGTAATATAGGTGGTATACATTCCAAATTGCCACATAATAACAATCATGCAACTTAGAAAATAATATATTAACATATATTGCATACCATAGAATTATATTTTATTTAAGGTATCACCTTACCAACCATCAATATTATAGAGAAGTAACAGTCCCATTCAAAACTAGGACACAAAATGTGATTTTTTCTTTCCTTGCCATTAGCTTGCAGCCATGTAAGCGATAACCATTGAGGAATTTCGGGAAAATAATTTGCAATCACGCAATCCACAACCACTGTAGACTTTTATAAAATATTTTCCAAGAATGCAATCTACAACCAATGAGACAATCTAACAAGAAATTTTCAAGCATGCAATCTACATCCATTGAGGAATTTTAACAAAATTTTGCAAGCATGCAATCTACAGTAAATGAGACATTCTAACAAATAGTTGGCAAGCATACAATTTACCACCATTGAGGAATTTTAACAACTATTTAGTGGACATGAAATAATTTCCATAAATATGTTTAAACTATTAGAGAGATAGTAAAACTAGAATTTACACAATAGCATGAATCATATTAATATCATCAATGGTAAAATTCCTACAACCGAACACAATCAACAATCCCTATAGGAGCGTCTAATCATAAAATTCGACCAAATTATGGATCCAAGTCTAGACATAGTTTTTTCTTGGAGTCAACATGGGGGTTACATGACCTTAAGGTATTAATACCCCTTGATGTTATGATTAACCACATCCAAAACTCCCACAAATGATTTTTTATTAAAACAATAAAACTTTCGATCTCATTTACCACTTTTGTCAAACACATGGAATGCAAAGTTTCCTCTGCAACTCTACATGAAGAAAGAAAACCCATAATTATGATATTATGAGTTGTTCATTGACTCTAAGTTCACTATATGAGTTCCAATTGACTCATTTCTTATTTTTAACACCTAAAAAGGTTCCTTCATATATATATATATATATATTACAACATTCCATTATCCTCTTCAAGGTTAACCAAAACTTCTAAATTATTTGTTTATCCAACAAACCATACATGCATTAATTCTGTATAAGTAGTGCATTATAAATTTAGTCATGTTTTTCCCATTTTTTTGTTATGAACCATAGTCATTGTTCTAATATTATGCATGCAAAGGTGGGTAATTAATATGCACTGTAACCAATGAGTGCTCAGGATGGTTCATAGGTAAAATAGATTTTTTATTGTCTTTTATCCACATCCATATTCAAATTTCATGACAACAAATTTTAAATAAACACTATAACTTTCTACTCTTTCATGCAGTCATTTATCATGCATCATGTGTCTCATGTTAATTCTAGTCTACTACAAGTTTAATTAAAATCATACTTGACATGATTCCCACTATCATCATACCTCTACTTCCTTTTTGCATAACGATTCCCAAAAGGCGCCAATATTGCAACCTTTTTCTCTAATGCCATTTGTAACATACCTCGGTAACCTCGTAGGAAAATGCATGGAGTTAGGAAATTTTTTCAACATTTACCAATGTGTAACTTTATAAATTACTTTCTATATTCCCTCATTAACCATTAGAATAACCATCATCATCACCTAGAGAAATATTTAGTAAAATCTTAGTGAGTTACACAACCATTAACTCTCCTTGTTGTAGCATATTGACTTAAATTTCCTGCTATAACTATGCATCGATCCCATGATCATCTTAACTCAATTAGTAAATTACATCAATGATAATATAAACATCACATCATGAAAGAAATTAACATCATGAAAGTGACACAATTAACAATCACATCATTAGACACCGATATACCCTAGAAACCCCGTAGGGTGAAAACCATCAAATGTTTAATTTTATTATTAAACGCTCGTGAGGGTTTTCACCCCTCACTCAATGGTTATAAAGGATTCCATCCCTAGAAATTTTTTATAAAAATTACATATAAATATAATATTAAATGCAACATAACTAGCTATAAGCTATTACAATAATCATGCTACCATTTACCCACAGATCCTCAATTTCTATCTTTGTGGTCATATTGTTTCCTTCAGTGGGTCATCCTACACTTGGAACTTGTAAAAATGCATGGACTAACAACTCTTTATCATCAATAATTTTAAACTTGAACAATCCTTTTCTCAAGTTACCCTCCTTTCCTGCCATTTTTGTCCTCGACACACTTGATATCATGATTACATAAAATATTAATAAAACAATAATCAATATTTATTTCTGACACTTCCACAACTATTTTTATGCATGTATAAAACATAAAAAAATTTGACATGAAATGCCTTCTCTAACATCATTTCACATGCATTAGTAACAAATAAATCACTATCAAGCCTCATCTTTCAAAAAAACGCTAACAAAATCTTGCATGCACATTCATATTATTTCCAAAGGAAAGCTAACATACTATATAATAATATTGTGCATGAAAATTCATACCAATTTTTCAAGATAACTATCCCAACAAGCAATTTCATTGTGTCTAACCTTATGTTTTCTTTTCCAAAGGGATTAACGCAATAGAATATATACTTATGCATGTGAATGCATGTTCTTTTCCAGAAACATATTTTCCACACAAGAGCTATTCAGAATGGCTATTATGTATAAAAATGGCAGCTCTATGTAACATCCAGATTTTCGGCATTCTATAATTAGAGAATACACAAAAAAGGTCAGGACGACCTCAGAGATAAAATATGTAAATATATTAATTGTGGAAATTAATAAATAAATGTGGAAATAATACCATGATGTAAAGAAAGATTAAATTGAGACCAGGAAGTCAAAATCCATGAGGATGGACTAGATTCCTAAGACATTCCCAAAATTCTCCAAAGATCCTTGGAGAAAAACAAAATAAAATAAATTTTATTAGATGGGAGAAAAGGGGGTTTTTCTCATAAAGACATAAAGAAAGGTTAAAAACCACAAGGTGTGGACAAAGGAGTTGTCCAGAGCTGGTCTAGAACCAGTGGAGCTTTGTAACTAATAGGAGATTAGACTCGACGGAGGTCCTAAGGCCTAACTCCTGAATAAACTGCTCTCTGAATAACTCTGGTGCAGAGCTCAGGGGGAAAAGAGGATGTAATAGCCTCTCTCAAGGTTGGGAGGAGCCTTCAGTTAAGATAAAAGAGAGTCCGAGATAAGTATATCAACTTCTAATTGCAAACTGATAAATTACTGTGGAAAGTTCTCTTTTCATCCTAAAAATGTTAAATCTGTTATTGTACTGTTAACTAGAGAAAAGAAATAGAAATTTCTCAGTAGAGATTAGGAAAGAGATATAACAGATTTTTGTTTATCATACTAGAGTAAACACATAACCCTGTAAAATTAAATTTCAAAGAACAATAGAGTTCGAACGCTTTGAAATAATAATAACCCTTGAGAAAGAAATGAGGTTATTTATATATTTTCTGTGAAATAAATTTCATCATTAAAAGATATAAATAGCATAAATGTAAACTTACAATAGACAAACATGATATGAAACAATAAATTTACAGTAAACTTGGAAAAAACTAAAACATCTACCAAGCTCAGGGTTTACAGACTTGCACAGAGGTTTAGACCCGAGTTGGGTTTGGTCCTCTAGCCGTTGAAGTTCCAAGCTTTAGAATAATAGTGTTATCATATTCAAAGAAAGGAAAAACCCTTATCTACAGAGTAATACTATTGTTATAAAAGAGTCGCCATTACAAACAGTAATAAAATTACCGTGGTAAAGTAAAACAAAAATTGTGCGAAGGATGAGTCTAATTCTTCCCAAAGAAAATGAGCTATAACTGAGAACAAATCTCTGTAAGTATGTCACACCTCCTAATTTCCTTCCCTTATTTTATTTTTTCCAACCCTTCGAGTTTACACCTAGCAAGGTGTTATACTATTACTTTGCAGACTTACAAGGTATTATCTACTTCAGAGTGTCCCCCCCCAATTCCAATTTATTTCTATGTATCAATTATCTCCAACCACTAGAGAATTTTATAGATTTGTAACCTAATTAAAATAAATTGATTTGTAACAAAGGTAACTATATTTAACATACCCCATCATGATTTGATTGATCAATAACCATTTCATGTTCTACCTTTGTATGTATAAATTCCACCTTGGTACCTCTAATATATTGACATAGTTGATGATCATAGGTGAAATAAATTCGTTTTCACATATTGCATACATGGGTATATGTCGAAAGAGTTTTATGGAAACACTGCACTTTCCCATGTATCTCACTCCATTCGTTGGGGATATATCTAACCCTTAAAGGATTTGAAATTTTTCTATGTTTATGCTTATGCGTACATATTACCTGCGTATTTATTTTTTCCTCTTCCTTGTTAATATCACGATTGGATATAATCTGTGGTGGTTTCCACGTAATGCAATGTTGTGAATTGGATTGACATAATTGTGAATTGAGACGGGACTTAATATTCCACGCAACCTCGTATATGATTTGTAATCTCTTCTCAGAATTTGTAATGGGTTCTTTGTTCATTCGTGGCCATGAGAGCTGGCTCCACGTGGTTCTGGATTCATTTCGTCAGCCTGCTGGGTTGCCAAGGTGACTTCTATGGAACGACCAGGACGTTATGACATTAAATTTCGTTGGTTGTCATATTAAATGTTTGACGTATGGTGTACATGGCACATAAAACCCTTTGATCCATGGCTTATCCCTTGGGATCATGCCATGTGGATGACTCTGATTTCATCCTGTACGTTAGGGTTTTGTGGATCGTTTCATGAGATATGGATATAAATTCACTAGGTAAATTTGTTCGTCGATTTCTTTTCCTTTCCTACGCGTTGGTTTGCCACCTGACAGAGAAAATCAAGGCCATAGGAAGTTGTATGAACCTCAGTCCTATCTCGGGCAGATTTCTGAGCTAAACTTTACGAATCAGGTATGTCTTTTCCGTAGTTCTGAAATTTTACACACTATTGAAATTATTTACCATGGCTTCCCTTTCTGGAGTGGAGCTACGTGGCTTGCTTCGAGCCAGCGCTGAGGTTTTTGGGTTTAACTGGCCTAGTTGCCATTGTTTAGTTGCCAAGGTAGTTGCATCTATCAATTTATCAAGATTTTGTTACTTTCTGACAATAGGTTCTATTGTCTCTGCAAAGAGTTCGTCATTTCCCTTCCACGTGATTCGGTTGTGTTGATGTCTCCTTGCACGTATGCACAGGAGCTAACAGGATCGATGGCTCGTGGGTTTTCTCGGAGTAGCTTACCCTCTTCCTTATGCTCGTCGAGGGTTTCTCTCAGGTTATTTACAAGGCTCTAGAGGGATGCCACCTTCTCAACATTCTGGTTCGTATTTATTTCCTACTTGTCGACCTCTGTATGCCTCCTTTCTTACTCTTTGTCTACCAGAGTTATCGTTTCATGGTTCAATTTGGAAACGCCGACCTCTAGTTTTGTATTTTGTATTTATTTGTGACCAATTCCTATTTATGTATAACAGGTCATGAATGGATTAGAGATCTCCCGCACCAGGTAACTATTCCCCTCTTAATTATAATTTTATCATTCACGGTGATTCTCTCTCTTCACATTCGGCATCGTATTGATTTTGGTGTTTCTGTTGCTTACAGGTAACTACAACTTGCATTTTACTCTCTCGCCTGAGGAATGAGAGTCGTGGCTCAATTCGACATTGACATTGTTTCCTCTCGCCACTTGCAGGTAGGTATTTTCCGAGCACGGATTAGAGGAACTTCGTTCTTCTCTCATTGTTCAGTATTTTTCTTGGAAGTTTAAAATTTGTATTGACACAGTTGTAAAAATTTGACAATTTTTAATTGTTAAGTCTCATCACCAAAGGTTCCTTTACCTCCATCTACAAGAAACTATGGAACTGTCCATACCCCACAGTGGCTGGTATTCGTTTGGATTTTGTTTATATATATATACATATAACGGTTGTACCTTACTTTCTATAATATCCAGTGTGATGTAGTGGGGTTATATGGGAAATTTATTGCTTTGAGTTTTCAGGCCATATAGTCGATAGGCTATATACATAAACGTGGTCGTATTTTAGCGAATAACGTACTGTTCGTCCCTTTTAGTACCTTAGTAGCCTGAATTCTTATAACTTCACACTTTATTATGGTGTTCAAGCAATTATTCCGTAGATATTATTTTCGTAGTAGTGAGATGTTTTGTTTAGAGCATTTATATGTGGTTCTCATACTACACCAGTTTGAAATTTTGATATTAACAGTATCTAACTCTCTTCAGTAATTTTTGAAAGTAGTACAACATATTTCTAGCTCTATTCTATATCGTTGTTATGAATTTGTGCAGGATAATTGTCTAAATTCTATAAAAGTGATGTATGAATTTGTATGTCTATTTTCATGTCTAGAGACTTTCGTATTTATAATCTGCCATTTTTCGCCCTTGCTTTGGGTTCACATGATAGACTAGCATACATATAATTAAATATGCTATGCTGTGGTAAATCTGTAGGTGGCTTAACTACTTAAAGTTCTTTTCTCTATTAGTCCTCTCCTCCACTGTAGCAATGGTTCCATCAAATATATTGAATAGCGGTTTTATTCCTAATTAGTACTGTTTTACTTCTAATATAAAAGAAATTTCTTATATGCAGCATTAACTTGCTATTGGCTTCTAGGTTCTTATGATTGATATGTTGACCCCAAAGTTAGTCCCCATATACTCTTTTCTTTCTCATTCAGTACTTCAGCGATTGAATTTACTGTAAATCTCTGTTCTTAGTTCTGAACTAAATAATTACTTTTGCACTCTATATATTCATTTTCTCACTGTTTCATTTATTCTAGAAACAGATTAACGTTACAGTTTAATGAACTATGAATTACTAAAGTTCTCCATCATTTAACTTAGGCATTAATTTACAAAATTTGGAGAATTTTTCCTCAATTTAACTAATCATACTCATAGTTGTATACTGATAGATCAGAAATATCTTACAATTGAATTATCTGTAAAGAAATATGTATCCTCATATTTAAACCAAACTCGGTTTAGAGTTTCTGTTGGATTATACTTTACAGAATTTCTTGTCTACAACTATACATAATTATGAACGTAAATTCCTGATGATTAATTCTGTTGAATGTAGCATTAATAATTCTAATATATGAGCAGAAAATTATATGTAGCCAATTCATACTACAGGAAGTAAAACCATTAGATAAATTTAAATACATACCACTGATGCATTCGACCAACCTCTCAACCTTAGAGTCCTTCTGTCTCCCAGAACTCACCCCCGAGCTGAGATCACCTCCACCACAGACCAACCACTAATCTGCTTAGGAGCAACTTATTTATCTATTGTTCCCCAAAGCCTGTTTCTACTTCTGCGTCCAGAATATCAAGATGCTTTTCTTCCTGTTTTCCTAGGCTTCCCATTTTAGGGATTCTTTAAAGTTGTTTTATGCTTTTCCTCATCTTTTCCAGCTTTTTACCTCTTCCCAACTACTTTCCTCATCATTGGGGAAATTTAGATTCTTCCTCAAAAATCTAAATTAGAAATAATTTCTTTCAATGATTTTTGAAATATTTTGGGGAAATAGTTGCCTTATCCATCCTCATGGATTTAGCAAGTGATCTTATAAATCTCATTTTGGTCAATCTGCACAATTCATTTTATTCATTTCCTCAAATTAAATATTTAATTACATTCACAAAATACTTGTCCTTTGGGGTCCACTCCCCTTAGGATTAAAGTTCAAATGTCTAGCTTTGAATTTCAAACACATAAATTGGGGGTGTTACATATTCCCCCTCTGAAAATAAACATCATCCTCGGTGTTGTTATTCAACTACTAGAGTTCATTTTTCAAACAAAAATGGATATCTTTCAATCATTTCAGCTTCTCTTTCCCAGGTAGCTTCTTCAACAGTAAAGTGCTTCCACTGCACCTTTACTCTTGCTACTGTTTTGTTTCTCAATTCAATTTCTTCCCGCTCCAATATTTGAAGCGGTTTTGGTAGAAACTCCCCTTCTGATTCCACCTATACAACATTCCAATCAACTATGTGAGAAGCATCATGCACATACCTTTTTAATAACGAAACATGAAATACATCATGAACTCTAACATGGGGTGGTAAGGCCAGCTTGTAAGCCACTGGTCCCACCCTTTCTAATACTTCAAAAGGACCACAATATCTAGGAGCCAGTTTTGCACAACTTCTAGCATAGAGTGTGCTCTTTTTGGGTTTAATACGCAAATACACATGCTCCCCCACTTTAAATTCTCGGTGCACTCTTTTCTTATCAGCATAGTTCTTCTGGCGATCTTGTGCTGTCTTAATGTTTCTTTGTATCTGTTTAACAATTCTTTCCATCTCTTGTAAAGCATCTGGTCCCAACATTAGTTTATCTTCTGGCTGACTCCAGCTCAAAGGAGTACGACACTTCCTTCCATATAGTGCCTCAAACGAACTCATTTTGATGGAGGATTGGTAGCTGTTATTATAGGCAAATTCAGCTAAATGCAAGTAATCTTCCCACTTGGATGGTCTATCCATCACATACATTCTCAGCATGTCCTCCAAAATTTGATTAGTCCTTTCCGTTTTACCATCTCTCTGAGGGTGGTAAGCAGTGCTAAAACTTAATTTAGTACCCATCCCTCCAAATATCCCTTTCCAAAAAGCTGTTGTAAATTTAGCATCTCGGTAATAAACAATCACCTTTGGCACCCCATGGAGCCTTACTACCTCCTTTAGGAACACATTCGCCACTTGAGCTGTCCCAAAGGTAGATTTCACTGGTATAAAATGGGCAGCTTTTGTTAAAGTGTCTACTACCACCATCACTGAATCATGTTGGTACTTGGTTCTGGGTAATCCTGTTATGAAGTCCATGGAGACTGTGTCCCATTTCCATTCTGCAATCGGCAAAGGGTTTAAAAGACCAGCAGGATGCTGATGCTCAACTTTGACTAGTTGACATTCCATGCATCTAGTTAAATATTCTGCTACATCTTTCTTCATTCCTGGCCAAAACAACTTCTTTTTCAAAGCTGTTAGCATTTTCTGATATCCTGGATGTCCCGCATATGGTTGTTTGTGATATTCATCTAGAATCTCTTTTATCAAGGTCTCCACATTTGGAACATATAATCTGTTTTTATAACAGATCAGCCCCTTTTGGTTTTGAGTGAAATGAGTTTTCTCCTTTTTATATAATTTCACCAGGAGCGTTTCATAATTTGGATCTTGGTTTGCTGTCTTTTCCACCAAATCTTCTACATCGATCTGAGCACTACTTCCAATGTTGTTGATATTCTGACACGCATTTCTTCTCAATGCGTCAGCAATTTTATTTTCTTTCCCTCTGATATGTTTTATGTCCATATCAAATTCACTTAGAAAAGACAGCCATCTGGCTTGTCTAGCATTCAAATCAGTTTGGGAAAAGAAATATTTGAGACTAATATGATCAGTCATCAACGTAAATTTCTTTCCAAGGAGATAGTGTCGCCACATTTTCAAAGCATGAATAACGGCAGCTAACTCCAAATCATATGCACTATAGTTTTGTTCATGTATCTTCAGTTTCCTAGACTCGTAGGCAATAACTGAATTTTCCTGCAAAAGAACTCCTCCCAACCCCTCTCTACAGGCATCTGTACATACAACAAATTCTTTATCAGGATCTGCAATCTTCAGTATAGGGGCTGTAGTAAGTTTCAGTTTTAATTGGTCAAAACTGTTTTGACATTTTTTGGTCCACTCAAATTTGACACCCTTCCTTTGTAATGATGTTATGGGATGTGCTATGGTAGAAAACCTCTCCACAAATATGTGATAATAGCCTGCAATCCCCATGAATGATCTCACTGTTGAAACATCAGTTGGTGCAGGCCATTCTTTTATAGCCTTTATCTTTTCAGGGTCAACAGCAAGTCCTTGTCCAGAAATAATATGCCCCAAGTACTGGATCTTATCTTTATAAAATTCACATTTGCTAAACTTGGCATATAGTTGGTTTTCCTTCAGAGTTTGCAATACTATCCTCAAGTGTTCTTTATGTTCCTCCTCACTTTTTGAGTAGACTAAGATATCATCTATGAACACAAGGACAAATTTATCCAAGTACTTATTTAGCACACTGTTCATCAGGCACATGAATGTGGTAGGGGCATTTGTCAAACCAAAAGGTAGGACTACAAATTCGTAGTGACCATACCGGGTTCGAAAGGCTGTTTTGCTGATGTCTTCTTCTTTGATTCTTAGCTGGTGATAACCAGTCCTTAAGTAAATCTTCAAAAATACTGAAGCTCCTCTCACCTAATCAAAAAGATCATCAATTCTGGGCAAGGGATATCTGTTTTTAATAGTCAACTTATTCAGTTGACGGTAATCAATGCACATCCTAAAAGTTCCATATTTCTTTTTCATGAACAGCACTGGTGCTCCCCAAGGAGACACACTCAGTCTAATATAACCTTTATCTAACAGTTCTTGCAATTGCATTTTCAGTTCCATCAGTTCAGGGGGACTCATTCGATAAGGGGCTCGGGAAACAGGTATTGCTCCCAGCACCAGATCGATTGAAAATTCAATCTCTCTTTTGGGGGGTAGATGAGGGATCTCATCTGGAAAGACTTCCTTAAACTCTCTTACCACTGGCACAGCATCCAAAAATCTCTCTTCAGGTTTCTGTTCTATTTCTTCCACATGTACTGCATAAAATTGGTATCCTTTCCTAGCTGTTCGTTTTAGTTGCAGTGCTGATATTTGTCTTACAGAGATAGGTTTTGGTTTTCCTTTAAGAATAAAAGGTTTCCCTTCCTCATCTACACAATGCAGAGTCTTATCCCAGCAGTTCATTAAGGCTTTCTTCTTTTCCAGCCAGTCCATTCCTATCAGCAGGTCATATGAACCTAAGGGCAGAATGTTCAAATTTACTTCTGTGTGAAAATCATTTAATTTTATTGCTGTCCGGGGAAATTTATGTGTTACCTTCCTCTTGGTTCCAGTGGCCAGCTGAACCAACCATGACTGTTGAAATTTTTCAGGTTTCAGATTACATTTTTCTACAATTTTAGGATTAATGTAACTCAAAGAAGCACCCGGATCAATCAGAACAGTAACAGATAGATCAGAAATCTTACCCTCCATTTCCACCATGGTAGCTTGATGTTCTGCTTGTCGATTTTCCAAGGTTGCACTGATAGTTGGTATATTTCTGGCTATGTCATTTACTGTAGTGGCTTCTCGATCTCTCATAATCATCTGAATGTTTCGATGGGGACAATCTCTCAACAGATGGGGTTCTCCACATCCCCAGCATTTCAGGGGTTCTCTCATTTTCACTGTGCCCTCCTTCTTACTGTCTCCATCTATTTGTTTTGAGGCCACTTGGGACTGAGCAGTTTGACTTTCTTTGGGTTTATTAAACTTTTTCCGCTGATGATCTCTGCCAAAATTCTTCAAATAGGCTGGTTTCTGTTTCCTCCCTTTGAACTCATTCTTATTTACCCATCTTTTCCCTTGTTCAGTTTTTCCTTTGAACTGTTGGTAACATAATCTGGCTTTTCTAACAGCTTCGTCCATTGTTTTTGGGTTGTCAAACTTGATTTTCTCTTTGTATACAACAAGCAAACAATTCAGAAACCTTTGTACTTTTTCCTTTTCTTCCCTTATGTAGGGTACATATCTCAGCAGATTTGTAAACTTAGTAACAAACTCATCAATAGTGAGCTGTCCCAGTCTAAGTTCATGGAATTCTTTGGCTTTATCATCATAGTAACGTTCATTCAGATATCGGTTTTTGAACTTAACCTGGAAATCTTCCCAAGTAACCGTCTTTTCATCAATGGCATGCTCCATTTTCGTCTCCTCCCACCACAAGGTAGCCTTACCTTGTAGCTAGTATACAGCTAATCTGGCCTTCAGATTGCTTTCATATTCATAGACCTGGAAATACTTAATCATATTCCACAACCAGGCTTCAACATCTTCCTCCTTCTCCCCATCATAGGAGGGAGGTTTGATCTTTCGGAATTCCCCTTGTAATTCCTTTTTCTACTTATATTGATGCCTAACAGTATCATCATCCTCAGACTCATCAGTCTTCCTCTTTCCGGAACCTTCGCCTTCTTGGCTGTTCCGTGAAGTTAGCTCTCTGATGAGCTTTTCCTGCTCGTTATTGGCTAATGACAACCTGTCATTCTGGCTTCTCATCTCAGCCATTTCTCGTTGCAATCTGTGCAACATAGCCATCACCGGAGCGTTGGGATCTGGTGTACTATACTCATCATGCAGATCCACATAAATTTCTTCACCTTCTGCCATTTGAGCACCACTGTACACTACACCACACAAATCAGTAAAAATAAAAATATAATAATTTTTTTTACAACAATGAGCACAATGTCACCAGCCCAGTTTTATAACTTGGGCTCTGATACCATTTGTCACACCTCCCAATTTCCTTCCATTATTTTTTTTTTCCAACCCTTCGAGTTTACACCTAGCAAGGTGTTATACTATTACTTTGCAGACTTACAAGGTATTATCTACTTCAGAGTGTCCCCCCCCAATTCCAATTTATTTCTATGTATCAATTATCTCCAACCACCAGAGAATTTTATAGATTTGTAACCTAATTAAAATAAATTGATTTGTAACAAAGGTAACTATATTTAACATACCCCATCATGATTTGATTTATCAATAACCATTTCATGTTCTACCTTTGTATATATAAATTCCACCTTGGTACCTCTAATATATTGACATAGTTGATGATCATAGGTGAAATAAATTCGTTTTCACATATTGCATACATGGGTATATGTCGAAAGAGTTTTATGGAAACATTGCGCTTTCCCATGTATCTCACTCCATTCGTTGGGGATATATCTAACCCTTAGTGATTTGAAATTTTTCTATGTTTATGCCTATGCGTACATATTACTCTTGCGTATTTATTTGTTCCTCGTCCTTGTTAATATCACGATTGGATATAATCTGTGGTGGTTTCCACGTAATGCAATGTTGTGAATTGGATCGACATACTTGTGAATTTAGACGAGACTTAATATTCCACACAACCTCGTATATGATTTGTAATCTCGTCTCAGAAGTTGTAATGGGTTCTTTGTTCACTCGTGGCCACGAGCGCTGGCTCCACGTGGTTCTGGATTCATTTCGTCAGCCTACTGGGTTGCCAATGTGACTTCTATGGCATGGCCAGGATGTTATGACATTAAATTTCGTTGGTTGTCATATTAAATGTTTGGCGTATGGTGTACATGGCACATTAAACCCTTTGATCCGTGGCTTATCCCTTGGGATCATGCCATGTGGACGACTCTGATTTCATCTTGTGAGTTAGGGTTTTGTGGATCGTTTCATGAGATATGGATATAAATTCACCAGGTAAATTTGTTCGTCGATTTCTTTTCCTTTCCTGCGCATTGGTTTGCCACCTGACAGAGAAAATCAAGGCCATAGGAAGCTGAACGAACCTCAGTCCTATCTCGGCCAGATTTCTGAGCTAAACTTTACGATTCAGGTATGTCTTTGTTGTAGTTCTGAAATTTTACAAGCTATTAGAATTATTTACCATGGCTTCCCTTTCTGGAGTGGAGCTACGTGGCTTGCTTTGAGCCAGCGCTGAGGTTTTTGGGTTTAACTGGCCTACTTGTCATTGTTTAGTTGCCGAGGTAGTTGCCTCTATCAATTTATCAAGATTTTGTTGCGTTCTGACAATAGGTTCTATTGTCTCTACGGAGAATTCGTCATTTCCCTTCCAAGTGATTCAGTTGTGTAGGTTAACTTCCTAATGTTGATGTCTCCTTGCACATATGCACAGGAGCTAGAGAGGATCGATGGCTCGTGGGTTTTCTCGGAGCAGCTTACCCTCTTCCTTACGCTCGTCGAGGGTTTCTCTCAGGTTATTTACAAGGCTCTAGAGGGATGCCACCTTCTCAATATTCTGGTTCGTATTTATTTCCGACTTGTCGACCTGTTTATGGCTCCTTTCTTATTCTTTGTGTACCAGAGTTATCGTTTCATGATTCAATTTGGAACGCCGACCTCCAGTTTTTTATTTTGTATTTATTTGTGACCAATTCCTATTTATGTATAGCAGGTCATGAATGGATTAGAGATCTCCCACACCAGGTAACTATTCCCCTCTTAATTATAATTTTATCATTCACGGTGATTCTCTCTCTTCACATTCGGCATCGTATTGATTTTGGTGTTTCTGTTGCTTACAGATACCTACAACTTGCATTTTACTCTCTCACCCGAGTAATGAGAGTCGTGGCTCAATTTGACATTGACATGGTTTCCTCTTGCCACTTTCAGGTCGGTATTTTCCGAGCACGATTAGAGGAACTTCGTTCTTCTCTCATTGTTCAGTAGTTTTCTTGGCAGTTTAAAATTTGTATTGATACAGTTGTAAAAATTTGACAATTTTTAATTGTTAAGTCTCATCCCTGAAAGTTCCTTTACCTCCATCTACAGGACACTATGGAACTGTCCATACCCCACAGTGGCTGGTATTCGTTTGGATTTTGTTTATATATATATATACATATAACGATTGTACCTTACTTTCTATAATATCCAGTGTGATGTAGTGGAGTTCTATGGGAGATTTATTTCTTTGATCTTTCAGGCGATACAGTCATTAGGCTATATACATAAACGTGGTCGTATTTTAGCGAATAACGTACTGTTCTTCCTTTTAGTACCTCAGTAGCCTGAATTCTTATAACTTCACACTTTATTATGGTGTTCAAGCAATTATTCTGTAGATATTATTTTCGTAGTAGTGAGATGTTTTGTTTAGAGCATTTATATGTGGTTCTCATACTACACCAGTTTGAAATTTTGATATTAATAGTATCTAATTCTCTTCAGTAATTTTTTGAAAGTAGTACAATAGATTTCTAGCTCTATTCTATATCGTTGTTATGAATTTGTGCTGGATAATTGTCTAAATTCTGTACAAGTGATGTATGAATTTGTATCTCTATTTTCATTTCTAGAGACTTTCGTATTTATAATCTGCCATTTTTCGCCCTTGCTTTGGGTTCACATGATAGACTAGCATACATATAATTAAATATGCTCTGCTGTGGTAAATATGTAGGTGGCTTAACTACTTAAAGTTCTTTTCTCTATTAGTCCTATCCTCCACTGTAGCAATGGTTCCATCAAATATATCGAATAGCAGTTTTATTCCTAATTAGTATTGGTTTCCTTCTAATACAAAAGAAATTTCTTATATGCAGCATTAACTTGCTATTGGCTTCTAGGTTCTTATGATTGATATGCTGACCCCAAAGTTAGTCCCTATATACTCTTTTCTTTCTCATTCAGTACTTCAGTGGTTGAATTTATTGTAAATCTCTGTTCTTAGTTCTGAACTAAATAATTACTTCTGTACTCTATATATTCATTTTCTCACTGTTTCATTTCTTCCAGAAACAGATTAAAGTTACAGTTTAATGAACTATGAATTACTAAAATTCTCCATCATTTAACTTAGGCATTAATTTAGAAAATTTGGAGAATTTCTCCTCAATTTAACTAATCATACTCATAGTTGTATACTGATAGATCAGAAATATCTTACAGCTGAATAATCTGTAAAGAAATATGTATCTTCAGATTTAAACCAAACTCGGTTTAGAGTTTCTGTTGGATTCTACTTTACAGAATTTCTTGTCTACAACTATACAGAATTATGAAGGTAAATTCCTGATAATTAATTCTATTGAATTTAGCATTAATAATTCTAATATATGAGCAGACAATTATATGTAGCCAATTCATACTACAGGAAGTAAAACCACCAGATAAATTTAAACACATACCACTCATGCAGTCGACCAACCTCCCAACCTTAGAGTCCTTCTATCTCCCAGAACTCACCCCGGAGCTGAGATCACCTCCACCACAGACCAACCACTAATCTTCTTAGAAGCAGCTCATTTAAGCTATTGTTTCCCAAAGCCTGTTTCTATTTCTGCGTCCAGAATATCAGGATGCTTTTCTTCCTGTTTGCCTAGGCTTCCCATTTTAGGGATTCTTTAAAGCTATTTTATGATTTTCCTCAGCTTTTCCAGCTTTTTACCTCTTCCCAACTACTTTCCTCATCATTGGGGAAATTTAGATTCTTCCTCAAAAATCTAAATTAGAAATAATTTCTTTCAAGGATTTTTGAAAGATTTTGGGGAAATAGTTGTCTTATCCATCCTCATGGATCTAGCAAGTGATCTCATAAATCTCATTTTGGTCAATCTGCATAATTCATTTTATTCATTTCCTCAAATTAAATATTTAATTACATTCACAAAATACTTATCCCTTGGGGTCCACTCCCCTTAGGATTAAAGTTCAAATGTCTAGATTTGAATTTCAAACACATAAATTGGGGGTGTTACAAAGTATAAGTATTGATTATCAAATTAGATATAAATTAATACATAAACATACTCGACTGGAAAGGAATTCAAAGTTACAGGTCTGCCCAACCCCAAAATATTACAAAAAGAGAAATAAAACTTACACAATAACAAACCCCAAGGGTTCAAAAACTCAAAGAAAATTGTAGCATATCTCAAAATTGATTATCTATAAATGAACCAAGATAAGCCACTACGTGAAGGACCTGGAGGCCTTGCCATGTAGACAAGAGACTCGGTTAGGGTTTTAAAGGGAAAACATGTACATGTAGCAGGAATAGTTCCTCAAAGGCTAGACCTTAAAGGTCGAGTATAAACTGAATTATAGAGAAGAAATTCAAGGAATCTTAACACGCCTGACATTTATGGAGGCGGTCACAACCATAGTCAGGAAACACAACCAACATCAAGAACTAAGGTGCAATGGTGCCTTGCAAATTAAGGAGAACAAAGAATATAAGTACAGAACAAAGAATTCCAAAACCAGATAAAATATAACTTCAAGAAAAATAAGAATTGGAGTTGTTGGGTTACAAGAACACCTCACCTTTATTCTTCAATGCTCTGGAGAGACAAACCCACCATGGCCAAATGAGTAAGAACCGCAATGAACGATGTAAGCGAAGAGTCCGATAACAAAAAATTTAAGAAATATTATAGAGGAATCAGTGTGAAATAGAAGATAACGAGAACAACAAAGAAACTAATTTTTTTGAGAGCTTACCATGACGAACAAACCCTTCTATGATGAATGGAGTAGAGAGAGGATAGTTGAGTTCTCTACGGCGAGTCAACCCTCACACATAAAACTGACAATGAAATCCTCTTTAATACATATGCTTCTCACTAGTTCAGGAGGAAGCTCGAAGGGTAAATAACCAACGCCATGGTAAGGATAAAACTCATTACAAACCCTCTCGCAAAGGAGAGCCACAACGGTTGACGAAGAAAATGAGCAGAACAGGGCGACGATGAGGGAGGTAGTTACCCTAAGGCAGTTAGCCGAGATCAAAAGCATCGAAAGTAGGGTTTGGATTATCGACGGTCCAAAACAAAACAAGAGTGGAGTACAGCTTCCACACACTTCGCAATATAAAATCTTAATTAAGATAAGAACTCAATTAAATTTATATAACATATCTGTCGTATGTACTTAATAGATAAGCCATGAACACAATGAATAAACGTAAATCATAATTTGTAGCAGACATGCGTCAACAAACATATCCATAGTTTTATAATGTTGTGGAATGAGAATTATAATCGTAGCCCTTGGATTTTAACCAGCAAGTTAGACACAGTTTTCAAATAAATATGCCAGGTTATATATATATATATATATAAGTTAACACATAGATATTTCAAAGTGTGTCAGAAAATCAAACTCCTTGCGTTAGAGTTATAATCATAATTAAAATGAGAACCAAACCTTTACAATACTATTATTACAGCTATCATTAAACCCACTTATCATAAGTTAACCATGTATAATTTAGTTAAGTAAAAGAATTTTTTTTTATGACTATGATAGATGATTTCAAAATAGATAAGTTGGAAGTCAACAATGGAATCATAAAGCTCGTTGAGAATGGAGTTTCAACATTTTATAAAAGAGTGAACTTATTGCACATTTGAGTGGAATTTCATGTATAATGATAAGTTATTACATTTGAGTGACATTTCAAGTATAATGTTAATTTATATAAAATGTTTATTTTTTTATTAATATTAAAATATTGTGATTGTAGTTTAAGAGTAGTATTTTTATTTATATATGAAATATGTAAATTAATGAATTTATGTTTTAAAAATATAGTTATTTTTCAAACATATTTTTTTATTTAAAGGCAAAAACGATTTTATGTCTAGACATTTTTTTTATATAAAAAATACTATATATAATTATTTGTTTTTAGATAATGAAAATTTCTTTGTTATTGTGTGAGATTTTTAATTATATTTATTTTATTATTTTAAATTTCAATTTACCATTGTATTTTTCTTCATATGAAATTGAATGTTATCAAGGATTAAAAATTGGTATGAAAGTAATTGTTGGTTTTATGAGAACACTTTTTTCACTAATTTGAGGAAATTGCAACCATGGAGTTTTTAGTTTTGGTGGCCTTGTTTTGAGGTCTAGATTAAAGAACTATATACAACTAATTGTCTATGTTAAAGAGATAAAGTAGAAAAATGGTAATATCGATGTTAAACAAGGTTGCCCCCTCTCCCCTACCCTATTTGGCATTTACATCAACAAGCTAGAAGGTTGTTTAGAGGAAGCAGGATGTGCTGGCACAATCTTAGTTGGGATAGTCATCATCCTTATTCTCTATGCTGACGATATTGTTCTTCTCGCAAGGTGCCCATCTGATCTTGATAAGCAACTTATACTTATTAAGGATTTCTACTCTACCATGGGTATTTCTGTTAACACTGACAAAAAAAAAGTTATGATTATCAAATCCAAGAAGGACACTTACGCAAATTTTATGTATGACAATAGTAACTTGGAGGAAGTGTCTTCTTACAAGAACCTAGAAATTGATATTCATCACAAGCTCAATTGGAACTATAGCATTCAAAAAAAGATTAATGGGGGGTGGAAAGCTTATTTTGGTCTTGAAAATAATTGTAAAACGACAAACCTTGTAATGTGCGATAGAAAGAAGTTCCTCTTTGAAACTTTAGTCACTCATGTTATCTTATATGGATGTGAGGTTTGGGGTTGCAGCATCTCTAGAGAATCCTAGAGAAATATTGAGCAAATCCAGAAGCATTTTATAACATATAACCTTAAAATTAAAAGCAATACACCCTATCCTATTCTCCTTATAGAAGTGGGTCTTTCTCCTATCGAGAGCCTAGCTATGACTAGGCTTCTATTGTACAAGCGCAAGCTCAATAGCATAGGAGACCATAGAATTCCTAAGCTAGCTTTAAATTCTAGCCAAAACCACCTAAGGCTTAAACGAGGTTGGTGTAAAGACACCGGGGCCTTGTTAAACCATTGGGAGATCGACGAGAATGTTGCATTGCAAAAAATTAATAACATTAAAAAAATCGTTACTTCTACGTTCAAAGAAAAAATGTGGTGTGAGAAAGATCTAGCAGCTAAAAGAAAATTAAGATATTATAAGGAGGTCATCAACCCCACCCTAGAAGATCAAAAGTATCTCTCTATTTTAACTATCTCAAAGAAGAAAATTAATATAGCCAAGATTAGAACAAACTCTCATGGGCTCCATAGTGAAACAAGTCGTTGGACAGTTCCTAAAACACCATGGATGGAAAGGATCTGCCATCTCTGTGAGAATATGAACATCGAGGATGAAAATCACTTCCTCTTAGAGTGCCTTGCATACAACCACATTAGAGCTCAATTTCATAATCTTCGTTGCAATACTAACCTTCCTAGCCTTTTAAGATGTCAAAATTATAGTGAGTTCGGGAGGCTTCTCTCCATGCTTTTTTAGCAGAGGAATAAAATCTTAAATCAAACTAAATAACTCTTTTCTTTAGGTTTGATAAACCAAAGATTGGTCTCAGTGGACGTTAACCATCATCATCATCATCATCATCAATAATAATTTTAAAGTAATCATATAAGTGAAAGGTGAAAAAAGTTTGGCCATTTGAAATCTCCTTAGGCAGTGGCCCAAGTTCATGGCATACCAAGCAAAAAGACGATGAAAAATGTCCATGTGTCTTCAATTTCAAATAATGAGATTGAAAAGAAGAAAAATAGATCTTTGTGCCTCATCAATATTTTTAGTAGGGCTTGTTAATTTCAATTATATATGACGTTATTAATTTAGGTTATGTTTTTTTTTTTTTTAAATAAAAAATATAAATTATTTTAATAAAAAATTAAATTAAAAAAATAAATATAAAATTATTGGATATTATTGTATAAGAATTTTTTCTTATTTAAAATATTATTTTAGTTTTATGTTGAGGATTTTGTTTTATGTGGAGGATTCTATGCATATTATTTTATAGATTATAGTAAATTTTCAAATATTTTTAGTCTGTTTTAAAAATTTAATATATTTTATAAAGTATTATTAAGTATCATAAATGATTTTGAATTATGTATTTATTATAAGATTACAAAAATCTAACTTTTTGTTTTTCAAAATTTTGTTGAGAAAATAGATTACGTAGTTTTAAGTTGTTTAGACAATCATACAATATTAAGATTGATTATATTCAAATAAATTTTAATCTATTTTTTTGTCATATGAAATTACCTCATACTGTATTACTAAAAACAACCTCGTTTACTACAATATATTAATTCACCAACCACTAAAAAGATGACTTCTCAGTCCATGAGTCACTTGGGAGGCATTCATATGTATTGATCTTGGTATCCATCGTTGCAAACAATTTCAAAAGAGTTTTTGAAACTTAGAATATCAAAATTCTTTATTTGAATAGTTCAAATTTTTTTTTTTTTTTTTTTTTTTAATATTGATGACGAAGGTGAAGGTAACCAACATTCAATTCTACGTTGATGGTACAGCAGCTGACGCGCTTTCTTCCCATGAAATTACATTAGAAGCGTCGAAATCCATTTTCATAGGTTTATCTAACTAAAGATAAAGAGTACCACGTAAGAAATATATTAAAACATAATAAAGCGATGGCAGCTACCAAACGCATCTTCTCTATGTACATATATTCCTCTTTACTTGTAGAGAAAACTTCATTTCTCCTGCGTTATCCAAACATTTTGTGGTTAGATGAGCACGCTTCCACTGTGACAGGAAACCTATGTTGTCCAAATATTTTGGTGAGGTAGATGAACATGTTTCCAATTTCAAAGAAATGAAAATGGATATTCAGCAGCAGCAATAATATGTACATGAAAACATGGATATTCAGTAGCAGCAAGAATATCTACACCTTAGAAAGTTTCTGTCAAAGTTATCAAAAGAGTTGACATTAGGTTTTTGTCAAAGTTATCAATATATTTGATGTTGAATCACAGTTGGGCAAAACCGATCAAATGGCATTGCACCCATTTATTTTGAGAATGTTTATGGGATGAACCATATTATTTTGGTTAAATGTTTTGAATTATTTGATACGTTTCATCCTCTTGAAAATATCATTCAAAAAATTAATTTATTAAAAATGAAAAAAAAAATCAATTTATCAAAAAAAAATATTTTTAATTAAAAATAAACATTAAATTAATTAGGTCAGAGAATAAGTCAATATGTTCAAAAATAAAAAATAAAAAACAAAAAAAATCAATTAATTAAAGAAAATGTTATTTCTTTTTTTTCTAATTTAAAATTTTAATATGAAATATTTTGAATGAATTTATTATTTTAGTATGAATTAATGAATTTAAGGTTAGTGTTAAAATTTTAAAGGGAAAGTCATTTTAAAGGAAATTTAAGTTTAATTGAGTGTGATACAAGTTTATCTCATACAAAAAAATCATAGCAACAACATCATGTGATGCACAAAACAATCTTTGTAATAACATGTTATTTTTTTATTTATATATAAATTAATTTTTATTTAAATTTAATTTAATTTAGGAAAATAAAAAGAAATTTTGAAAATATTTTAATATAAAATTACATTGTTAATGTTAAGTACCATCTATTCTTTTATTAATAAAATAGAGAGATAGATTTAAAATTTTCATATCAATATCTTAAATTTGTAATCTAGTGCATTGTCAAGTCTCACTAGCACAACCAACTAAGGATGGGCCTCATTAGCAAGGTGGCTAGGGATCAAACTACATGGTGGGTGGTTGTGCCATGCACTAGGGGGAGGAGACATGCTAAACTTAATCCAGTGAGCTTAGAGCTGGTGTGGCCGAGGCAAGGTGTGCTCCACAGGTGACTTTGATGAATTAGATAACCCTAGGTCGTGCTTTCTCAAGCCACGGGTCAAGCCTCGAGTATCAAAGACAACTTGAAAAACAAAAAATGTCAGAGTGCACTAGAAATTCATATGAATGAATGGTTAAATGGAAAGGTTGAATTCCAATAATGGAATATTAAAACTTGTGGAGAATGTAGTTTCCACATATGATGAAAGCATTAAACTCATCTCTACATTTGACTACATTTCATGTCTAATGGCTTTATATTAAGTAGTAGTATTACACAAATTTTACACATGTTTACTTTTGAAATTTTTTATTGCTTAAATGAAACATAAACAAGTCCAAACAAGTCATTTTGTATTAACTCTAAGATTCTTTTTCACTTGTAGCACTAGATGATAAGATTACCTAATTCTATTTACCATAAATGCAATGTAAACAAAAATAAACATCTAAAGTGCAATAAGAGATACATTTAACTATACTTTTATCATGTAATTCGTTAAGGACCTTCTCTCCAAAATGTCATAATATTTGATTCCATAGCATTGTCTTTTCTAAAAAGATGATATGGGTTTTTCCTTCTTCATTTGCACCCTCAGAAACAATAAATTATCACACCCATAAGTGATAGAAGTTCCTAATGAGTTGTACAAAGTTCCAGTTTGAACTCCCTTTAAAAACACCATTGCTTCTCAAACCAATCTATAGGTTTACCCTTAAAACATAGTTATGTACACCTAAATCACTCATCTTACTTGTGGATATCAAGTTTCTATCTAGCTATGCAATATGCAAAACCTAAGGGAGTATTATAATATATTTTTCCTTGAGCTTCAACATGACTTTTCCTCATCCTATCGCTTTAAATATTGAGTCACATCCTAAGAAAACGTCACCTCCATCAAACTTTTCGTATTTACAAAATCCTTCCCTATGAGGAATCATATGAAAGAAGCATCTTAGTTGATCAACCATACATTATGATCTGAATGTGTGGTTGAATCTCTTGTGATTGAGGAGGTGTTCCTTTCATGGAAGGCCTACATCATCAGATCCCTTCCCTTTATCGACACTTTTAGATCTACAATCCTTCTTACACTACCAAGCTTTATCACATTTTCAATAATTAAATATTTTCTTGGAGATTTAAATCTACCTCTAGATCTATATCCCCACTTGAAGACTTATTTTACTTATATACAAGAAATGTCATCTTATAAATCATGCATTCATGCTTTGGATATCCATGGTTTTTCATCTCATTTCTTTAAATAACAAGGATGTGACCACATCATCAAACTTTATGATTGTTGCATTATTTTTGGCAGTTACATCTAGGCTATCCCAGGAATTTGGAAAACAATACAATAAAAAAATGTAGTTATCTTCAAATGAAATTTTAAGATAAAAAAACAACAACTAAGTTATGACAGTGTTTAAGGGAATTAGATTCTCTATCAATGAGCATCAATCATTCATCCTTAGGAGGTACATCTTTTTTTGAAGAAAAAAATTATTTACCAAGGAATTAGGTTGATACAAAGTCCCTAAATTATTCCATTACTCCTTCACTACAACTTTTTTTTACGCATTTAATAAAACTAAATATGAAAAACACAATTAGAATATACTCTTTGCTTTCCTATGAAACTTCTTCTAGTCTTTGGTTGAGATACTCATAGGTGTAGTATTACGATACATAGTGACCCACTATTCTTTTTTTTGCAAGAATACCCTCCATATTGATCTTCCATAGCTCGAAGCCTCTCCCATTAAATTTATCATTCTCAATTTTATAAATACTCATCACTCTCTTCTAGCAAAATAATCACTACCATAGAACACCCATTGAAAACAGTTTATTGCAAAATTGAGTTGAACCTTTACCCACAAAGTTATCCCCCCGAGCAAGTAAATTTATTTGATACCAAATATTAGTGTGAAACATTTCCAGTAAAGTAAATCACACACAAATTATTTATAATAGAAAACTAATTTGGGGAGGCAAGAATGGGAGGGTGATATTTAACCTCAAAGAAAAATATGAAACAAAGTATGCATGGGGACTTGGGAAAGCCTCAAATAAGCAAGTCGAAGCACTCTCTCTTTGGAAAGGCTTGAAGATAAGCATCTCCAAATGCATTAATTATTTTATTATTGTTGGAGACTCAATGGTGGTGATTCAAAATTTCATAAGTATATATAGAAACAATCAACCTTTTATGTTGATCCTTCTCCATTGATAACAAGGATTATTTTTTTTCTAAATGATCTTGATGATTTTAAAGTTTATCATGTAAAAAGAAGGAATAATGAAATGGTGGACCTCCAAGCAAACATTGGAGCGACATTAACCCAAGGTGATTTACATATTGATCTCTATGTTTTAACATTTCACGTCCCATAATGAGCATATTAAATAAAATGTTAATTGATTACATGTGGTCCATCGGTTCAAGTGCAGTTCAGAGGTTTATTTCCATAATTAACACCTCGAGGATGGTTACGGGACTGTTGGGAGTTATTAAGGGATGCAATGTAATAAATAACACGTGGGAGCGGTAGTGGTTAGCAGCCATGAAACAGGACAAGTGAAATTATCCAAGTTGGCCATTAAATGGTATTTTAGGTTATATTATCCTCAGTATCTTAATGTATCAACCTGAATGCAGTTTGACGATGTTTCGACTGGAGGAGTGTGCCATGATGGATTTGTAGGTCGGGAACTCATTTAACTTTAAAATGATGGAAGTCTCAGCGCAAAAGAATCTCTTGGCTATAAATAAGACCTGGATAATGTAGATCAGGAACAAAATTATTTTGGTGCAGGTTAGAATTGCAAGGAAAATGACTTCTACAAATTCATGCAGTGGAGATTAAGTTGAGAACTTTGGGAGCAGTATGAATGTAATGCAGATGATTGATAAATAAACCAGGGAGGTAGTGAAAGAGATTCAAGACCATATCACAGTGGTGATGGCTCATTTGGATGGGTTTGGGAAAGAATAGAAGGCAATGGAAACTCTAAATATAGGGATGATTAATTTAAAGTATAAAGTAGATAATATAGAAGTTAAGGTTGTAACGACAATGGTGGGTGTGCTAAAGGAGGTGCTCAGTCTATGTGATGCACTTGGTCTAATAGAGGTGGGAGGTGGGGAAGTTGTGAACAACTATCAAGAACCTGTTGTTAAGTAAATAACCAAACTGAAGTAGTTGATGGAAGTTTCTCCACATGCCAAGGAGCATGAGGGTCGCAAGTAGTTTGCCTTTTTATTTTTATGTTATGTCGGACAATTAAGTTCCACGGGATCTTTTGGCGAATATATAGTATACGTAATGTAATATTAGGAAATAGGAATAAGGAAGGTAGCAGTAAGGTCTCACTAAAAAACTCTCTACAAATATGTGAGACTACACTTCTTATGAATGTAAGGGTCCTGGCCCATTTCAAACTTTTGTTATAAAATTTATACCTGTTTCTTTAAAAATAATAATAATAATAATAACATTCCCACATAGTTCTCAGAAATTTACCATGGAAACACTTAATTGGGAAAACTAGAAAATGTTTAGAGCCTCACCTCTAACTCTCATTATATTTTTGTGTCTTACAAACTTGATTTTCCCAACCATTATAAGCTTCACCTTGTCTTTCACATGTCCTACTTGAAGAAAGTAGCAAGGTCTAACTAGAAATTCCAAATCAACATTATCAAACTAAATGAGGATGGTTCCATTTGGTTTCTATCTAAGGCTATTTTAGACAAATGTGAGCATCATTGTGACCAATAAAATAACTAGGAAGTTTGATCCAATGGAAGATGCATAACTAGAAGATTCACATGGGAACTGACATGGATTCTCTACCATTGTCCTCATATTTAGCCTTGAGGAAGATATTTGGAAGGGGAGGCATGTTAGGTGTCACGTCTCCCAGACCGAGCTTTCTACACATATAACATAACTCAGATATTCTCCGCTTTATGCGCCAGATAACCTTGATAGTTTTTATGCTGAATCACTTACAAATTCAGACGGTCATCCGGGGTTTAAATTCTTTTCAGTACTTATAGACAGTCATGGAATATAAGAATTTCCATGAGAATTTTTGGGCTTGACCTCCCCTCTTCTCAGTCCATCTATTAGACTTATATATCTATATATATATATATTACTTGGTATTTCTCAGGTTTTTCTTTTCAGAGTTTTGTCCAACTCTAGATGATTGTTAGGCCCTTCCTCAACTCTCCAGTTTGCAGGCCTTATAAATTTTTCAACATTTTAAAGTTGCAGCATCGAGGTATAGATGTATGCCTCCTCGCATACCTCTATCTATACTCAGTTAACCTCCATTGTTCAAACTACTTTCCCAACAGTTTATATGGACGGTAAACAGATGCTCTGTTCATTGTATGTTTTACATATGCTTACAATCTTCCCTCACACAACCCTTTATCACACAATAGATTGTTCAATAGGATTTCCCCCTTATTTCACTGTTACAAACATTCCACATGTGTGACACTCTGGTACATATCCAACTGTTCCATGGGAAAACTAGGAAACAGATCCTCTTGCTTCAATCAAATGGAGGTAGAGAATACTGAACTGGATATTTTAGAATCCCCAGGGTTAGATCCTCGTCCTTAGTTAGGATTCAACTTCTGCTTTCATATGTTTACACTTTATTTAATAGAATAATTTAAATTCTAAATTCTACCATTCTTTCCATTGCAACCCAGCTGACATACTGAACCCCATACTACTATCACAGGGTTGTTGTTTCCTACTTTCTGTTATTGGTTACAGGGAGTTCTGTGCCATCAGTATTGTTATGATAGGTTTAGTGGTTTGGTGCTTACTGTTCATGTGTACTGTTCTATTAACATTTTCTGTTTATGCAGACAGAATTTAAATATTCCTTTAAAAGATAGCAAGCTATACCTATACATAGTTATTAGATTTGCTGTTCAATTGATCTATCATCTCTAACCTCATTACTACAATGTATGCATCCCTTCACCCCAACCATTTGTCTCTGCTATCAATAGCTTTAGTTTGAAATTTCATGAGTTACTGAACCATTAATCCATCTAACATTTGCATAATGTACCATAACATAACAATTCATAAATTGCATAATGAACCATAATATCACAACTCATAAACTACATAATGAACCATAACATCAAATTTCATAAAACAGGGATATGTTTATTACAGACTTACAGAAATCTCCAAATTTATGCATGCACCCTCTCATGTTGATCCTGTGTAGGTTCGTTTATCTCCAGAACTCACCAAGCGAATCCTCCAAAAACAGACTAACTATCATCCCCGTGCGGGTAAGCTTCTTAGCTATACTTTCCCACAGCTTTGGGAGCTAGGCAAAGACTATAAATTTAGGGATCTTGTTCTGTTTAATGAGCTTTCCATTTTTTTGGTATTCTTCAAAATTTAACTTTAAACTTTCTCGGCTTTACAACTTTTCTCACCTCTTCTAACTACTCCTCTTCATTGGGGAAATTTTAGATTTTTCCTCGAAAATATAAATTAGAAATAATTTCTTTTCAAGGATTTTGAAAGATTTTAGGAAGAATCTTTTTACCTTTCATTACCTCATGGATTAAATGATCCTCACTTTCTCATACGGTCACAGTGCATGCACATATTTTATTTATTTTCATAAATAAATAGTTAACCACATCCACACAATAATCATCCACTGGGGTCCACTCCCCTTTGGATTTATGTTCAAATGTCTCATTTGAAAAGCATAGAACTTGAGGGTGTTACATATTCCCCCTCTGAAAATAAACACCGTCCTCGGTGTTGACAACTATCTACTTAGTTTATTTTGAACATAATTATGAATGCTTTTCCATCATCTTAGCTTCTCTGTTCCATGTAGCTTTTGATCTCAGTAAAGTGCTCCACTGCACCTTTACTCTAGCTACGGTTTGATTTCGCAATTCAATTTCTTCCCGCTTTCATATTTGAAAGCGACACCTAAAGTGCCCAATACAGTTCCACCTGGACACATTTCAAAATATCGTGTGACATCATGTGCATGAATTATAATTTTCAACGAGGCTGTGAACATAATAAAATTTAATAAGCAATGGTAGGGCTAATTTATAAGCCATTAGCTCCCCCCCTTTCCAACACCTTCCGCGGTGTTACACTTTAACGTTGACGTTGACTAATATCAGGAAATTTCTTCTTAAATCAGCAATTGGTTGATGCTCTGCTGCTTCCTCCTTTATTATTGATACCTGTCGTTGGTTTTTCTTCTACTACTTCTTTACAAAAATTATTATACAGAAAAATCTTTTAATGCAGTTTCTCATCACAATTCAACACCAATGTAAGTAATATCGAGGTACGCGTTTATAAAGATTAATAACGATACATCTCAATAACTTAAGAAATTCAGTTATTAGTCAGACCGTTCAGGTTCATAATAGTTTAGTGCCCTTTTAGTACACTACTTATCTTTTTTTTTTTGTTTTTCAGTGAAATTCTTTCCTCACGCAACTTGGTCCAGTTCAGCTTTTCTTGAGTTTCTAGGTGATTTATCTTCAACTTTTTCCTCCTTGGTTCCAGAGTGTACACTTTCCTGTTACACACTTGGCTAAACAATTTTACACTTTTCATTAGTACTCATAAATGAAAGAAAACAATTGTATCATATACATGTCTATGCTTACCCTTTCTCAGTTCATAGCCGTACTTCCAGTATCTTATCATTGTTTTCTTTTGTTAGTAAATCAATTTAATTAGTAATAACTAGACTCGTTAATACTCTCTACAATTCAATGCTTACTTCCCACATGAAATTTTTTCCTCTAACCTCTTTTAGGAATTGTATCCACTAGTTCAAAACTTACGTGAATAAATTTGGAGCTGATGGGTTTCTCCCATACCCACGTCCAAATGTATCTCATCCTCTTTTCTGTCAGTTGGTAGCTGCGTGATTTCACGCTACTTCCAATCTTTGAATTTACGGTTCAGGAAAATTAAATCAATTAAAATTTACCTCAACAAAATTTTATAGTGTGAATACATGTATTCACTATTATTCATCACATTCACCAGTTTTACTACTTGAAAATGTCAAAATTGTACTTGACACAATTTCCCCTTTTTCAAAGTATTTCCATAATTTATACCTTTACCTTAATTATTTTTTTTTTTTTTCAAAATTAATGAGGAAATTAATTATGCTCCATTGGATTTTTATCCATGCATGTTCCTTTTCAAAATCATTTTCCCATGAAAAAGAAAAACAATTGTCAGGTGTTCAATTCTACCCTAGCTAACTCACCTGGGAAGATTTGATTTATCCCTTCATTCATTCATTCCTAACTCAATGTAAGGGATCTGCATTACATTATTTAATATGCCATGTTCCACAATTACTAAACCAACTATTTAACTGGGTTTATAACCCATACTTAAGTTTACCACTTCCTTTTTTTCCATGTATATGAGCTAAAATATGTTTATCACAAAATACTTTAGTCATGACTTAAATATACTTGTCTTGAACCTCATCTTGGTAATTTTTCCAATCCAAAATATTTTTTTTTTCCACCTTATACTTTTACCACTTAATCTACCACAATAGTGTTTATTAGAGAAATAACATTCCGACCATATGGTAAAATATATATATATATATATCTATATATGAGTGTTGTACTACTCACTCCAACCAATTATGGGAAATTATTAGTCCACTTTACTAATCCAATATATATTTATATATATATATATATATATATATATATATATTCGATGTTCTACCCATAGACATCTAAAATGCCACTTTATTAAATCCAACATAGATATCAAGGTTTATTTATGATATATGAGGTAGTTAGGATATATAATCTATTGCGCATATTTTTAAAGCTTTGCCATATAAAATCAATGGTTAAACCATCACCTCCTTGGTTTAACATATTCCACTTTACATTTTATACCTTCATATAAGTCATGCCTATATACACCGCATATGTTTCTTTTATCTATATATATATATATATATATATATATATATATATCCTTGATAGCATCTCTTGAGTGCACATAGATAGAAAAACCTTTATATCATTTGTAACACCTCCAGTAACGCAAATTTTTTTTTTTTCATTTCACATGTTCACTTTTGTTCTCTCATGATCAAGTTTCTCCTCAACCCTTTAGCATCTCTGTCTCCCTAAGGAGGTGAACATTCCGCCTGTCTTCTTTTCAATATATATATACTGACATACCACTTATCATTATCACGGGATGTGATTTTTTTTTTTTTTTTTCTAGATGTCTAGATGTGCTCACATTTTATTTTATTTTTTTCAGTAACCTCTCCTAACACACATATAGATTTTCAACACATACCATTTTGAATTCCCTATATATTACCTGCGTATCCTTATGGATCCACATATATACCGTGATAATAACCTATGGCTAATTCTTAACTCCACATATGTATGAATATACATAGATGTTATTATATATATAATTATACCACATATACTAAATAAATTATATGGTCCATACACTACACGTGCATTATAAATATACCACATATATTATTGGCATATGTAGCCTTTGGCCCTATTATTTTAATGAGCGTGTACATACCTAACCATAACATATATGTTTATTTACATAACCTAAACAGAGGTCAAATCTTTAGTCGTAGTCAATTGGGGCGCACCCTATGCCTCTATTCGGATTTAACCTTTTAATGTATTCATTGAATTATTGCGCACATACTAACAGGCATGATAAACCACACGGAAGTAGCATTGATACACAGTATAATTGATACACGGAAGTATAATTTATACGCGTATAATTCGTATACCTATTCCTGAGGCTATAATCATATTTGTGCAATCCTGGTTATAATTATACTCTGGAAGTTATAATCATAATCGCTGGTTATAATTCCGTTTACCTCGGCGACCGAAAATCTGTTTGGTTTTCGTCTGGTGTATGTTCAAATCGTAAATCATTATTGCTCGTTCATGTTTATGCAGGTAGCATCAATGGTAATCATAATTAGGTGTGTAGATCACGGCATCGAACTCCTATGTCATACGGTGCCTACTTCTGCGATTTACCCTGGTTACGACTTATGAGTCAGGGTCGACACGTTGCAATTGTATATACGTACTGGTACTAGAACGTATTTTACACGTTACGCGGTGGTTAGCGTAAGACATTAAACTGTAGACAGAGCTGGTGTCTAACGTGTGAAACTGGTTCTATAGACAGAGCTGGCACTCTTATTCTCGATTAGAAAGTACCAATTGTCGGCGTCTCTCGTCCCAGGCTTATCAACGTTTGACGGCCGATGTCGGCGCATTCATGTGCTGTGAGGGCCGAGTCCTGTCTCGGATCCTTAAATATCTAGGGTTAGCAGTCGATTACTGTGCGGTAGGACGCCGCTGCTACCTAACCCTACTGTGCTCTTTAACTTCGCCTAGTACGAGCTCGTCGACGTGGCCAGCTTTCTCTGCTCTTTCTGGGGAATGAAATTAGGGTTACAGGACTTCTTTAAAGCCAACGCTCCTGAGCAGTTTCGTCCATCTGATCTTTCATTATTTTGTTCTGGGTGTAGCGTAGCTGTAACTCCCCACTCGCTTCATCGGAGGTCGTGGGTGTGCTCAGATTTGGTTGCAGCTAGGGTTCCTTGGTTCGGGTTGGTTATTATTCATCATGCAGGGTTTCTGTTATATCTTTGTATCTCACTCCTGTTTCATTCCTTATGCCATTCGACTTGTTGTCTTCGTGGTTTAATAAAGTATACCGTAGCTCATTCGTTTCAGATTTTATTTTGCAGAGAGGCCAATAACCCTAGTTTGTGAGCTAGGTTTTCTTCGTGTCTATACTGGACACCTAGGCGTTGCCAAAGGTGTTAAGACCAGTCCGCCGCACTATGTGGCACTTTTTTTATTTCATTTTACTGACAGTATGACCCCTGAATCAAACTCATCCAGAAGTAGTCTCTGCGCACTACTACGATTAGGTTTGTGGCCAGAATGTTTCGAATGGTATTGTTCTTTGCAACGAAGGTAAACTTTTCGTTTCCTGTGGTGTTTTTCAACGCTATCTCCTCTGTATGTCACAAAATTTAAACGCCTTCTCGTCAAATTAAATACATCATGCAATTCCTATAGTCTGCTCTTTATATGGTTCACGCGGTCTTAAAATGATAACGTTTCTCTGTTTTTATTTGGTAGAACTAGTTGAATCTAACAGCTGTCTCTTATTGTTTGGGTTTAAAAAAATTTTTTAGCCGTCGTAGGTTCGTATGCGGTTCATCTCTATTTGTTCGTTTACGTTGCAGACTCCTCACGAGCTGGGGTTACACTGTCGTTGCCGTCGGCAAATCTGATAACAGCGGCTAATGGTATAGCGTATTTATTTTCCACCAACCACTATGCAGTTGACCATACTTTCCTCCTATACGCATTACCTCTTTACCATATTGACTCGGTTCTCATATTTCTCGTGCATCCTATATTGTTCAATGATATAACATTAGTATTTACATTTCATAAATTTACCATCTATGGTCGTTATTCGTATTAGTATCCCGATCTCCTTCGGAATATACGTTTCGCGGTGTATAATTTTTTTTTTTTTTCAAGTCGAGTCCAAGATATATGTTTCGTGTTATATATCTTTTATTTGAAGTCGAGTCCAAGAGGACCTAATGGCTCGAAGCCTCGACACTTGTTAACATATGTATATATAATCAAATGGGATATATATATATATATATTTTATTTGCCTATGCACATGTTCAATAGTTTAATTGATAGAGTTTATTATGCATAGATTTAACCCATAACCCTAACGTTTCTTCTAAGGGTTAGAGGTGAACTTTAAATTCAATACATTCTATAATGGCTATAAATGAGGTAACATTCTTATATTGCAGATTTACTCTTTGGTTTAATGATAATACATATTCTAAAGTCCTCGCTCTAAATTCTTATTTTTCTTTGGGGTATGCCTATAGGTATTCAATAGTGCTGTACTAGAGAACCTTAAATATAAATGGAATCTTTGTGTATGATAATTGATTCAGAGACTCAAGATAGATTTAGAAGTGAAATCTGCACACTTATGAATATGTGACACTCATATAGCATGGATTTCATCAATAACCATAATATCTATTTCATGATATAGAGGTGGGTTTAAATTTTCAATAGGCTCCATAAAGGCTACAGGTGCTAGAATATTCCCACCTAATTTCTCTGAATGCTATAATATTACTGTAGAGTAGAATTTACTTTTTTATCTAGAACATGTGGAGTTTCATGTTCTAATGTATTTTCCTTACTCTATCACAATTCTGCTACAATGTTTTTCTATTATACTTATGAGCATAGCATATCACATTTGTGTCTACAGGAAGCAGAACAATAGTAAATCATCTGTAGAGGATAAGTAACTTCAGATTTAAACCGACCTTGGTTTAGAATTTCTGGAGTTTCTACTCTATAGATTTCTGGTCTACAACTAAACAAAATCTAGAAGGTAAAGGCCTTAGGATGGATTCTGTTAAATGTAGTACTAACATTAATCCTACAACTTCTTTTAAGTTTTGTATGTAGCTAATTCATACCATACTACATCAAAATGAACAAAATTTTCAGAACATACCAAAATCTGCAAATGACTAACCTCCCACCACAGAACAACCTTTACTCTTATCTCTAGAAGTTCCCTTTTCTATGTATCTAGAGAATAAATATAAATTCATTTTTCCTTTTGTTTTTCATCACAGTAAGGAACACTTAGTTTAGCAGTTTTAAGAATGGAAATCATCCTTCTATACTCCTTGTAGTCTTTTCTCGACATCTGCATGTTCATGGTAGTACCATTTTCCCCTTTCCTCTCCATTAACTTCAACATTGATCTTTTCTACTGTATTAAGATGGTTTCAGTATCTTAACTTTATGAACACTGAAATTTCTTTTACATAACGATGATAGTAGGACAATAGCTAAATATGTCATTATAAGCTTACAAATTTATTTTTATTTTTCTGAAAGATATCGGTTTCCAGTTTTAAACCTATTATAGGTTTAACCATTCTGGTTTATGAGCCTCCTCATACTACTCCCATCTCAATGTTTCTACTTCATCACCATATGTTACATGTATACCTGAAAGTATATCCAAGATAATTGTATACTTGAAGTAATATTTTTAATATTCATAAAATCTATAACAGTTTACTAGTTCTTTGTGAGCACCTATCTTGCCCAATTTTTGAACTTGGGCTCCGATACCATTTGTCACGTCTCCCAGACCCAGCTTTCTACACATATAACATACTCATCCGGGGTTTAAATTCTTTTCAGTACTTATAGACAGTCATGGAATATAAGAATTTTCATGAGAATTTTTGGGTTTGACCTCCCCTCTTCTCAGTCCATCTATTAGACTTATATATCTATATATATATTACTTGGTATTTCTCAGGTTTTTTCTTTTCAGAGTTTTATCCAACTCTAGATGATTGCTAGGCCCTTCCTCAACTCTCCAGTTTGCAGGCCTTATAAAGTTTTCAACATTTTAAAGTTGCAGCATCGAGATATAGATGTATGCCTCCTCGTATACATCTATCTATACTCAGTTAACCTCCATTGTTCCAACTACTTTCCCAGCAGTTTATATGGATGGTAAACAGATGCTCTGTTCATTGTATGTTTTACATAAGCTTACAATCTTCCCTCACACAACCTTTTATCACACAATAGATTGTTCAATAGGATCTCCCCCTTACTTTAATGTTACAAACATTCCACATGTGTGACACTCTGGTATAGATCCAACTATTCCATGGGAAAACTAGGAAACAGATCCTCTTGCTTCAATCAAATGGAGGTAGAGAATACTGAACTGGATAGTTTAGAATCCCTAGTGTTAGATCCTCGTCCTTAGTTAGGATTCAACTTCTGCTTTCATATGTTTACACTTACAATTAATAGAATAATTTAAATTCTAAATTTTACCATTATTTCCATTGCAACCCAGCTGACATACTGAACCCCATACTACTATCACAGGGTTGTTGTTTCCTACTTTCTGTTATTGGTTACAGGGAATTCTGTGCCATCAGTATTGTTATGATAGGTTTAGTGGTTTGGTGCTTGCTGTTCATGTGTACTGTTCTCTTAACATTTTCTGTTTATACACACAGAATTTAAATATTCCTTTAAAAGGTAGCAAGCTATACCTATAGATAGTTATTAGATTTGATGTTCAATTGATCTATCATCTCTAACCTCATTACTACAATGTATTCATCCCTTCAACCCAACCATTTGTCTCTGCTATCAATAACTTTAGTTTGCAATTTCATGAGTTACTGAACAATTACTCCATCTAACATTTGCATAATGTACCATAACATAACAATTCATAATTTGCATAATGTACCATAACATAACAATTCATAATTTGCATAATGAACCATAATATCACAATTCATAAAACAGGGATATGTTTATTACAGACTTACAGAAATCTCCAAATTTAGGCATGCACCCTCTACTATGACCAGTCCACCCAACCTTAGAGTTCGTTTATCTCCCGAACTCACCCCCGAGGTGAGATCCTCTAAGAACAGACTAACCTCAATCTGTTCTGGAGCAGCTTATTTAAGCTGTGCTTTCCCCAAAGCCTGTTTCCAATTCTGCGTCCAGAATTTCAGGATGCTTTATTCCTGTTTGCCTAGGCTTCCCTTATTTACGGACTTTAAAGCTGCTTTCAGCTTTTCCAGCTTTTCCAGCTTTTTACCTCTTCCCAACTACTTTCCTCAGCATTGGGGAATTTAGATTTTTCCTCAAAATCTAAATTAGAAATAATTTCTTTCAAGGATTTTTGAAAGATTTTGGGGAAAGTCTTTACCTTTTCCATCACCTCATGGATTAGGCATGTGATCTCACTTTCTCATCTGGTCATAGTGCATACACAATATTTTATTTACTTTTCATAAATAAATAGTTAACCACATCCACACAATAATTATCCATTGGGGTCCACTCCCCTTTGGACTTATGTTCAAATGTCTCATTTGAAAAGCATAGAACTTGGGGGTGTTACAATTACAACCTTCAATGCCTTGCAAGTTGTTTATTATTGGCCTACCCTCCACTAGGATGCCAAGAGATACACCAGTAGATGTGATGAGTTCCAGATGATAGGGATACCTACACCAAGGGATGAGATGCCTTTACAACCTCAAGTGTCTTTAGAGTCATTTGACAAGTCGGGAATGGACTTCATTGGACCCATTGATCCACCATCCAAAGATAAGAGATATATCATTGTCTACACCAATTACTTTACCAAGTGGGTTGAAACAAGGGTTGTAAAGGCAACAACAGAAGAGAATTTCACCGAGTTTTTGAGAGAGAATGTGATATAAAAGTTTGGATACCCTAGAGAGTTAGTCACTACTCAAGGGGCTCAATTTACATCTCATCTCATTGAAAATCTCATGAGTCATCAAAAAATAAAGCACAATACTTCAACTTCCTATCATCCTCAAGAAAATGGCCAGGTGGAAGTGACAAATAGAGCCCTAGAAAAAAGCCTCACCAAATTTGTGAGAAACAACATGAAATAATTGGCAGAAAAAATGGTGTAGGCCACTTGGGCTTACAATACCACCTAGAGGACAACTATAGGTTTACTCCATATGATTTTTTTTATGGGAAGAAACCTTTGCTTTCCATTGAGTTTTAGTATAACACCCTTAGAATGGAATTTTAGTTGAAATTGGAAATCACAAAGGCACAATAAGAAATTTTTCTTCACCTGAATGGTCTAGATGAATTTAGAATGGAGACCCTCCTTCACAAATAATTATTCCAGCTACAAAGAATAGTTTGGCATGACAAGCACATCAAAGAGAATACATTTCAGGAAGGAGATTGGGCTTTGCTCTATGATTCCAGATTCAAGGACTTCAAGTGGAAGTTAATGAATAGATGGCTAGGACCTTATCTGTTGGGAAAAATATTGAGAGGGGGTGAATCAGTATTTAGAGCTTATAATATAAATTCAAATTTGTCTTTGAGAAGGTTTCCATATGCGGTTTTTATGAACGGAACTAGCATATGCATGCGGAAATGCAGAAGGAAACTAGCGTATACTGATTTAACTTTCCAGATTTAGAGAAATTCTTAGAAGAAATATTATAAATATATTTATAAATTATGTATCAGGTTATGAGAATTAATCAACAAAATAAAGCATCACACACGTGAACACCAATATTTAAGGTGGAAACCCAATTCGGGAGAAAACCACTACTGCTGTCGTCTCTGTTTTCAATATTTATTATATAGAAAACCTTTTAAAGCATAGTACTGATGCAGACTCATACCAGTATGTAGGCTTCTACCTGCATAAGGCTGCAACCTTCTGTCGTTTTCCAGCTATAACTGGAAGGGAGCTCCAACCCCCTGATCTCGTTTACCAGCCTCTCCTAGAAGGGAGCTTCGACCCCCTGAAATCAATCACCAACATCTATTGACATAAAGCTTCTTCTTTCATACTGAAGGCTTCAACCCCTAGATCTACTGCTGACCATGTTTCATCAATTTTCATACTGGATCGAATAGCTTCAACACAACCCTTCAGTTAACATCAACAAACATAATTTGCCCAATACTTCAAACAGAACAGTGAGACCACTGTAACCAGAATGTCAGAAATAAACCAGAATTCAGAATAGATATGCAGATACAAACTCAACCCTGAACATTCATTAGTTCAAATAGCATACACTACTTTTCTTCACTGAATCCGCGTACATACGCGCTTTCCTGCATACCAACCCGCGTATACTTCTGTGTATTTTATTCTTCAGAAACCCTGACTGCCATATGCGCTTTTCATGAAGAGAACCCACGTATATACGTGGTTTTTCTGACACCCACTAGAATATAGATCTGTAAAAATAAATTTTGTAGAACAGACTAGATCTATAAAACTTACCCAGATTTATTTATTTTCTTTAGCAGACTTGCGCCAGTTCTTCATGATTTCATCAGTCGATCAAACCAGAGATTCATCATCGTCAGATCTTGAGATCTTGAACCATCATTATATCCATGGGTGCATCATAGATTCATATCTATCAATTAAGAACAGATTTCATCCATGCAGATATTCCTTAGAGAGATTTATTCATCAACAACCCTTACACATGCACACCTTTCACTATGATCTTCTTCTCCTTAAATAGAATGAGCTTTTACCAATACCATGAGTCAAGACCACACAAATTCCGATGGTATTCTTGGACGGAATCAAATAAACCATACAACGCTCAATACTGTGTGCCAAAACCATGGTAATTCCCCTTGGTATTATAATTTTGGAGCGCAAAAGGGCATACGCGACTTGGGACGTACTTATCTGCGTTCATACACGACTTGGCCTTTACAAAAGCGCATATACATTGTGACATATTATATTTATCATTTCTCCGGCACATATTGGAATTCTTTTTCTCTGTCACATCTGAACTGCATTGTAGATACATCATTCTTACATCTTTAACACATAGGTTGCTATCCAAAGACAACTCATCAAGTCAGTTTCCATCAAGGACAACTTCATCAAGTAGGTTTCCATCAAGGAGAACACATTGCATCATATTGCCAACAATCTCCCCCTTTGGACTTGATGGAAACCATGACCAGAAATACATTTAGCAACAACATTTTCCCCCTTTGACATCAAGGGCAAAGGGTAGATCAAGATCCTTTGTACCGACAATACCATGCTCCCCCTGAGATCATGCTGCATCTTCAAACATAATATTCAATGAAGTACATGACTCTATAACTCAACCTATTTTGACCTTTCCTATCACCAAGGACTCATACTTACATCAATGATCCAACCAAGTGGATTTACAAGTTTGAATCAACTACCCAACCAAGTGGGTTTACAAAATGGAATAAGTCTTTGCATGACTGAATATTACAATTTTTACATCATGGGTCTCAACATGACCTTTTTCATAAAATTACAGAAATGACTTATACAATTAAGATCAAAGATTCTAAAGCATGAGATCAGACTACAACAAATAATTAGAATGCCAACAATGGATCCTTTCCACATGACCAGTGCTTCCCCTTAGCGTGTGCATCCTAAACACTTTCCACAGCAAATAATCAAGGCATCTTCATCATAAGAATTAGAGAATGAAACAGAAATATGAGAGCTGGAACATCACAAGAGAGACCCAACAGCACTACAGCTGTGCTGAAGAATGCTGACCTGGAAAAATTTTGTCAGCAAACACTCATACGCATTTTTCTGTGTATAAACTTGCGTAATATACGCGACTGTCCTTCAGGAAATCTGCGTATCCAATTTAATCTTCTGAATTCAAGTAGATATGATCTTCTGCATGGTAGAGACTACTCCCAGCTTCTGTCTGAGATATTTGAATGCTTCCCTGGGTAAAGGTTTGGTAAATATATCAACAACTTGTGCTTTGGAGGGAACAGACTCCAACCTCACCTTTTGTTCAAGCGCTTGTTCATGTAAGAAGTGATACTTGATGGGAATGTGCTTGGTCTTGGAATGCATAATAGGAGTCTTTGAGATACTGATGGCACTTGTATTATCACACATAATGGAGATAAGAGGTGAACATTTGATTTGAATGTCTTGTATGGTTTGCATCATCCAAAGAAGTTGAGAGCAACATGATGCGGCAGCCACATATTCTGCTTCTGCTATAGATAAGGCAATAGATCTTTGCTCCTTGCTGAACCAAGATATTAACCAAAGCCCCATATAGAATGCACCACCACTAGTGCTTTTTTGATCATCAAAATTTCCATCCCAATCTGCATCAGTGTAAGCATGAAGAGTGATGTCAGCATTCTTTGGATACCATAGTCCAAAGTCTTGAGTTCCTTGTAGATATTTGAATACTCTTTTGACAGCCTGAAGGTGAGACTCTTTTGGATTAGCTTGGAATCATCCAACAATCCCAACTGCATGCATAATGTTTGGTCTAGTCCCAGTGAGATAAAGTAGACTTCCTATCATAGATCTATATTCCGGTTGATTCACCATGGGAGAATCATCATGTGAACTGAGATTACATACGGTTATCATTTTTGTACTTATATTTTTGCATTCTTCCATGCCATACTTCTTCAGAATTTTCTTAAGATATTTTTCTTGTGATAAGAATATGCCATCCGTTGCTTGTTGTACTTGCAAGCCAAGAGAGAATGTTAGTTTCCCAAGTAAAGACATTTCAAATTATTGCTGCATAATAGAAGCAAATTTCTGACTCATAGATTCTTCATTACTTCCAAAAATGATATCATCAACATATACAACCACAATCAATAGTTTATCATTTTCAGTTTTTGTGTATAAATTGCTATAAGCAGACCCTTTTGAAAATCCTTGTTGATGAAGATATTTTTCAAGACGATAGTACCATGCCCTTGGAGCTTGTTTGAGACCATATAGAGCCTTTTTAAGTCTGCAAACAAGTTTTTCATCATTTCCCAAAATGAATCCTTCTGGTTGTTCTATATAAACTTCTTCTTCTAGATCACCATTGAGAAAAGCAGATTTAACATCCATTTGATAAAATTTGATTTGCTAGAACCTTGAAAAAGCAAGAAACATTCTTATGGCTTCAAGTCGAGCTACAAGAGCTAAAGTTTCTTCAAAGTATATACCTTCTTGTTGAGATTACCCCTTGCAAACAAGTCTAGCTTTATTTCTTATAACATCCCCATTCTCATTTAACTTTTTTTTTAATATCCATTTAGTTCCAATGACATTTTTGTCATGAGGTCTTGGTACTAATTCCCAAGTGTGATTCTTCTCAATTTGATCAAGCTCTTCATTCATGGCTTGAATCCAACATTCATCTTTGCTAGATTGATTGACATTATGTGTTTCAATAGTGGATATAAATGCCAGAGAGCTAGAAGATCCCACAAGAGTCCTCCTTGTTTGTACACCTGATCCCTTTTCTCCCAAAATTCGAGATTCTGGATGATTCTTTTGAACATATCTGGATGGAGCTTTTTCAGATAAATCATCTTCAGGTTATTGATTGGGTTCACAGTCTATATCATTTCTATTTGATGTAGAAGGATATATGTCATCATCGTCTTCATCTATTGTTTGTTTTTCTTCTTTTGGAGTTGCAGGGGACTCATCAATAACAACATCAATACATTCAACAATCTTTCGAAGTCTTTTATTGTAACATTTATATGCTCTACTCCTAGAGGAGTAACCAAGAAGTATTCCTTCATCTGCTCTGGGTTCAAACTTGCCAAGGTTCTCATCATTATTTTTTATAAAACATTTGCTTCTAAAAACTCTAAAATTCTTCTCAGTGGGAGGATTACCATACCAGAGTTCATATGGAGTTTTATCACTATTTACACGAACATGTGCCTTGTTAAGAATATTTACCACTGTATGTGCTAATTCTCCTCAGAATGTGTCAGGTGTTCCAGAATCATCAAGCATAGCTCTAGACATTTGTTGAACTGTTCTATTCATTATTTCTGCTACGCCATTTTGTTGTGGAGTGCCAGCTACACAAAACTATCTTTTTATGCCATGTTGTTCACAAAATTCAAGGAATTCATCTGATGTATATTCTCCTCCTCGATCAGATCTAAGACACTTTATTTTTAGATCTAATTCATTTTCAACCAGTGCTTTGAAAATCTGAAATTTCTCAAATGCTTCATCTTTGTGTTTAATCAACCCAATCCAACACATTCTAGATAAATCATTAATAAATAAGATATAGTATTGTTCACCACGTGGTGACTTTTTCCTCATAGGCCCACATATGTCAGTATGAATGAGTTCAAGAGGCTTACTTGATGATCCTTCCTTGGCATTAAATTGCACTCTAGTTTGCTTACCGAATTGGCAAGATTTGCATATGATACTTTCAGGTAGAGTAATATTGTGAAGATCACGAACAACTTTAAGTCTGCTTGATTTGTTGATTTGAGAGAAGCTCACATGCCCCAACCTTCTATGCCATAGCCAGTTTTCTGAAGATTTACTCAAGTAACATTGATCTTTGCAGTTCTTCAATACATACATGTTGCTTGGAGTTCTGTTTCCTTTTATAATTGTTTTACCTGTATCAAGATCACATACCACACATTATTTTGAACTAAAGACAAATTCAGTTCCTTGATCACACATTTGACTTACACTGAACAGGTTATTCTTTAATCCATCCACATACATGACATTATTAGCTTTCACCTTTTCTTTTTGAAAAACATACCCTTTTCCCTTAATGACAGCAGGAGTATCATTTCCAAATGTAACATTCTTTTCTTTTTCTAGAGCACTATATGCAAGAAGTTTGTTTTTGTCACCTGTCATGTGTTTTGAGCATCCACTATCAATATACCATTGATTTTCTTCACGTTCTGCAAATAAAGCTATGCCACAATTTTCAACCTGTAATTCCTTATTTTTCCACACTTTGGTGTTTGAACGAAAATGCTCTTTTGGCTGGACTTTGCTCCTGCATTCAGATTCTTCATGGCCAAAGTTATTTCAATAATCACATTCAACTTCATTTTGAAGAGGAGAAAATTTGTTATAGGTATTCTTCTTTGTTCCAATATCCATCCTTTTCTTTCTTGCTTCTCTTGTCATGATGGTTTTATATGCAACACATTGAACAACTTTATGACCAAATTTCTGACATGAGAAACATTGTCCATTGAAGAAGAAATTTCTGCTATTATGAAATCTTCTACTTGAATTTACCTTTTGGTTGGTGTTTCTTTGAAAGGCATTCTTGTTAGTGTTCTTTGAATTGAGCTGGTCATGCTTTACTTGTGAAGATTCTTTATTCCCTTGCGGAGTGGCAAATGTTGGATACTGGCTGTAGCTGCTTTTAGATAATTTGGTACTGAAGTCTGAGAAGATTCTCCGATATATCCAAGACCTGTCTTTATAAAAGGAGAACATTGTACCTTGATAATCTCATCTAAGGTTTCAGATCCTTTAGTAAATCTAAGATTCAAAGTCTTCACTTTCTCAATTTCTTTTCTTAGACTTACTATTTTGCATTCTAATTTCTCATTGTGTTTCTCCTTTTCTTCAAGCTGATTTTTCAGAGTTTCTATGGATATTTTACTTTCTTCTAAGCATATTTGACTTTCTTCTAAGCATATTTTGAGTTGATTGAATTCATCAAGAAAATCATTGTCCTCTAAAGCATCCATAAAAGTATCTTTTTCTTCTCTATATTCTTTTTCAAATGCCATGAGAAGTCTAAGATCTTGTTCACATTCTTCCTCACTATCAAATAACCCATCACTGTCTTCATGAGTATAGTAACTTTTTCTAGTGCTAAACTGATTCTTATTCCTTCTTGCTACTTCCTTCCCTTTTCCATGTGTTTCTTTGTAAGGACACTTAGCAGCATAATGACCAAATATTCCACAAGAAAAACATTTTAAAGGAATCTTACCTCTGAACCGTCCTGTGCCAAGTTGGAGTTTCTTTACAAAATTTACCTCATCTTGTTCTGATATATACCCTGATCCTTCTGTCTCTTGTACTTATTTCCCTTTTGTAGAAGCCCTAAAGATGGCTTCTTTGACTTCAAATGGTCCTCCTCTTCTCATTTCACATGCAGTTAGTATTCCATGAAGTTGCACCACAGTAATATTTTGAAGATCCTGCTTTTCTTCAAGAGCAGAAACTTTTGACTCAAATTTTTCCGTTAGTGATCTTAAAAATTTCTCAACCAAAGTAGATTCGGTTATTGTTTCTCCCATATTTCTCATACGATTTACAATATCATCAAGACGTAAAAATAAATTGGCAATGCTCTCCTCATTATGCATTTTTATATTCTCATATTGAATTCTGAGAGTTTGGAGTTTAGCACTTTTTACCTTTGCATCACCTTCATAACTTAGAATGATTTTGTCCCATATTTCCTTTATTGTATCTAGCTGCATGACTTCGACAAATTCTGATTCAGTTAGACTTCCCAATAGAGAATTGACCGCCTTTGCATTTGTTTCATAATTCTTTCTTTCCGTTGGATCTGTTGGTGTTGCGGCTGGATATTGATATCCTCCTTCAACCATAGCCCATAAATCTGCTCCCAGAGACTGAAGATAGGATCTCATCCTTGTTTTCTAGAAGATTAAATTGTTTCCGTTGTAGAGCGGAGGCCTGATAGATGTTGTTCCTTCTTGATTTCTCATCTTGATTGATCTTCCTTCTAGCGGCTAAGATTTTTCAGAAGGACCTGCTCTGATACCAATTGTTGCGAAAAATACTGAGAGGGGGGGTGAATCAGTATTTAGAGCTTATAATATAAATTCAACTTTTTCTTTGAGCAGATTTCCATACGTGGTTTTTATGAACGGAACTAGCGTATGCACGTGGAAATGTAGAGGGAAACTAGCGTATACTGATTTAACTTTCCAGATTTAGAGAAAATTCTCAGAAGAAATATTATAAACAGATTTATCAGTTATGTATTAGGTTATGAGAAGTACTCAACAGAATAAAGCATCACACACATGAACACCAATATTTAAGGTGGAAACCCAATTCGGGAGAAAAACACTGCTGTTGTCGTCTCTGTTTTCAATATTTATTATATAGAAAACCTTTTACATCATAATATTGATGCAGACTCATACCAGTACGCAGGCTTCTACTTGCAGAAGGCTGCAACCTTCTCTTGTTTTCCAGCTACAACTGGAAGGGAGCTCCAACTCCCTGATCTCATTTACCAGCCTCTCTTGGAAGGGAGCTTCGACCCCCTGAAATCAATCACCAGCATCTATTGACAGAAATATTCTTCTTTCATACTAAAGGCTTCAACCCCCAGATCTACTGCTGACGACGTTTCATCAATTTTCATACTCGATCCAACAGCTCAACACAACCCTTCACTTAACATCAATAAACATACTTTTCCCAATACTTCAAACAGAACAGTGAGACCATTCTAACCAGAATGTCAGAAATAAACCAGACTTCAGAAAAGATATGCAAATACAAACTCAACCCTGAACATTCATTAATTCAAAGAGCATACGCTAATTTTCTTCACTGAAGCTGTGTACATACGCGCTTTCCCGCATACCAACCCGCGTATACTTCTGTGTATTTTATTCTTCAGAAAACCTGACTGTCATATGCTCTTTTCATGAAGAGAACCCGTGTATATACACGCTTTTTCTGAAACCAACTATTATATAGATCTGTAAAAATAAATTTTGTAGAACAGACCATATCTATAAAACTTACCCAGATTTATTCATTTTCTTCAGCAGACTTGCGCCAGTTCTTCATGATTTCGTCAGTCGATCAAACCAAAGATTCATCATCGTCAGATCTAGAGATCTTGAACCATCATTATGTCCATGGGTGCATCATAGATTCAGATCTATAAATTAAGAACAGAGTTCATCCATGCAGATATTCCTTAGAGAAATTTATTCATCAACAACCCTTACACATGCACACCTTGCACTATGATCTTCTTCTCCTTAAATAGATTGAGCTTTACCAATACCATGAGTCAAGACCACACAACTTCCGATGGTATTATTGGACAGAATCAAATAAACCATACAGCACTCAATACTGTGTGCCAAAACCATGGTAATGCCCCTTGGTACTATAATTTTGGAGCGCAAAAGGGCATACGCGACTTGGGACGTACTTATCCGCGTGCATACGCGACTTGGCCTTTACAAAAGCGCGTATACATTGTGAAATATTATATTTATCATTTCTCCGGCACATACTATAATTCTTTTTCTCTGTCACATCTAAACTGCACTGTAGATACATCATTCTTACATCTTTAACGCATAGGTTGCTATCCAAAGACAACTCATCAAGTCAATTTCCATCAAGGACAGCTTCATCTAGTAGGTTGCCATCAAGGACAACACATTGCATCATATTGCCAACATCATCATCTTGTTGCAATCTCAACACTCCCTCTCAACAAGATAAGGATTATCTGCCACCCCTATCTTGCCCCTGTGGTATTCGAATTTTCTCCTGGTGAGCGCCTTCGTCAAGATATCAGCATCCTGATCCTCCATGGGAATGTATGAAAGTAACATGATCTTCCACTACACACAATCTATGATATGATGATATCGGATGTCAATGTGTTTAGATATATCATGAACAATGATTAACCGAGAGTTTGATGCAACTCATTATCACAACAAATCACAGAGGATCCAAGTGTGAACCGAACAAATCGAAACCACAGATCTTCTCATTCTTGCATGCAGCCAAACTTGCTGCCATATACTCGGCCTCTGCTGAACTGAGTGCCACGGATCTCTGCTTCCTGCTGTACCAAGAAACTGTTGTCGACCCGATACCGAAAATCCTCCGTATGTGTTCTTCCGTCCGTTGGGCCTCGCCCAATCTCGCATCTATGAAGCTACATAGCCCACCATCCGACTATCCGTACCACAATCCATATATCCCAATGTGCCTTCCGCGATATCTCAATACATGCTTGCTCGCCTGGGAAGAGAGCTTGGTAGGCTTAACCATAGCTTTCAGAAAAGTCGGTTCACAAAAGATAGCATGCGTTCCGGTCGTGTATCGACTCGTATACATAAGCGACCCCACCAACCGGCCGATAAACAAAGGGCATCTACTACCTCCGCCGAAGCTGAAGTAGCATCCCCTTCCTCCATCCACCAGGAAGAGGAGTACGTCGGTGCTTGCAACCATGCATGTTAACCTTCCAAAGATTCCCGGCATACTCTTGCCTTCGAGAAACAAATGCTCCATCACCGCGCCGGCCAAATTTCCAATCCTGGGAAATAATGCAAGAGCACCATATCCTTCATCTAAAATTCTTTTGCAAGATCCTCTTTGCAAGACTTGATGATCTTCTCATCACCTGTTAGTATCAAATCATCGACATAAATTACAATGATCAAAATTTTACCTTCTACCACAATCTGGTATAGGTTAGGATCCTCCTCATTCTTGGAGAATCCAAGTTCGGTGAAATAACTGCCTATCCGTGTGTACCAAGCACGAAGTGCTTGTTTCAACCCATACAATGCTCTCTTGAGCCTGCACACATGCGACTTGCTGCTGAATATCTCGAAACCTTTGGGCTGCTCTATGTACTCCTCCTCCTCAATGACTCCATTGAGGAACGTAGTCTTCACATCCATCTGATGAATGTGCCACCCCATCTGTTCTGAGAGAGCAAGAATCATCCGCATGGAAGAATACCTTACGACAGGTGCAAAGGTCTCCTCAGAATTGATCCCCTCTATCTGTGAAAAGCCTCGGGCAAAAAATCTTGCCTTGTACTTCTCCACACTCCCGTCAGCTGCCTACTTCACTTTGTAGATCCATCTCGAACCCACCACTGATTTCCCCTCCGGTCTCGGGACAATCTCCCATGCACTGTTTCTGACAATCGAATCATATTCTTCCACCATGGCATCTACCCATGCGGGGTCCTCCATAGCTTCCTCGAAAGAGGATGGCTCTGTCACGATACACTTTCTCACAAGAGCCATGTATCCAGTGTAGCGATCAGGTGACTGTCTCTATCTGCGCTGTGATGTAGGTGCTCCTACAACCTTCTCTGCATCTTGAGCCAGTCGCTCAGCTTCTGTAGTGCGCTTCCGCCCTCTGATGGTTGGCGCTGCATGAGTGGTATCTTCCACTCCATGAACCTCCTCTTGTGGCTGATCCACATCCAGAGACTCATCCTTAGGAACTAATAGCTCCTCATCTGCATGCAAGTGTGGCTCCCTCTCAAGCGAACACTTCATGGCTTTCTCCTCATGAAATTTGATATCCCGTCGCACAACAGTCTTGCGACTGTCTGGAAAATACACACAATAGTTGTGGGGTGTATCAGTGTACCCCACAAATATCCCAACCTCTGCAGTCGGCTCCAGCTTCTTCCTGGCATCCTTCGTCACATGAATGTAAACAGGTTAACCAAAAATCCTCAAATGGGAAATATCGGGCCTCTTACTAGAAAACGCCTCCTCGGGTGTACTCATGCCAAGTATCCTGTGAGGACAACGGTTCTGCACATATACTGCAGTATTGCATGCCTCAGCCCACAAGTGTATGGGAAGGCCCTGATCATGCAACATCGCCCGTGCAACACCCACGATCGTTCTTTTCTTCCACTCAGCAACCCCATTCTGCTGTGGGTTATGAGGTGCTATGAGCTCTCTTCAAATTCCTTCTGCGCTGCAAAAGTCCTTGAATTCGCCAGAGTTGAATTCACCACCATTTTCGCTCCTAAGAGCCTTCACCTGCTTCCCCGATTCTTCTCAACCAGTGCCTTGAACTCACAGAACTTTGAGTATGTCTCGCTCTTCTTTTGCATGAAGAAGATCCAACACTTACGAGAAAAATCATCAACAAATATCACATAATACCTGTGCTTTTCTGTCGAAGCTACTGAGAAAGTTCCACACACGTCTGTGTGAATTCTCTCAAGGATCGTCGTGGCACGACTATCCTTCTCATGAAAGGTGGCTTTCACAAATTTTCCCAAGGTACATCCCTTGCACTGATCTGACTGCACAAGAGTACCCTTAGGAAGCCCAGTAGAAATCTGCTGCAGTATCTTCAAAGCTCCATGGTGAAGGTGGCCCAATATCCGATGCCACAACTCTCCATCATCCCGACTCACAACTCCTTCTGCCTTGCCTACCACTGCTGCGTAGCCATCTACCTGCAATTGATAAAGGTTCTTAACTCGAACCCCTATCCTCCAGGTCTCACCAGTTGCCTTACTGCGCAGGAAAGCCTTTCCCTCGCTAAAGACAACATCATATCCTTTGTCTTCTAACATCGCCACAGAGATAAGATTCTTCTTCAATCCTGGAACATGCATCACTTCCTTCAATACGAAGGGTTTACCAGAATCCCTCTCAAAGGAAATGGTACTGATACCGGTCGCACTATATATACCATCATTGCCCATCTCGATGTGCACTCCAAGATCTTTCTCATCCAGATCAGTAAACAAATCTCGATCTCCTGTCATCTGAAAAGATGCACCACTGTCAAGAAACCACACTGAACCCATCACACTTGAGACCAAGCATGCGATTAGCGAAAAATCCAGCTCAAACTGTGAGGCTAAGGCCTCTCCAGCTGCAGATCCAGCAGCCTACTTATTTTTCTTCTTCTGTGTACAACTAGTGGCGTAATGTCCGTGTTGGTGATAGTGAAAGCACTTCACCTTGGACATGTCCTTCTTCTTGCCTTTCGCACCAGATTGAGAAGCTTTCTTGCTCTTCCCCTTCTTTGCTTTGGTAGCCAAAGTGCAATTCTCTTCATCAGAGTTCTTTGATGAAGATCCATCCCTAGTACTTCGCCTTATCTCCTCTTGCACAAGATTCGACCAAAGTCACTCCCATCTTGGCAATTTCTCCCGACCATTGACAGAGTCCTGATAGGAATGCTAACTCTTCGGAAGCCCAAGGAGAGCCAAGCTCACCAAGTCCTCATTATAAACAGTCACCCCCACACTTCCCAGCTCATCCCTGCATTGGATGAACTTCGTGAGGTACTAGGGCATACTGTCGCCTTTCTCCATTTTTATGTTTCTGAGTCTATCCTTGAGCGCGAAATTCCTCTGATCGCTCTTGCTTTGGAATAAATCTGTCAAAGCTTTCCACATCAAGAATGGAGAAGCCTTACCATGAAGGCTAGATACTATGTGATCCTTCACACCTTCCACACTTTGTTGTCTTCTTTTGCCATGCGTCAAGTACGGCAACATCACTAGAAGTAGGTTTTAGAATTTCTGCATCTATGAACTCCTTCAACCCATTGTTATCCAACACTGCCTCCATCCTATCCTTCCATGCAATATAATTCAAGCTTCCCTCAAGGGCATACTCCAATCGCAATCCGTTGAAAGACATCTCAACTTCGACACCAAGAAAACACTACTGCAAATTCGAATTCCACCAGCACAAAACTCAACCGCTTCAATGTTTTGTAATTGCTCCAATGATCAATATCACTCTGATACCATGTAGAAATTTGAATAACTGATATATTATTCACCGAGATTCTCCTGATCACACACTATTTTAGCTTCATGCATAATACAGAATATCTTCTACCATTGATCATCACATCCGGAAATAAAATCAATTGCATGCATACATTAAGACCACAAACAATCACACATATGAACACAGTATTTAATGGGAAATCTTAAAGCTGAAAACCCCTACTATCTGTATATTATATGTCATGGAGATCATGTAACAATCATAGTACAAAGCTCCTCACAAGCTCTCATGCACACCTTCAATTGCTATACACTATCAAGCTAGATCTAGCAAAACACATGCTCCAATATTTTTCCACTTGATAGCCAGCCTCTATTGCATAATCAATGCTATGGGATGGCTTCATTAAATAGATAAACCACCTGGCTTGTACTGCGCAATCCTCATGGGCTTCTCCACCTATCTGTGTGTTGCAAATAGCAACTATATAGTCACAACTGATAGTTAACCTGCTCTTTCACCTATTTCTACACTGGTCTCCACTGAAACTGTCCATGCACTGAAGTTAACTGATGCATTCTTTAGTTGATTAATGAGTTTATAATTAGTGAATTAATTAATAATTAATTCACACCACTCTCACTAATTCTATCAATTAGTTAAACTGAATACAAATAGCTCAACTATGTTTAGATTAGTTAAACTGAATACAACTCCACTAACTTCCTCAATCAACTCCACCAAACTCTGTCACATGAGTTCTAACTGAAGTATCCATGCAATAGCTCCACATAACCCTTAGGAATAACGTAATTCCTTCTGTCAGCTCCTGTGCCACATCTGTGCACTTAACTGAAGTGCTCCAAGAGAATAAGATAATGTTTAGAGTCCAAATATTATTAAGAGCTAATAATATTCGACATATCTATTTTTAGATTGGCAATCTAAAAATAGATTCCGCCTAATATGTCTAAAAATAGAAGTCCATCTATTTTTTCCAACTTGACCAACCATCCACAAATAGCATCCTGCAACTCATAGAACATGATCCATATGTCTAAAAATAGACATAGTCTAAAAATAGACTTTGCGCCAAAAATAGCCTGCGGGCCCACATAGTGAAGGCGACTTCTTTCCACTAAGTTCATCATCTTGTTGCAATCTCAACAAATTTCACCTGGGCTTATCATGAATCCTCCTTTGGACACATATCCCAAACATAAATGAAATGACATTATACTATATTATAGCGATAAGGGTTACAAAAAGCATCTCCTAAGAATATTGCATGACGAATAGTTGTGGGGTCACCTACTCTTTCTGAAAATTTTAAAATGGATAGTGTTGTTGTGGAAAGTATTGGTGGATCCTAGTATCATCTTGCATTAAAGAATATTTCTAGCTCTGTATTTTTAATATGGAAACCATATTCAGATACAAAAGAGCTGAAATAGTAGGATTGAAATTAGGATGCAATTCAGTCAACTTGGCCAGAGAAATGGACAGGAATGGTTTGGGTGGCTAGATTAGGTTGTTACAAATAGATTTGGTTAAGTTTTCAATAATGGTATATTTTTATGAAGCTTTTTGTAAATGGATTTTATTGGGCCAAAAGCCATTAAACACTATTTTTCCACTTCTATGAAATTTTTGAACCTACTTATTCCAGGTGTGTGGGACATAATTTTTTCATGCTTATAGGCCACTCAAACCTAGAGTTCACAATTAGGTTCTGGAGATGCGCAATGTGCTCTTTCCAGTAGAGAGGCTCCTCTTGGGCGCATGTCACATCAATAGTTGGTGGCAGAGTTTGCATGCTTGTCATCTAGGAATGTAGTTTGCGCTACAAGGCAAGGAGACCAGTGTTGGGAATAGGTCACAAGTCTAGTGGACAAAGGGTTGGAGACTATGGCCTAGAAGTGCCCTTTGTGCTCTTGAGAGAGAAAAGAGTCAACTTTTAGCTGCAATCTACCTTAGTGTTTAACATTGGTTTCAAAGAAATTAGATTGGGTGCAAATCCTAGATTATTGAGGCCACATTTTGCATATTGCAATTGTGTAAGTGGAGTATTTTTTGTCTTTGATTTGATAATGTCCATGTTTTCTCTTTTTTCTCACTTCTTTGAAGTGCATTTGATAAATTGCAATGGAAATGACCCTGTACATCTTCCCCATATTTGTTGGCACAAGTTCTAGGATGCCATGGACAATATATCACATAGATTAAGGCGTTTTTAGCTTGTGGAAATTCTGTATCTTCTCAATTTCTCTTGATGAAGACATGCAAAGCTAAATGAGTCACAAAATGTTTTCGATGACAGGATTGTTCATGGATTTTCAACCTTGACTTATAGCATGTGGGAAAATGAATGCAATCTTTGGAACGGTTCTTCGTTTTCTTACTGGACTGGCAGTTATGGCAGTTACTTTGCAACTGATTTTCAAGGCCTCATTTTTCATATTGCAATTGTGCAAATGGAGTCTTTTTATTGTCTTTGATATGATAATGTCCTTGTTTTCTCTCTTTGCTCACTTCTATTTGTTGAAACTTATATCAAAAAATTTTTGTTGAGTGTTTTCGTTGAAGTGCATTTGATAAATTGCAACAATATGAACAAAGATGCTTGTGGAGACACTATTTTCTCCTTGAAAAGTAAGGTACACACAAGTTTTGAGTGATTTATCAAAAACATCAAAGAAGAAGCTAGAATAACAAGACTGAAATGAAATTGAAATAGGACATAGGGAATCGTTGCACCTTAGGTGTGGTCAGGATGTAGAGATATTCTATGCTATATCGCTAAAATCTGAATTCCAATACACCCCATCCTATAGTATCATGATTATTTCAACTATCGAGAGCTTCATAAATTACCATGCCACATGGCAAAGCAACTATGACTCTAATAAATTCAATTTTCAAAGCAACCATGACCAGTGAGAGATTACCTAAACTAATCAGTAGGGAAATATTGTATTCTTGACCTAAACTGCAAAACCTCCCTTTCTATATCAATGACTACTTTCTTTTTTTCTTGATGAGAAGTAGAAATATTCCAATTGTGAAACATTGCAACAAAGACATGGATAATTCAAGTGAGAGGACTACCAATGGGTAGTTTATGCCAGTAAAATCTCGTCCCACAAAGAAGATAAACAAAGCTATTGTCATGGTCACGACGACAATGCCAAATCCCAGACACCATCAAACATTGTCCTAAATATACACGAGTACAATGACTCCTATAAGACTACCAATGCATATACCACAATTTCAATAGTTGAAGGGTGAACTCTTATGGTTCTTCTCTACCAGTTGTCCTCTTTTAACTGATCTGCACCAAATGCTTCTAAATAGGGTTTGTGGCCTCCTTTCCCGAGAGTAACCAGGTAGATTGAGAAGAAGAAAATCCAAATCCAATTCAAACTCCTAAAATAGGTCAATAAAGTGACGAAAGTCAATCCCTATAACAACTTGTTGCATGCAGTGTTTGTTACCGAGTCTCCATTCATGAGGTTAAAGACGAATTAAACAACTATTTTCAAACCTTGTTGTCCTTTTAAATAGGGGTTTAATTCTCCCAAAATATATAGCAAACATTCTTGTATCTATCAAATTTTGCATGAATTCATTGGCAAGCAATTGTACAGATACATAATTATCAATTTCATAATATTATAACATTAGAAAAAATCTTAGTTGGGTGCGAGTTACTAGAAGGTCAGCCCAATAAGGTAGTGATCAACTTTGATGCTAACAAAGGATTTGTCTTTCAACATTGATTCGTGGAAGGAACGTCCATGTTGGCTTTAGTGGGATGGTCTCAATTGACTTAATCCCGAGGTAATCCGATAAGGTTCAATGCTAACAATATGAGGTTTACTAATTGTTCTTTAGGGTGGTAGGTTGGATACTTTGGGTGTTCTGCTCATCTATGAGATTTTGAATAGATTTCGAACCAACGAATTTTACATAGGAAGTGCTTTAACATAAAATTTGTCACCATTTATTTTACACCTTATGGGTGTGGCTCACTAACTGTTAACTGTCCATTAGTTCCATTTAACTTCCCTTTGCCATGGTTGTATAGCATGATCTTGCAAGGATGGGAAATTGAGATTGAATACCAATTTTGGGTTTTTTTGAGACCTAACATCTTAATAGAAGGAAGCCCACTCAAACTCCTCATTTCTTAAATATTTTTGAAAAGAAAAAAGTAAAAAAGAAATTACTTACTAGTGTCCAGCTGCTATATTCCTAGCTATCTAGTCTGTGTTGCAAAGGAATGAATTCGATACAAATCTAATTTTTTAAAGATAAATCATTACCTCTCAAACCTAGCACCTAGGTAGAAGGAAGTCCACTCAAAACCCTCAAAGGGATGGATTCGGTGCAAATCTAAATTGTTTAAGATAAATCATTATCTCTCAAACCTAGCACCTAGGCAGAAGTAAGTCCACTCAAACCCTTAATTGTATGTTTCTTGAAGCACTTGAGAAAAAAGTATGAGGAAAAAATACAAAAAAACAAGCCAACCTTTAGGTGCAGTCTACCTTAGTTGTTTAACATAGGTTTCAAAGAAATGAGATTGAGTGAAAATCCTAGATTGTTATGGCCAACTAGTTACCTCTCGGGATATGTTTATAGAAACATTTTGAAATAAAAAAGAAAATGATAACCATCAAATAAATTACAAAAAACATGGCAATGATCCAATATCAACCCAAATATGAGAAATTTGTTTTAATTTTTACTGTTGTTACAAGACATTATGATAAAAATCACAAGACATATGGTACTTAATAATATGTTTATATTTACAATGCAAGACCTTATAGACAAAGATCATGTGGAACATACATAAAGGCTTTGTATTAAATTGTATTTATAAATTTTTAGAAAAAAAAATTTGAATTGTTTATAAAATTTTACAACAATAATAAGACTTGGATTGTTCTTCTCGTGTTATATTTACAATGCAAGACCTTAACAAAGATCACATGGAACGTACAGATGAGCCTTCTAGTAAATTGTATTTATAGATTTTCAGCAAAAAAAAAAAATTGAATTGTTTATAAAATTTGACAACAATAATAAGATTTGGATTATTCTTCTAGAGTTCTTCCCGCAAACAACAATAACAAGATTTGGATTGTTCTTCTGCATCCTAATTGTAATTAATGGATTTTTATTAAATTTCCTTCTGTTCATTTTCCTCTCTATATGAAAAACTAAATTTATCAAATTGACTAAGTTCGAAATTTTACATGCATGTTTTGGAAGTTATGGTTCGTCTGACAACTCATATGTTGTATTTTCACATTGGTTTAACTAGGTGTCAAGGTAGTGCAAAGGTGATATAAAGATTTTGATATAAATATTTGATAAATAATTATTCAAATTCGATGAAGACTTGCAAATCCGGTGGAAGGGAGGAAATGAAAGAAGCTTCATCCATGTTCAGTTTCCTCATCGCCCACATGAAAGACTGTCGGCTCCCTTCCAACCCCGACGCAACTTCCTGCATTTGATGCACTTAAATCCTAGCTATCTGGTTGCTTAAATCCTAGCTAACCAAAACTCACCCTAACCAACAAATATTCGCAATTCTTATCCGAAGGTTGATAATGTTTCAATCCTCTAACACAAAATCAATGGTCCTAAACGACAAGATCAATGGTCACAAATGGAATGATGTAGAGTACTGTATATGATGCAGAGTGATAGTGAGAAAATTGTTTTCAAAGAAAACTTCTTACTACTTAATTAAAAAAATTGTAAATTTTATCATTGAAAAATTAAATTGTAGAATATAATAGTATATTTTATTGTCTAATATCTTATATATTGTTATTATATATTTTTATTTTTATTTTAAAATTAACATGTACATTAAATATAGATTTGATTCATTTAAATTATTATAAGATAGTGTATTTTTTTTTAAGGAGTAATTTTTATTATTATTTAATATGAGAAATTAATATATTATATAAAATATTATTTTAAAATTTTAAATTAATTTTATTATTTAATATATTTAAGTTTAAAATAAAATGATATATTTTTTAAAATGTTGGGGTATTTTTATATAAGAACATGAATGCTATAAAAACTTTAAATATACAAAAAAAAACTTAATGTAATAGAAGAAAGTTCAACTTGACAAAATGGATGATTAATCAATTTGTTTCAATATAATATTTTATTTGTATGATAGTAAGATATTTAATTTTTTTCAATATTTTTTATTTTTATAAATTAAAAAAAAAATATACAAGTAGTTAATATTATTATTATCCAATTTTAAGGTCGTGACCAAGCCAGACACCAAATTGGTGTATAAGACTTTATTGTTTGTGGGACAAGGAGGCACTAGACACCAAATTGGTGTGTGAGACTCCCTTGTTTGTGGTACAAGGAGTATACATACCCCCTCTGGTTTTGAACTTGTGACCTCTTAGGAAGAAACACATGCTCTTAAGCATTATGTTCACTCAAGTTGTATTATAAACATTATAAAATAGGGACTTATCATGCATTTTTATTACTAAAAAGAGTTTTTCATTCCCCATTTCTTTAACATCATATGACGACATAATATTTCTTGTGGGAATGATTACCCCACACACACACACACACACACACATATATATATATATATGGATTATTTATATTATCTTCATAAGGATTGATACAAATAGTTATTACTGGCTATTGGTTTGTCATTTGGGAAATTAGACCATTAGTAAGCTTGAATTTTTAAGATTACTAATTCTATTTGATGTCTCATAGAATGTCAAAATGAAACTATGACTAGCAAATAAATTAAACTCCAAACTAATAAACATGCTAATTACATTGACATTAAATAAATTCTACTTAAAGTGATTGTCATGTTTGTAGTTCATTCTGCAAGATAATCCACCTAAATCAGTAGTTGTGTCTCACTGTCGTTGTTAGAAGACGAAAACTCACATTTGTCAAGTTTTTGGCAAGGTAAGTCACCTCCGTATTGACCCTACCAACTTTGTTCATTGGTTCTACCATAAGGATGTCCAATTCTTATTTGAAATTCACTTTGTGAGTTAGGAATCTGCCTAGAGTCTTGATATGTCATGAGAGACTAATGGTTTTCATATAGGAGGTTGTTCTAGCTTTGGTGGAATTCTCCACATCTTCAATCAAATCCCTGGTGTCTAAGTCAACTTGTTTGTGTGGAATGTAACGTCTTGGTTTCCTGACCTGTTCCTCTACATTGAATATTAATATTAAAAATATGTAATGTTGGTCATAAATAAAGGTTTTCACTATGCAAAGTTAAATAATATTGACCTGTATGTTAAAAATATATTAATAAAGGAATAATATTATAAGATGGACAATGTGATTTATAAAATATTTCAATATCAAACTTATGCATATATGTATATTTGATATGAAATAATTAAAAAATTTAAATTCTTGTCGCTAAAACATTTCAATAGTTTCACTATTTTGAAAGGAACTATAGCTTACGATAGATTCTTGTCGATAACAAAACTAAAGGAAGATCTCCTCTATGTTGCTGCAATATGATTTCATACATAAATTTAAAACAATTCTACATAGATTTTAAGAACTCTACGCGGAAGGTAATAACTCGTGCAAGAGATTCATAAAATTTCAATCAATAGGTTAAGTTGCACCCCCAATTCATGCACACATCAATCCAATCATTCCATTAATTCGAGGCTTCATTAAAAAGTACATTGGGCTACATCTAGATCCTTAAAAATAGGATCAAATGAGCTAGATTTACCTTGATATCAAGCTTCAAACACTTTTCTTAACAAATTAACAAAATACTATTAGTAAAGATTTCATGGAAAATTAAACTGAATTCCCCTAATCTACACACAACAAAATGCTAAGATTGAGGAACCAACTCCTCTAGTAAATTATTTTGACCTTCTATAGGTCAAAATAAAATTTGACCAACACTCTTAAGTCATACTCCCAAGGAAAAATTTGTTCATGGGTTCTTGGCCATAATATTTTCAATTGAACAAGCACTTTTCTATAATAATGTTGCAGTCATCCAAGTAGCATATGCTACTGAATGATTCTCTCATTTGACAAAGTACTCATAATACTCTTTGCCCCATGTCTTCTTGATTAATATTTTATCCAAAATCCTCTTTGGTTGCAAAGGATTTGTTGTTGGAAATTGTTTTTTCCACTAAATCAACTTCTTCTCACTATCATTTGTTGGTTGGTCTATTTCATTTGGCTAATATATACAGGTTTACAACATTAAAGATCATAAATATGTTAATCCCTGATGGGAACTCTATCTTGTAGGATTTTTTTGAAAATTTCCTGAGAATTCTATTGGGTCCAATTTTCTTGACTTTCAGTTTATTATATTATATTCTAGGAAATTATTCCTTCCTCAAATGTGCTAAGACTAATTCACCTACTTCAAAAATTTGTTCTCTCCCATTTAAAATATGCTTTGCTCTTGTACTTGAGGCTACTTTATTGTAATTTTTGTTTCACATGCTCATGAATTTGCTACATAGTTGTAGCAAAGTCCTTTCATTCAACATTTATTTGCTCATCTTGTCCCAAACTTTTGAGCTGATGAAATCCTCTACAATGCATTCCATATATGATCTAGAATGAAATCTGACCTATACTTCCATTTGGAGAATCATTATAGGAAAAATCTACCTGAGTAAGTATCTGATCACGTTGTTTGGGATGCTCTCCAACTGAGCTCCTTAAGATATTGTCCACGCTTTTTTTTAACTATTTGAGTTTTTACATTAGTCTGAGGGTGATAAGCTAAGCTAAAAATTATTATTTTTCCCAGTTTTCTCCATAAAGTTCTCCCAAATTTCTCCAAGGATTCAATATCTCTATTTGAGACAATGTTCTTGGGTACTCCATTTAGTCTTACCACTTCTTTACAAACGAGATTAGTAATATGGGTAGCATCAGAAGTTTTAAATCAAGGAATGAAATGAACCATTTTTAAAAATATATCAACCACTACAAAGATTGAATAGTTACCCTTTTGTGTTTTTGGCAACCCCAACACAAATTCCATACTTACCAAATTCCAAGGTCTATCTAGAATTGGTAGTGGGGTATACAAGCTTATATTTTTACTCTTTCCCTTTGCATGCTACCAAATTCTACCATTTTTCACAAATTTTTTAATATTTTTCCTCATCTTTGGCCAAAAATAAAAATTCTTTAGTTATTCATAGGTATTTTCATGCCCAAAATGTCCACTTAAACCTCCATTTTGTTTTTCTTTACTTATTTTTTCTCACATTAAACATTTTGAAATGCAAAGCTGAATGTTTTAAAGAAATATCCCATCTTGCAACATGTATTCAAGTTGGGCATTCTTATCATTTTTTTTTGAAATCCAAAGAGGAGCGAGGTGGGCAGGAATCTCTGGTGCGACATGGATGGTGGTTCCAATTTAGGTGGTCTCCTCAACCTCCTGCTGAGGCTCCCCTTTCCTCGGGGGTCCCTGCCCCTTCGCAAGTGATCATAATTTGGATTAGGGCCTAAAATTAGCTAAAAATTCAAAGTTCTCAAAAATGCTTCAAACCAAGAAGAGAGCATAGATCTCATCACCAAGATTTCAACGCAACTCATTTAATCAAATTCTGAGTTCGTATGAGGGAATTAAGGAGATGTGATTCTTTCAATAGATAACAAGTATCAGAGTGAAGGATGAAAGATGGTGATTAGATTGCGTGAGAAGAACAAACAACCTTCAAGAGTTGAAAGCGACTTGTTTAACCTGCAATGCAAAGTGAGAAGGAAGAGATAAAACGTGGATCATCAGATCGAGAAACAAACCAATGACAGAGATTGCAGCACTTGAAAAAGTGATTTCGTAAATCGCAATATTTAGAAGTTAAGAGTTCGCAAGATATGTTAAACTGGTTGCGTTGCCATAAAAATTGAAATATGCAATGCGATGAGGGGAGCCACGTGTCGGCATTGCGCACGAGTGCACATCGCATAAATTATGGTTTTAGCATTATCAGTACCAAGTTAAACTTGCAGAAAAGCGATTTGCAATGCATTGTGATTAGTTGTGTGTTGTGGGACCCGAGAACCCTGTTCCGCGTGTATGTAAGTTGTTTAAGGCTATGTGCGATATGTTTTAAACGTAAGCGTTGTTTGATCGCAAACGTATGTATGTTTAATGAAACTCCGATATTGTATTTCGATGTTTACGCTAACGTATAAGCCATTAATGGTTGGGGTGCACATGTGGCCACTGCCCTAACCATAAATTTTAATGCACGAATTTATTAGTAGAGCAGATAAGGGTGCACAAAATTTGGCGGTCATCCCTAATCTAACTCCAATTAACTAGAGTTCTCCACATTTAGTGGAGTTTTCCTAGGAGATATTGGGAAAAAGTGTAGAAGGCTCAATTTTCGACCATTCTGGGTGAAAAAAGAGTTATTCTTGAATAATTAAAACATTCTAGAGCCATTGGTGAGGTTTTTAGAGCCAAATGAGGTCTTTTGAGTGTGATTTTTCTTCAAAGAAATTCCAAGGGCCACTAGGGCCACCAAGAGCCAGCAGGAGAATGAGGCCTAGCCAGGGCAGCCAGAGGCCATTCTCAGGAAACCAATAGTAATTTCTGACTATATTGAACCTTATGAATCCAATTATGAGGTTTTTAGAATCATTTGGAGACTTCTAAAGGCCAAGATGCTAAAAGGAAGTTTTCAGTGAGCTTAGAGCCACAAGGTGCCACCAGATGTTGGAGGCATAGCCAGAGCAGTCAGAGGCCATTTTGAGAAAATGAATAGTCATTTATGACTATTTTGGACATTATGAATCCAATGGAGGGATTTTCAGATCCATTTTGATACTTCTAGAGCCGAATAAGCCACAGGGAAGTTTCAGGGAGCCGAGTGCCACCAGGGGTTGGAGGCATAGAACGGGGAGACTGAGTTCTTTCTGAGCGAATGAACAACCTATTTTAGATTATTGATATGTGTTTGGGACAATAGAATATTTTTCAGGAGCAAAAGAGGACTTCTAGGATATTTTGTGCCACAGATAAGCTTAAGGAAGCTCAAGGACACTGACAGAATAGGTCAAGCCCAATGGAGCCTATGTCCATTTCCAGAGATTGAGTAGTCAATCCAGGGGTATTTTGGTATTCTAAACCCATTGGTACAGTCCAAAAAACCATTGTATTTGAGCATCGCCTTGTAAAATAAATTGACCATCTTAATCCCAAAGAGCCAATTCCATTGACGGAGGCTCAAGGAGACGTAGCCCAAGTGTTAAGGGTGAAATCATTTATTATGTTTTTTGTTGTGTGTTGTTGGTCAATTTTCTGCAATTTATGGTTGTTGTACATGATTTTAATCAGCTTAAACAAATGTTTAATTTCTCACACATAAAGCCTTAAACTAGTTAAAACACATACACCTGAATCAAGAATTCAATTCTGCACATGCATGTATAAGCAAGATCCTTAACTTGTTTTAAATGAGTGGGAGGTGATTTCATAGCAAAACAAGCCAACTACCCTTATCAGATTCGGTTGGTATCAGAGTACTAAGTTGCTTGCTTGACAGAGCACAAGTTTTCTTTCTTGCTCGTTTGTCTTGAAGGGTGTTTAATAGTGCAAATAATTAAACTGTTTTCAAATTGATTGATGCTTACAAGTTTGATTTTGATAGAGGTGAAGGGGAGATAATGCTAGCTAAGTCTAGAAGAGGACAAGAAGGAAGAAGGCTGAAAGCATCCTCCTTACCCAAAGGACCTCAAGGCAACCCTTGAAACACAAGAGGGATTGTTTGCAAAAGAGGCTGCTTGAAGAAGAGATACAAGCTGCAGAGAAGAGCTTGAATCTACAACCAAATTTTTAAGAATCTTTGTCAATTTTTTTTGAAGCTTTGTGAATTTTTGTTGAAGTCATTTAATTCATTTACACAATTATGACAACTTCATCAAGTGACGTTTCTAAATCCTCCTCCTTTGCAAGACTCTTTGATAAAGAGATGAAGCAGGACTTTCACATCATGAAAGATATGGTGCAACAGTTGTATGAAGATGTAAGGGAAATCACTAAACTTCAAGAGCAATTGGTTGCTATGAAGCAAGAGAAAGAAGGACTTCTTCAAAGAATGCATGAGATGGAGATGCAGATCCATCATGCCCAAGAGGCCTTAACCAAACACATGCTTGAAGCAGAGGTAAATCATTCAAATTTGTCTTCAAAATCCTCTTTAGATAGATGTGTAGGTTCATTTGAAAAACACACTAGAGGTATAAGGTCCAAATTGATGTTAAAAATGGGCTATGAAGGCAAGGGTCTAGGAAAACATGCACAAGGCATGGTTGAGGAAATTCCTAAGAAGTTTGGTCTAGGCTATGGACAACCTTATGGCGAAAACTCTACGGCCATGAAGGCGCTTGAGACAATTCTAGGAAGAAATTTTGTTGCAGGTTCAAACCAGCAAACATGAAAAGTGTGTATTGAAGATGAATGCCATTGTTTGAAACCCATGTTGCAGCAAGATGCTTTTATACATGAAGCTTATGGAGAACAAGAGAGTTTTGATAGCTCTAATGGCATGAAAAATGTTGTTGGTCTTCAAAAGAGAGCTGGAACCTCTTCAAGTTCATCTTCTTAAGAAGGTGAAAAAGATGGACATTCAAAGCAAAATTCAAGGTATAATTCTTCTTGTAATCATGTTGTTTATGATTATGTTAAGCATGACAAATCTGCATGCATGAATGGGAGAAAAAATTGTTGTTCATATTGTATATTTTATAACCATCAAGTTTCAAGAAGCTGGAAGAGAATGATAACATACAGGAAACAGTCGAAGCAAAGGCGACTTGCACAAAAGATGCAAAAGATTTGCACACATTGCTAGAAAAAGGGACATCTCATTTCCCAATGTTGGACACTGCATCCAACCACTCATCCCAAGAACATGAAGCAAGAGGATAAAAAGACTGGCGAGAATGTGACTAGCGATTCCATCATCGATGTGAGTCCAGATGATTCACAAGAAGAAGATGTTCAACAGGAAAAATCGCCATTGAAGTGGGCTGGAAAGAAATGGCTTGATTTCTTGACCAAGTAAGGCATGCATTTACTTTGTACATAAATGCAAATTTCAGGTATATGTCTGCATGAATTTCCATTGAAAGTATGACAAGTTGCAATAGAGGATCACAACTTGTAGGATGAAAGATTGCATGTGAATGTTGTTCAGTTGAAGGAATTTATTTTTGTTGCACAATTTCATCGTGGAGGTGTAAAATATGGGTATGTTACTCACTTATATTGCATCAATATTGTTCAGTTAAGCTCTTATAGTCACCCACATGTTTTGGGATTATGTACTTTTTGGTACTTGAAAGGAAGAGTTGAAAGTGTACATATGCATGAGTTTGTATGTGTAGATGGTGAACTTGTAAATAGGTTCATTGTACATAGATACATGCATGAATTATGTTTTAGTCGAGGGTGTTTGTCGATTGTGAGTCAATAAATGGATACACCAATGTGAAAGAGAATCTCCATGTATGTGATGTTATAGGAAGGTGACAATCAGTGCTTTGAAGAAGCAAAAAGAGGTGGCCTTCTTTTCAATTATTTTCAAGATTGATCGTGTGTTCTTGTGACAAGATGTTGCAGGAATTTTTGGTCCATTCAATGAAGAAATGGACAATATGCAAGGTGTTTTGCAGCCATTGCAGAACAAGCTGGTGTTTTTGTTGACGACAAGAGGTCACTCATCTTGCGAGTTTAATTTGGAAAGTGGATTTCCAAGACAGAGCTTGTATGCCATAATTGCAAGAGGGACTTCATTCTTAGTGGAAAGGCTAACATTTTTCCAAGCACATAGAGAGAACAGTGATACATCAGGGTATGCATCAGTTTACAACAGCCAACAATGCTGAAGTGGGTCAGCAACAACCAGAGAGCAGTGGTCAAGAGACATTGCCAACTGCGATGCAAGGCATGTCAATGTGATTGTCAAGGAAGACTTATCAAGTAAAATCAGTTGATATAAATTGACAGAAAAAAAGTGTTGAAGCTCAAGCAGATAATTATTAGATTTTGTGGGTCCAAAAGCCTGTTAGTGGGAAGAAGTGATCAGAATTTGGATTAGGGCCTAAAATTAGCTAAAAAATAAAAGTTCTAAAAATTACTTCAAACCAAGACGAGAGCGTAGAGCTCATCACTAGGATTCAAATGCAAATTGTTTCATCAAATTCCGAGTTCGTATGAGGGAGTTAAGGAGATGCGATTCTTTCAATAGATAACAAGTATCAGAGTGAAGGATAAACGGTGGTGATTAGATCGGAGAATCAGCAATGGGAGATCAACGAGAGAGATCTCATCACAATGGAGAAACATCACACATCGCACAAAACAGAGTTTACTGTTAAAGAGTTTCTCAAAGTTAAATTGTTTAACCTACGATGCGAAGGGAGAAGGCGGAGATAAAACGTGGATCGTTGAATCGAGAAACAAACCAACAAAGGAGATTGCAGCACCCAAAAAAGTGATTTCTCAAATCGAAATATTTAGAAGTTAAGAGTTTGAAAGTTATGTTAAATTGGTTGCATTGCGGTAAAATTTGAAATATGCGATGTGATGAGGGGAGCCACGTATTGGCATTGTGCACATCGCATAAATTATGGTTTCAGCATTATCGGTACCAAGTTAAACTTGCGGAAAAGAGATTTGTGATGCGCTGTGATTGGTTGCATGTTGTGGGAACCAAGAACCCTATTCCGTGTGTATGTAAGTTGTTTAAGGCTATGTGCGATCTATTTTAAACGTAAGTGTTGTTTGATCGCGAACGTGTGTATGTTTAATGAAACTCCGATATTGTATTCCGTTGTTTCCGCTAACATATAAGCCATCAACGGTTGGGGTGCACATGTGGCCACCACCCTAACCATAAATTTTAATGCACAAAATTATTGGCGGAGCGGATAAGGACACGCAAAATTTGGCATTCAGCCCTAATCTAACTCTAGTTAACTGGAGTTCTCCACATTTAGTGGAGTTTTCCTAGGAGATATTGGGAAAAAGTGTAAAAGGCTCAATTTTTGACAATTTTGGGTGAAAAAGGAGTCATTATTGACTAATTCAAGCATTCTAAAGCCATTGCTAAGGTTTTTAGAGCTAATTGAGGAATTGTGAGCATGATTTTGCATCAGAGAAGTTCCAAGGGCCACCAAGAGCTAGTAGGAGAATGAGGACTAGCCCGGGAAGCCAAAGGCCATTCTCAGGAAACCAGTAGTCATTTATGACTATCTTGAACCTTCTGAATCCAATGATGGGGTTTGCAGAAGCATTTGGAGAATTTTTAAGGCTGAGATGCTAAAGGGATTTTTTCACCGAGCCCGGAGCCACATGGTGCCACCAGGTGTTGGAGGCATAGCCAGAGCAGCTAGAGGCCATTTTGAGTAAATGAATAGTAATTTCTGACTATTTTAGAAATTATGAATCCAATGGAGGGATTTTCAGAGCCATTTGGATACTTATAGAGCCGAAGAAGCCACAGGGAATTTTCAGGGAGCCTAGTGTCACCAGGTGTTGGAGGCATAGAATGGGGAGCCTGAGTTCATTCTGAGAAAATGAACAACCTATTTTGGATGATTGATATGTTACTACAAGGAAAAGACCCTCTAGTGGAGGTTATAAAGGAGGTTTTTAGTGTTATAAAATTGGCCAAAATTGTCAAAAAACATTTGCTACAACATCCGTTTATGGTTACACAGGTTTTGGCGGAGCTTTTAACGGAAATTCAACACAACTAAAAAAAATGGGTGGCCAGAGGTTATTACGGATTTTTTTTTCATCAGTGTGCTACTCAAGATTTAATGCACTGGTGCGTACTTGTAGCAGGTGGCCCGGGGCGGTCAAAGGAGAATGCACCGGGTCATTAAGATATAAAACCGCATCGGGCGTAGTGTTGGTGATACAACGCACGGGGCCATTCTAATTGGTCTTGGGATTTTTGCGGTGCCCATAGGTCGTATCAACGCACCGGTCTGTAGAATTATAGAAATTCACCGGTGCGCAATATCACACAAATGCACCAAGATTTATAATTAGTATCAGTATTCGTGCGGTGCCCATAGGTCGTACAAATGCACTAGTGCGTATAGACACTTAAAAGCTCTAGTGCGTAGTATCACACAAATGCACCGAGATTTATAATTCGTATTGGTATTCGTGTGATGCCCATAGGTCGTAAAAATGCACCGGTGCATATAGACACATAAACGACTCGGTGCATAGTATCACACAAACGCATTGAGATTTATAATTGGTATCGGTATTCGTGTGGTGCCCATAGGTCGTAAAACGACACCTGTTTGTATAGACACATAAATGCACCGGTGCGCCGTATCGCACAAACTCCGAGTCGATATTTTTAATTGGTTTTGGTATTTTTGCGGTGGCCATAGGTCGTAAAAATACACCGGTGCGCTTAAGAATACAAACGCACCGGTGTACAATAATTGACACACACCGATTTTCATTTTGTATTTTTTAGAAACATCGACCTGTGACAATGCAATTATTGTGATTGTTTTAAATTCATTATTCATCAAAAGTTGGCATATCGTATAACAATATTCATATTAATTAAATTTGTATTAATGCATTTGAATGTGATGTTTGGATTAATTAGTTATATCATATCATAATTATTGTGGTTTTTAAAATTCATTATTCATCAAAAGTTGACACATATATATCTTATAACAATATTCATATGAATTAAATTTTTATTAGTGCATTTGAGAATGACAATGGAGAATGCAATAGAATAAATTAAAACATATTTTATTATAAATATATATGAATAAGAAATTCTTTGTCATACAAAATGGGATAGTGATTGGTATCCATTTGTCTTTCAATTGGGACACTATGTCCATTACATTAAAGAAAATGTCTGATTTCACAAACATAATTCAAAAAATACAATGCCTTGCTTTGATATCCAAACATAGTAATCATCATTCTTTGCTTGAAATGTTAGCACTGCTAGAGCTACTTCCATGACTTGGGTTATTTTCAGGAATGTTTTGTTCACGGTGTTGATTGTTTTCTTCTTGTTCACCTTCCATCTACAAACATAAAAATAAACTGTAATGAGTGTATATATACATTGGTGAGAATAATGAAAATTGAAATATTAAATAATATACATCAATGTAAATCGAAAAGAAATGACGTACCATTGCAACAATTGACTCATAAACTATACACATTCTTTCAAAACCATGTAACATGCCATCTTTCAATATTTCATCTGTTGGCACAGTTCCATACTTTGTTTCCTGCAAGTTTTATACCCCATAACAAATCATATATTTAATATAAAATATTTTTTTTCTATTAATTATAGATGGAGCTAAGTAAAACAAGATTTATAGATGCTTATAAATTCCACAATTAAGTTCTGATATGCCAACATATACTCACAGCCCATATTTAACCCAATTTCAATCGATTTTAATCCCATATGCCAACCATCTCCTTGTACACCTTTTTGGACATTCCTACTGGCATATTTTTGATATCAGCTCGTTCACCTTTTGAGATTTTCATAATCTTCCTGAAAATGTAACATGACAATAAACTATTTAATTTTTATATTGATATATGAAAAGTAAATATAACAAAAGTGATATTTATAAATAATTCTAGACAAACATTTAAAGGAATATTACTTTTTCATTCCTTCTTTTTTGTTGTTGTATGTTTTTGCTATAGAAGTCTAACATGTCTCATTGACCAATTCCTTGGAAAATTTCTTGTAGTTTAGATAAAATTTTGATTTTGAAATCATTGGATTGATTTTTGTATTGTAAGTGGAAATAACGTCTATACATTCATTCTACTAGATCCCTCAAAATTTTGTAAAAGGTTTTCCCTCTTTCGTTAACCTCCACTAGTACATTTGACGGAAATTCCGACACTTGGTTCTGACACTTTTGACCAAATGTCGGAAATTTCCCCAATTTTTTTCAAAATTTTCAAATCTCGCCTGAAACCGTCGCTATACTGACGTTTAGAGACAAGTGTCGCAATACTGACACTTAGACAAAGTGTTGCAATTGCGACGTTTGGAGGAATCTGTCACAATACCGACACTATGCCCCAAAGCGTCGCTATTGTGACAACTTCCTCCAAGCGTCGCAATTGCGACACTTAGTCTAAGTGTCGCAATTGTGACATTTGGAGGAATCCGTCGCAATAGCGACACTTTGGGGCATAGTGTCGGTATTGCGACGTTTCCTCCAAACGTTGCAATTGCGACACTATGCCCCAAAGCATCACTATTGCGATGGCTTCCTCCAAATAAAAATGATTTGAAATGAAAAAATCAAATGTAAAAATCAAATGCATGCTCATTTGAAATGCAAAAATCAAATGTAAATAAAAATGATTTTATTAAAAACTACATGCGCATTCGCCCTCAGCATTCGCCCTCAGCTCTTGCAGAACAACATTCACCCTCAGCATTCGCCCTCAGCTCTTGCAGAACAACATTCGTCCTCAGCTCTTGCAGAACAGCATTCGCCCTCAGCTGTTGCAAAATGGTAAGTTCTTACTGCAGGCCCTTCCTCCTATAGTAGGGTTGACCGGCCTATTTGGGTTTTTTTTGGTCAATTCCATTGGATTGTGTTAGGCTATAGGGTTCTCTTTAGATGTCTTCCAGTGTTCTTTCGGATGAGTTTCAAAAAGGATGTGTAAGATGTGTTTGCGCTTGCATGAATTTGACTCCACCAGTTTCATGAAGTTTAAGCTATGGATTTTAGTTCGACAAACTCATGCAAGTGCACAAGTTTGGAGTATCATGAAATTTGAGGCTAAGGTACTGAGTAAAATAAGAAACACATTGATATGAGTTCATCCAATTGAAGATGGGATAGATCAACTGTTTCACACTATGAAATGTACTACAGATGCAGATCCAAAAAAATCTACAACTTTATAATTCGTATTACAGGTGCAGATCCAAAAAAATTGCAATTTTATAACTCGAGAATTGCCAGATCTACAAAGATTTGGGAAATTTTAAAATAAATTCAGCAATTAGTCGATTAGATGGCTCGATCACTACCAGCAAAGAACAAAGATTCAAAACTAGATCCATAATGGTTGAAAGAAACTATATGCGCACTTGTATGGCTCAAAGAAAACTCCAAATTTATATGGTTATCTGGGCAATTTTACATTGAAGAGCCCTTTTAAATCCAAAATTGAAAACTCATTTTGTTTAAGATCTAAAAACATCTGTAGAATTTACAACAAATATTTCATAGATCTACAAATATTTTTAATGAATTTTAGATCTAGAGTATATTACAACAGATCTAGGGTTCTTTCAGGTATCTTCTAGTGTTGAATTTTTTTCCCACAAAATAGAGTCCAGGTAGGGATAACAAGGCAACTTATGAAACAATCTACATGGATAAATGTGTCTTATCTCCTTCACCAGTCATGCATGTTTTATTTACCACGAACACCTATGATTTGATATTCATTCGCTGCTTCATCCATTTCACTTAGAAAAAGGATAAGGCTATCCCATGAAGTGCACCCTTTTGGTGTCTAAAACTAACCCAAAGTCCGCCCTTATAACCTACTAGCAGGTGCTCTATATGCCGTTGTCTAGAAACTACAAACACATTAGATGAATAATTTGAGGATTGATCAATAGAAGAGTTCACAAAAGCACATAAAGGAGAGCCCTGTGTTGGGCATACTTAAAAGCAACAACAATCTATAAAGCTACACTCAGAGGAACCATGGAGTGAAGAGTCAAAGACAAGAGAACCATTAGCTAAGGTTGTTGTAAGGTTGTTGTATACTGATTTCATTTGGTTGTTGTATATTATTTGGCAAGGATATTAGAGTGCCTTTGTCAAAGTAAAACCTGCAAGAATTTTACATATCAGGAGTTGCAATCTGCTACTTCTGGTTTTTCAACAGGTTGCATTTCTAGATTTCCTCCTGGAGTTTTTCATTTCTGTGCTTTTGTTTTGAACGGGAAATTTCCCTTGAAATGTTTGTTAACCTTATGAAATCAATTCAGTTATGCAACATCCTTATTCTTGCAGGGAATTTTATAGGAAGAGGAGGCTGCAGTCAGCCTCTCTGCAAATTGAATCACTAGAAATATTAACTTGACTGAGTTAAATTATCTTAGCAATGCTGTAATTTAGTAATATGGATTTTCATCTTACAGGGCACTGGGTTCTACTGGGAACATATTTTCCACAAATGAAGAGGAAGTTGCTTCACTTGTTGGACCTGGATCACCATCGGAGATGATCGAGTGTATTGCAGAACTTGGAGCTGAGGTTTTGCTTCTAGTATATATTAAAATTGTGTTGCCATCTATTAGTTGTTTTGAGCTACTGCAAACTCTCTGGAATTGAAATGGGAGGCCGGATCCTCCACATAGCACCCCAATTGGGGGCATTTGATATGTATGTTTCAGTTTAGCAAACAACGTTAAAAAAATTAAAAAAATTCTTAAAGATATTTTTACAAATGTCATGAACCTCACGATTTGGTTGGTAATGATCAAGTCTGTCTTCAAAATTTGGCAAATTTTATTTGCTAATATGCTTGAGATTCCTTTGTCCCACAAAAAAATTTGATTTGCTAATATGCTTGAGATTCAGGAGAAAATGTGTGCCCAATATGGCCAGAAAATTCTAAATAATTCTATAATTTGATTTTTGCTCGTCTTTAGTTCGTGTCCACCAAGTTCAAGAGATAATTTCTTATTGGGGTTAGAAAATAAATCAAGTTCAATTTCCAATATTCAATACAATTCGTTAGACAAATATAGTATAGATAGCATTTTGAGACACTCACCAGTATGTTTCTCACACCATACCATTTGAATCTTCCACCCAACCTAAAAATTAATGATCTTAAATTTGCAGAAAATGGGAGAGGATTTAGCTCATTACCAAAGTGCCGATACCCCAATCAATATGACTGCGTATGCCCAAATCCTTTATAATATTCCAATTTGTGGCTACGTGAACGGAGCTGTACAGGAAACAAATGCATGGCATCAGAGACTTGCACCAACCAGCATTATAGTGGATATGGTAAAATGAATTCATCATTCAAATAAGTGTCTAAAAAATGGTTTCTTCCCTTCAGATGTCAATATTTGGGTTAATATTCAACCCATAACTGAATCCAAAAGAGGAAAGGAAAATTCCCTCGTTATACCTCTACCAGTGTATGTCGTAAAAACGTATGGAGATCACTACAGAGATTTAAAAAGCCAATGAAATTTGTCAATTAATGCATCAAAAATGAATATGAGTCCTGAGCTTCCTCCATTTTATCTTATACAAGGGGAGGTCCAACTAACCATTTTCATTCCTCGGCCCATCATCCTTGCAAAGTTTGGCGCCCAACACCTTTGACTTGCGACTATGTTTAAATTCTGAGTTGGAAATAGCCCTAATTGCACGTCACTATTTTCATCCCTCCACCCATCACCTTCGAAAATAACACTGTTACCGATGAAATAGGTAACCTGACCTCAAAACGGGAACTCTAGCCCAAAAAGACTCAAAAAACATGAAAAAACACCCCAAAAACAAAAAAAGTGTATTCCAGAACGCACTTGATTTTTTTTGAAGGTCAAATTTCAACATTTTATAAAATTACGCTAAAAACAAAATTGTTTCTTGAAAAAAGGATTGAAAAAACACCCTCAAAACAAAACCAGTTGATGCTGAAATAACAAAAAAAAAAAAATTGTGTCATATTTTTGACATTTTTAAAAATAGAAATAACATTTTTAAATTTTTAAAATTCAAACATTAAAAATAACCTAAAATTTAAGAAAAAAAATAAATTAAAAAAATAAAAACATTTTAAAGCTTAAAATTTAAAAATATATAGGAATAAAAAAATAAAAATAAAAACAAAATAAAAATTTTAATTCAAACATTAAAAAAAAAACCTAAAATTTAAGGGAAAAAAATAAAAAAACTAAAAAAATTTAAAGATTAAAATTTCAAAATATATAGAAATAAAAAAATAAAAATAAAAACAAAATAAAAATATTAAATTAAAAAAAAAAAAAACAAGTTAAAAAAAAGAAAGAAATTATAAAAAATAAAATATAGAAATTAAATTTATAAAAGAAAAAGAAAATGTTTATTAAATTTAAAAAAAAAATTTAATTTAAAAAAAAAAAATTAAATTTCAAGAAATATATTAAATTTTAATAAATTTAAAACTTAAAAAAAAAAAGGTACATTATTTAAATAATGAAAAATTAATCAAAAATAAAAAATGAAAAATAAAATACAATAAAAACATTAAATTTAAAAATATATATATTAAAAAAACAAATAAATTTAAAAAAATAAAATAAATTAAAATTATAAAAAATAAAATATATATATATGAACTTAAATTAAAAATATATATATTAGATTTTATTAGATTTAAAAAAAAATGTTAATATTAAAATAACTAATTAAATTTAAAAAAGAAAAATATTAAATTTTAATAAATAAATGAATAAACAAATAAATTTTGAAATAAAAAATAAATTTTAAATATAAAGAAAAAAAAAACATTCTTAAAATAAAAAGTTAAAAAACTTTAAAAATCAATTAAAAATGAAAAATTGAAGAAAATAAATTAAAAAAAAATATATTAAATAAAAGATAAAATATAAAACAAATTAACTTGAAAATATTAAGTTTAATTTAAAAAAAAAAAATCTAATTTTAAATACACAATTTTAATTGAAATAAAAAAATATATAAAAAATTTATGTAATTAAAAAAAAAAAAAATAATAAATTCAAATAAATTAAAAAAAAAAATACAAAATTTATTAAATTTTAAAAAATTAAATGAAAAAACTAAACATAAAATTTAATAATAAAAAAAAAAGAAAAAAGAAAAAAATATCAATTAAATAAATAAAAAATACAAAATTTAATAAAAATTATTAACAAAAAAAATAAAATAAAATAAATAAATAAAACAAATGAAATTTCAAATATAAAAATTAAATTAAAAAAAATAATTTTAAATTTAAAAAAAAAAAAAAAAAAAAAATTTAAAATTAATAATTTTTTTTTTTTTTTGATTATGGTGGCACCGCCAATCGCCCTGTCGCTCAAGTGGCAGCGGAGGCATGCAACATCCCCGCCCATTCAACGACCGACCTCCGCCGCTACCTGGGCGGGAGGGCGATTCCTGGAATCGGCCTCCCGCCGCAGGAGGGCGATTCCCGGAATCGGCCCCCCGCCGCGCGAGAGGGCGATTCCTGGAAATGGCGCCCCACCATGCGGGAGGGCGATTCCCGGAATTGGCCTCCCGACGCAGGAGGGCGATTCTTGGAATCGGCCCCCCGCCTCGCGGGAGGGCGATTCCCAGAATTGGTCGCCCGCCGCGCGGGAGGGTGATTCCCGGAATCGCCCTCCCGACGTGGGAGGCCGATTCCCGGAATCGGACCCCCGCCGCGGGGGGGGGGGGGGCATTTCCGGAATCGACCTCCTGCCCAGGTGGTGGCGGAGGCTGGCCACTGGGCGGGCAGGGGGTTGCATGCAGCCTCCCCGCCCGCCAAGCCGACCTCCTCTCCCCAAGTGGAGGCTCAGTCTTGCGCCACTGCACATTCAAATTTTTTTTTTTTTTTTTTTTTTTTTTTAAATTTTAATATTAATTTTTTTTTTTTTTTTTAAATTTTTTTTTTTAAATTCAAAAATTACTATTTATTTATTTCACAATTTAATTTTTTTTTTATTTAATATTTTAGATTAATTATTTTTAAAATTTATTTATTAAATTTATTAAATTTTAATTACTATTTTTAAAAATCTTTAGGTTATTTAGTTTTCATTTTAAAATTTTATAAATTGTTTCATTTAAAAAAACACGGTAAATTTATAGATATTTGTTTTTAATTATTTTGCGGAGTGGTTTTGCATTTTTGTGTATTTTAATGATAGTTTTTTTTTTAAATTTAATTCTTTTATTTATTTTCTTTTTCTTTTTGAATTTTGTTTTGTTTTTTTTTAATTTGTTTTTTTGTTAATTTAAAATTTGTATTTTTTTCTTATTATTATTTTTAATTTAAATTTATAAATTTAATTTTCTTTCTGTGTATTTTATTATTTTTTATCATATTTTAATTTTTGTAATTCAGAATTCCTTTTAAATTTTCTGTTTAATTTTTTATTATATAGTTTTTTTTAATAACTTGGAAAAAAAATGTTTTTTGAGTATTTTTTTAATTTTTATTTATTTTTCTTTAAATTGTGTGTTTTTTTTTTTTTTTTTTTTTTTGATATAATTTTCGAATATTTTTGTTTAAATTTTTTTTTTTTACGAGTTAATTTTGTTTTTTTTTAACATTTTTATTGGTTTTTTTTATTGTTTTTATATATATATATATTTTTATCTAAGTTTTGTGTTTTATTACTAACATGAAAATCGCCACTCTAAAAAAAAAGGTTGATGCTGCATCAATACGTTTCAAAATTAGCATGAAAATCACCGCTTAAAAAAAAAAAGTTGATGCTGCATCAATACGTTTCAAAATTAGCATGAAAATCACTAACATTTTTTAAACAAATATTCATACTTCATAAATAAAAATATTAGAGTGTAAAAAATGTGCACAAAAAAAAGGGGGTGCTTCAGAATCACCACTTTTCAAAATCGGGTGCTTTTTATGCCACCAAAAAAAAGTAGGTAACAATGCGGTTACCTATTTCATCGGTAATAGTATTAAATTTGGGGCACAACCCCTTTGACTTTAGATTATGTTTAAATTCTTAGTTGGAAATAGTCCTAATTAGATTTAGATTAGGGTTATAGAACGAGAGATTCTCCCAAATTTGAGGGGAAATATATTGACAACATGCAGGGATTCAATTCTGACGTCCAGAGAAAAAACCGTTGGTTCTAACAGGTAGTAACGCATCGAGTGACAAATCATTTCTACGTTAAGCTCAGATATTTGTCAACTCGGTGAATGTGTAGGATTGATATCCCTACCTAGCCTATTGTTCTTCAAAGTCCACTATTTAGCAAGCCCCCAAGGTGAGCTCAAGGCTGGTTTGCAGTTTGCTTCCTCCATTTAAATGCACCCTCGATGCAATAGCTTGCCTCTTACCGACTAGGCAAGAGTTGAACAACATCATCCACATAAAACAAATACAAGCAATTCAGACATATCACTTGACAAACCCGCAAGCAAGATGGCTTCCTATCTTGATGCAGTTTAGAGACAGGCTCATTGTCCAACCTTCCTACACATCATCATTAGACACATGTTATTCATATTTCTCTGAACCAATTCTATTGAAAGTCTTCATTACTCTATTTTCCTTCTAGTTTGAACTGAGATGACATCCTTCATACTCTCATCTAGTACTTAATATGGTATTCTTGGTCTTCAAGCTCCATACCTGCATAGTCCAGACTCCATCCTAGAACTCCATTTGCTTTTTCCAAGTTTTCTTCATACTTGGGTCAATGTTCTTCTCCCTTATGGTTTTTCAAAGGTCCTTCAAGCTGAGACATAGGTTTTAGATGGATCAAGAATTCTATTTCTTGGCATATGACATAATACTAGCTACTCTTGCATGTATTATTACTCTTACTATATGGCAGACTGGAGAGTCACAAGTACAAAAAGGTGTGTACATCAATCAAGGCCCTTATGTAATTTTTGTATTAACTGAAATATATATGTGTGTGGTGGGGGAAAGGGGATTGAAGTAGAAATATGTTGATATCTGGATTGCCCTTTCCATATGTTCACACAGTGACAAAATTATGGTATATTCTTTCCCGTGAAGAGTTTTTAACTTGTACATATTTCAGGGATTGAATTTTTCAAGACACAAGCTGGAAAAATAGAGGAGGAGGCTGATAGCCACAGGCCAAGTGGATTTGAAATAGTATTCCCTGCAATGCTAAAGGAAGCTAAAGCCTTAGGTCTGGATCTACCTTATGAATTGCCTTTCATCAAGAAAATCATTGAAAAGCGGGAGGCTAAGCTTCAAAAGTTAGAATCTGATCATCATTCTCCTCTGTCATTGATAAATTTTCCATCTCTCAAAGTGATAACTGACTAACTTTACCTTTTACCTTGGTGGTGTTTGGATCAGGCTTCCTCCCGATCTTCTCTATGCCTTACCAACAATGTTACTCTATTCTTTGGAAGGCCTGCAAGAAATAGTAGACTAGGAGAAAATAATGAAACTTCAATCCAAGGATGGATCATTCCTCAACTCGCCGACATCTACAGCGACTGTGTTCATGCGTACAGGGAACAAAAAATATTTGGATTTCTTGAATTTTGTCTTGAAGAAATTCGGAAAACATGGTATGACAAATTACAATATGATTTCAGGAAGGCCCTTTTCTTTTTATATACTCTGTGAAAAATTTTAAATTTTAAATTGAAGATTGCGAATGAAGAATTTAGGGTCTCTAACTTCAGAAATAAGCATGTAGCCTGGAATTTAGGGTCTGTCTAATGCATTTCTCCATTATTTTGGCTTGGAACAATGCCTCCACTATGGTGAGTGAGGGGGTTGGGAAGCCCGAGTCACATGTACCCAAAGATTTAGAGTTTGTTGTTGTGTTTCCATCCCCTATTTGAATAAATCCTGTTGGGATTTCATCTCCTCGTGCATATTTTCAATGATTAAAATTTTTCATATTGTATTGTGGTGTAGCCCTTGAGTGAGTTTTAGATTTGTAAGTTTTCTTGGTGTTTCATTTATAAAAACAACTGTTTCAAATTGAGATTTATGGATTCCACTTGAATATTTGGATATAAATTGTTATTTCAGATTTAAGGCATTCCATTCTCACTAGCAGATTTTTGATGTGTGCTACCCAGTATGAGAAATCCGTTGGAGGTGAGAAGGCATATTTTCTACCAGTAGATTGACCATGGACTTGCCATCTCCTTGCTTCTCGTTGTTCCCACTATCTATCATGTTGTTAATTTTAGGGCATTTGTTGAAAATAGACAATTTTATATTTATATTTCTATTTTTATCACAGTAATTTCCTTCCACCATTATCAACAGTATACATAACGGTAATGCAATGTAACAGTAAGGAACAATAGAATAATAGCGGAGACAATAAGGACACCAGTATTTAGGTCGGAGACTAGGGAAAAACCCCACAAGGGGGAAAACCCAAACTTAATTCTTCTTATTATTCGATTAATATCAAGAGTTCAGCAGAAAGAGATACAATGAGATGCAATACATCAGGCCACCTAGGGGCCAACAACTTTTGCTTGCCCAGCAAGCCTAATTTAGGTCACTGTCAATAGATGATGTAAGATCACTGTCTATTAACCATCATGGTCCTGATAAGAGTCACTGTCTTATCGTCACATGCTGCATATCATGTTTTCAGTGTTCACTTTGATCAGATATAGTGCGCAGGACAACCTCACAGTAGTCACCTCCATATTGTATAATGTCAGTCTATTTTACCCTGGACCTATAGTATGTTAGGTTTCCATCTGGTGACATTGTAGGTTAGATTATGTAGCATTAGGTCCCGTCCTGTAGCAATATATGTTTAGTCCCATAGATAAGTCCGATAGATAAGTCCTCCATAAGATTAACCGAGCTGCCACAGTAGAGTCATAGAAATATCCGAAGTTGTGTATTTCATTGTGCCAAGATCCGAATTGTGGTACCATAATAATTTTCAACAGAAACCACACCTTAAAAGAGGTCCGAGTTGCTTCAGGGAACATATATTCAAGCCTGCGCCATAGAAAGATGTTGCAATTAATCTCTGCGATGATATATTTGAATATCAAATAAAAACTGTCTACTTTTGAATTCTTTTACTGAGCGTCTGTTTTGGATGGGTATGTAGTTGTGCTGAGATAATTAAAAATACCGGATTTGTGTAGAACTCTGTTTGCATCACCGTGCACCTGGATGACAGAGGAGTCTCGTTCAAATAAAAGGAGGAAAATTTCAGAACCTGGAGCAAGGTTGCTGAGCAAGCATAGCATAATAGTGAAATTGTAGCGAAGGAAGAGAGTAGAAGCCTCCCACATCAAAGTCACGAAGGCATATGAACACAACAATTAAATCGTTTTATAGATTGTGAATTGTAGTTAAGGCGGGTAGTGGGCAGCGATTAGAAGAGCTGAAGAGCAGTATTTTCAAATCCAGGGCTGGCTTGATTTTGGTCCATTCCACTCATTTTTAATCAATCAGTAAATGAAAAAGGATTGAGGTTTCATCCACCTATCGATGGCTGTGGATATTATGTTGAACAAAGAAAAAGGCGCCCTTCCACACTGCAGAGAAAATGGAGAGATATATGAAATACTCCTAACTATGCCAGTTTTACTGTTAGGTTATGCATTTTTATGGTTGGCATAGTGTAATGTTTAATAAAATATTTCATAATTAACCCCTTGGAATTTACTGCATTAGACTGCTACTCCTCTGCAGCCAATCAACAACTGGGTTCTAAGGCAAGACGTGGAGAGGGAAATCCAAGGAAAGAATGTCGCTTGGTAGCCATTCGAATCATGTTGTTGCAAGGAGGGCGACGCACTTGAACATCGCGGGGTCTCCACAAGGACAGTAAATCGAATCCAGTGTCAGAGGTAAGCCTCCATCATGCTGCTAAATTGTACCCTTGGCATTTACTGACTTTTACTCTGGCTTGATTATATTTGTGAGGGCTCTGGATTTCTCTTGCTCATGATACCAGACTATACACTCTCAGTCTCACATCTCTATTTTATGATCATAGTCTTGCATCTCTATGGTTAGTCTCGTATGTGATTCTCAGTCTTGGCAGTGGCATATGTACACAAGTCTCGGCACTATCACAGTGATCTCAACACATCTAAGTTATGAACTCACTCCAATTATTATAAATAAATATCTGAACAAAGTCTTGAACAAAAGTGTATATACGACATCATTTGGCATCGATTCACAATTGAATGCACAGTCTTGTTGGCATAATTGTATTCAAAATGTATTGTCTCGCTTCAGTGGATGTATAATATTGCTTCAGTACAGAGTATGTATTGTTTCATTTCAGTTCAATATATATAAGGTCTTGCTACAGTAAAGTATGTAATTGATCTCAGTTCAGTACAGTAATATGATGGTCTCAGCACTTTGATGTATAGTTAATCTCTGCACTCTAGTATGGGTCTTGGCACACAATAGTATGGTTTACCTCAGCACAATTGCATGTCTGGCGACATCACAGTTGTATGTATATTAACACAATTGGATATTTATATAGCTTCATTAACATTACAGTGGTATATGTGGCATCACAACATTACAATATACATGGCATCACAGTCACAGTTATGTGGCATTACAGTTCATTAGTAAAACAGTTCAGTGTATGGCTTCATTAATATAAAAGTTCAGTATGGCTTCAGTAGCTGCTAAACTGTACCCTTGGCATTTACTGCATTAGACTGCTACTCCTCTGCAGCCAATTAACAACCGAGTTCTAAGGCATAGCAAGAATAAGACATCTCTGAAGCATATTTGAATCAATTAATTTATGGAGTCTAGACAATGAATTTATTTTGGATTTGTTGGTAAGGTTTCAGTTCTGTAAAAATTTCATAATTCAACTCTTTTGAAGTTTGCAACTCAGCCTTCAACAAGCCTATAATTAGGCCTAAGTAAAATCCTGAATTTGACTCCTCTTGTAGTCTACAACTCGACTCTCTGACCAACGAAATTCACTGTGGAAGCCTTTAATTTTGACCCATGTGCAAGAAACTTTAGACTTGCAACTATTTCATATCTGTACTCATTTTTACGATTGGTCGCATTCATTTTTTTAAAAATATTTTAAGTCGTGCGTCGGAAGACCGACACATCGTAAGCGTTAGAAGACCGACGTTACATTTAAAAAAAAATTTACTATGCCGTCGGAAAAGCGACGTTTGCCAACGTCGGAAGAGCGACGTTCCCAAACGCGGAAAAGCGACGTTTCCAAACGTCGGAAGAGCGACACCACTAGCATCGGAAGAACAACTTCTGCTCAATGTCGGTATTGCGACACTTCAAAGCGTGGTTAGCCATAACATCGGTCTTCCGACACTTTACGAGCGTCGATATTGCGACACTTTAGAAACGTCGTTAGCCATAACGTCAGTATTCCGACACTTTACGATCGTCGGTATCGCGACACTTTAGAAGCGTCGGTATTGCGACGCTTCTGCAAAATGTCGGAACAAGTGTCGCAATACCGATGCTTTATGGAAGTGTCAGAAGACCAACGTTATGGCTAGCCACACTTTGAAGTGCCTCAGACTGTCGCTCTTGCGACGACTAGGTGTCGGAAAATCGACAAATTGGCCGTCGGAAATTGGGCCAAATTTACTAGTGCTCCAACACCACTCCAGATGAGCTAAGAAGCAATTCATTTTCATTTGCATGTTCTGTTTTTTTCCTTTTCTTAGAACAACATTCATTTTCTGAGTTGTTGGTCCATGTAGAACATTAAACAGATATGAATTAATAGACTGTTTGACACATGTTATCTAATCATTTTAATTATATTATTAATGAAAACTAAAAAAAGAAACTCATATTGGATCGATAGTATTTTTTCATTCACCTGATTCATCCTTTTGCAATTTTTCCATCAAGCTTTTACGCTCTTCTGGTCCTAGATTAGAAATAACCTTATCGAGATTTGTCATTTTGTGGCTCTGCATGATATAGTAAACAATACATAGTAGTTAAACTTACATATAGTTCAAAAATAATATTTTTTGTAAAGAATTTACAAAGAACTTGCCTTTTTTTCTTTTCTTGATGTGTTATCAGTATTTTTGTTACTTGATCTCTTGTCAGTCATTTCTTTATCAATTTCAAACCTATACCATATCATTCATTAATATGCTTATAAATAAATTGTCAATTTTTCAAGTAAAAAAAAAAAATGTCAAGAAACCGGTGCGCCATTCATGGTTCACACACCGACGCCAGTGCGTGGCTGTCTTAAAAACGCACCGCACAAACAGTATAATAGACTGTATGGTGCTCTATGTCAACAAATAGCACTGGTGCATTACATGTCAATCAATGCACCGATTAACCATGATAAAATAATAAAAATCTTCCAGTGTTAGTTTTTGTAGCATAAATCGGTGCCATATTTTACATATGGCACACCGATAAAAAAAATTATTTTTAAATTTTTTATCACATTACTTACACGGTGTGCTTGTACAATATAGAGCATCGGCGTGCTAGGTTACATCGGGCGAATCGATGAAATATATATATATATATATATATATATATATATATATATATATATATATATATATTAAATTCACACAAGGGCCGACATAGATTGGGATCCGACTATGCAAGTTGTCCCATTGGTTGGATGTATTAGGTTTATATTTAGCAATAAAAACCCTATAAATCTAAATTGAAAAGCCTTAATTCTGAAATTACAGAAATAGGGAGAAGAAATGGCAGAAACAAAAAGAATGTAAGGTTTGTATTTTTTGAATTTTTTTTTATTGAAACAGAATGTTTGCGGTGTGTCATAATGAAATGACACACCGGCTGCATATTTTACAAATGGCGCATTGAGAAAAAATATTTTGTTTGTTTAATTTTTTATCACAGTACTTGCGCTGTGCATTGGGATAATAGAGTGCATTGGTGCGCTCAGGTACACAGGGCGTACCTATTTTTTATTTTTTATTTTAAATTTATGCAAGGGCCAACATGGATTGGGATCCGACTATGAAAGTTGTCCCGTGGGTTGGATGTCTTAGGCTTATATTTAGAAATTCTAACCTTATAAATATAAATTGAAAAACCCTAATTCTGAAATCACAAAAAAAGGGAGAAGAAAGGGCAGAAACAAAAAGAATGTAGGGTTTGTTTCTAAAATGGATTTTTTTTGGCGAAACAACATGTTCGCGGTGCACCATAATGAAATAGTGCACCAGTGCCATATGTTACATATGGAACACTGATAATATTTTATTTTTATTTTTTATCACTGTACTTTCGTGGTATGCTAGTATTATAGAGCGCACCGGTGCGCTATGTTACACAGGGTGCACTGAGGAAAAAAATCTATTTTTTTTTTTTAAATTCACGCAAGGGCCGACATGGATTGGGATCCGAATATGCAATTTGTCCCGTGGGTTGGATGTCTTATGACTATACAAACCCTATAAATCTAAATTGAAAAGCCCTAATTTTGAAATTACGGAAAGAGGGAGAAGAAAGGGCATAAACAAAAAGAATCTAGGGTTTTTGTTTCTAAAAATGGATTTTTATTTTTTATTTTGTTTTTGAAAACTGTAGAAAAAAAGTAAAAGAAACTGCAGAAAAAGTAAAAAAAACTATAAAATTTGATTTTGTTCTTTTACTGCATAAAAAAGCTGCAGAAAAAGTAAAAAAAAATAATGAACTTTGATTTTTTCTTTTACTGCATAAAAAAACTGCAGAAAAAATGTTAAAAAAACAATAAAATTTACTCACATAGTTTGAAATTCTATGGTACAAGGTTTGAATCACCAGAGGTTTGGAATTCTGATTGTTTGAATACTTTTGTTCGAACATATTTCCCTACTCCACAGTGCTCTCGTGATCTGTTTGCTCCAGATATGTATCCTGCAAATCTCTGGCTGAAATTTTTTGCAAAAATAGTGAAATAATGAAAAGTGTTTAGTATTTAAAGAGATGTTTTATGAAATTATATTTTCAAAAATATTTTTCCACCCATTTTTCAATTTCCCGTTTTTTTTCACTTAAAGAAAATAGAGTTACGATTTTTTTATTTGCGGTTATTCGTCACTAGTGTGTCCCTTAATCAAACCGTACCGGTGTGTCTGGGTATAAAATGACACCAGTGCACATTACCAAAAACGCGTCGGTGTGGTTATCTGTACATTACGCACCGAAATTACATTTAGGTGTGTGCACCAAAATTTATTGTTGTTTTGCTCAAATGCAGGGAGAAAATATCATATATTATATGGAATGGAAAATTCTTCAAAATCCAACTCGTTCCATAATATTTCTCAAAGTCCATCACAGAGTTCTCCCTATCCATCTCGAGACATAATATTTACTTCAGATTTGTTTTATATTTTCACTATATAATTGAATTTATGTTTTTTATCCATGTAATCAATCATGCACAACTTAATTAAATTTATAATGTATACAAATTTGTAGGTTCATGCAGATTCATCATCGAGTTTAGATGCAAAAAATATTCAAACTACTCCAAAACATTGGAAGTTCTTATCAGGAGCTGCATACTGCAAGGCGCATTTGGTAGATGAAAATGGACAACCACTTCACCTTGCCAATTGTAATAATATTGCATCTTCTAGCCACAATCCCAAGATAATGATGGTAATTATAATTATAATTGTTTGGTATATATATTGATTAATATGTAATTATTTCAATGTCAAACCAATTTATAATCATGCGATATTGTCAACGTGGTTACTAATTGATATCATATATTTTGTACTAATCATGTTCATTTTTTTTTTTTTTTTAAATTATTAGGATTCTAGTGATGATGAACGACCTACCTACCATTTTCCATTTCACCCCACGACAATTTCAAATTGAGAGAATACTGAATTAAGAGAAAAAATCAGGGAGGAACGATACCAAAAATGGTTGAATCAACCACCGATTCAATTCCCACTACGTCCATATTCACCAATTAGAAATGACTACAACAGTAGTAGTTCTTCACAAGCTGACAATGGAGGCAATAAAATAGAGGTTGGTATGGATGATTACTTAAGGGATACAACTGCCATGGAGACAATGTTGTTAGATGCATTCCAAAACGATGATCAGCTAGGGGATGATGCTCATATCGCTGACACCTTTTTCGAAAGCCTTAAATTTACTTCCACCACCCCTCTCTTTGGAACTGGCAGTGAGTAAAAGTCTACCCAGTTGGGGACAACGATGTTATTGTACAACTTGAAAGCAAATTCTGGCTTGTCAAATGCATGTTTCTCAGAAATTTTGAGGTAAGTTACCATAAAGTACTCCCTTATATAAATTTGAAATATAATCAGTACACTGCAATGAACATTACAAATGGTAAATTTTATGAACGTTAATAATTATTAATTTAATAATAATGTACATTTATTAATATATTTTTCCATGATCACCAAACTACAAGTTATTCAAAGATAAGGTTCTTCCGAGTGATAATGTCTTGCCCGGTAGCTGCGAAGAGGCAAAGAAATTGTTGAAAATGTTGGGTGTTGAGTACATATCATATCATGCATGTCCAAATGATTGTATTATATATAGAGGAGAAAATGCAGACAAAGAGATGTGTCTGAAATGTGGGCATCACATGTATGATAAATAAAAAAAGAAGGGTAAATCACGTACTGGTCCTCCTTTTAAGATATTGAGGCACATGCCTACAATCCCAAGGATTCATAGGCTCTTTCATTGCAAAGAATTAGCTATGTTGTCGGGATGTCATGCCTCACACAAAAGTGAGTTGGGAGTTATGCGAATCCCAACTGATTCAATATCCATGAAGCATATAGAGGATACATGCCCGAAAAATTCAAGGATGAAGTACAAAGTCTACGACTCAGCATAGCCATGGATGGCGTCAACCCATATTCCCTCCAGAACACCAACTATTCTGTTTGGCCTGTAGTAGTGATTAATAACAATATCCCCCCATGGTTTTCCATGAAGAATGAACATCTTATGTTGGCTCTCATAGTCCCTGGTAGAAGACAAGTGAAGAATATGGATGTCTACTTACAACCATGGGTAGATGAATTGAAGGAATTATGGGATGGGATAAATGTATATGATGTATCAAGACCCATCGCAACAGAGAGGAGTTTTGCGTTGTATGGCATATGTGCTTACACGACACATGATTATCTAGGTTTAGGATTTTTCTCTGGTAAATTACATGTTTAATTTATTGATTTGTTTATATATGTAACAATATTATTTCACATATTAGTTATTTAATTCGTTGTAATATTTGTTCTGATCATCATGATATTCTTTAACATGCCATGCATATTAATTAATGTATACAAATATAATCTCGCAGGTCTTGTAACAAAAGGGTATTCTGGATGTAAATGTTGTTGACCTTTTTCTGAAAGCTAGATGGTCCAAGGACCTATGAAAGCTAGTGTATGATTTCTCCAGGGTATTCCTACTAGAAGAACACCCTTACAGAAGAGTAGGATCTGCTTTCAATGGTAAATGAGAGAGAACCCAAAGGCCTCCAATAATGACACCAGCTGAATGGCTTAGAGCATATAAGAGAGAGAAGGAGAAGGAGTTCATAGAAATTTTCGATTCAAAAGGGGAGCCTATGTTCGATGATCCAAATTTCTTCGACACCTTTGTTGAGAAATTTCCCATTGGGATGAAAAGGAAATCTATCTTTTATGACCTCCCATATTGGGAGCATCTTAATATTACCCACTTATTAGATCCCATGCATATATTTAAAAATGTTTCATCTTCTTTATGGAGGCACATATCATCGAAACAAAGTGACACATTGGCTATTAGGAAAGATCTTATTACTTCAAAAACTAAAAAGAAACATTGGCCAAGATGATTAGAAAGTACGGGATCAGAGGCAGGCATTGGTCACTCTAATTCATGGTTTTTCAAAGAAGGTGATGTCCCATGGATTTTAAAAAAAGATGATATATCTTTGGCAAAGGAAGTTATAATGGATGTGAGGGTGCCAACTTCATATGGGTCTTCACTACGGCACTGCTTCACTGTGGATGACCATTTTTCAGGGTTGAAATCACATGACCATTTGAATCTTCTAAGAGTACGTATAATTTCAAAACCATGATTTTATTATTTGTTATATTAATAAATTTTATCCCATGCGGGGATCATAAAACATAACTAATTTTGTATATTATTGCACGTGTTTATAGCTTTGCAGTGTCATTATCCTTTGTTCGCGCGTACGTGTGTGAAACATGAATTCCCTCAAGACCTAGGACGTGCCATATCTAAATTATCTGTATTTGTACGTTAGATCACGTCAAAGGAGATTCACGTGGCTAGCATTCCACGGTGGCGTCAAGAGATAGTTGAGACTGTTTATATGTTTGAGAAGGAACTGCTGACGAGTTTCATGGACTTACAGGTTCATCTTCTAATCCACCTAGTAGATGAGGTTAAATTAGTTGGGGTGGTTTCTTGTCGTTGGATGTTCTTCTTAGAGAGGTACATGAAGAAATTGAAAGGTTTTGTTCGACAAAAGGAAAAACCCGAGGGGTATATGGTAGAGGGGTACATATCGTATGAGTCATTCTATTATGCCAGTGAGTACATCAAGCAGATCGAAAACAAACCAGGTGCGGTGATTTGGGACGATGAAAGGTATGAAGACAAAAGAGAAGGGGAGTTGCTCCAAATGAGTGGAAAAAAGCGCTTGATAAAGAGTAAGAGACTTATAATTTTTCAAATTTAAAAAAAGTAATTAATATTCATGTTGAACTTCGATATAATGTATATTTTGATCTCTAAGTACTATATAATGTTGGTTTGATTTCATCAGCGAATGCAGAAATTGAAGCAATCAATAAATTCGTTCTTTACAATTCTGAAGCGACACAACCATGGGTCACATTGTACGAACAAAAGAGGAAATAATTCAGATGATTTAATGGTAGAAGTGTGCCTTATCTCGAACATTTAAAAGAAAATATGCAAAAAATATGCCCCAATAGTTGGGTTGCTGACCAAGTCAGAGAGAAATACGGTGCTACCGGTCGTTACCTGTGTGCTGAAGAGGATGCACTAAACGTAGGGATTGGGTGTAGCAACTCGGTAATAATATTTTTAATTTATATGTAAATTTGAAACTTATATTAAGACATCTAAATTTCATATTTTAACTATTGGGTTATTATAAGACACATGACACTATGATTTTTTTAACTTTTTTATAATAGGTGCATTTGTTCTCATCTATGTGGGCATATGGACACCATTTTCACATAGAAAATGCCGATGCTAGAAACATCACAGAAGACTGTGGAGTGGAAGTCGAGTTGGATCAATCTAGTCGATCTATCCATCGTGATCAGTACGAGGGACGTTAGGTTACGTCGGAAAGATATAAGAAATCATTGAAGTGGATTTCTCTTCTTTCAAATGTGTGATTTTTAGGTGCAAGTGGTGGGACACCTTTGATCAGAATAATGTAAAGGAAGATCGCAATAGTAGGTTGATATGTATTAACTCTAGAAAGATGTGGGATGAAGCTAAGGAGCCCTATGTTTTCCCTAAACACTGCAACCAGATGTTTTTTTACCCAGATTTGTTGGATAGGGATTGGTGGTTCGTATTGACACATGACCCTAGATCAAAACATATTTTTGAGAACAATAGTGTTATCATGCCATGCGAGCTAGACGATAATGAGGGTGATCATGCGAACTGAGAGTGATATGGTACATGTGTTATTTCATCAATATTTATACTTTTTAAGATGGGTTTTTCAAAACATTATAATATGTATTTTGAATTAATTGGTAATTTGCATTGTGTTAATGTTAAAATCAATAATTCACTTGATAATTATCTTCAATTATGTTGATCTAAAAAACAATGGCGTACTGTATAAATTAGTTCTTTTTTTTGTATCTAAGATCATAATAAAATATTGATAATTATAAAGTACATGAATTTATTTGCATTATTTTCTAAACTTTATTATGTTACAATAAATCATATTATTCTAGATTTATTATTTTACAATTATTTAAAATTTACAAATTTACAAATTAATTTTTTTTAATAAATTCATTTCACATTAATACAATTAAAATTTTACAAATATTTTACATACAATTAGAATTAAAATTAGAATTACAATTACAATTACAATTACAATTTCACATACAATTACAATTAAAATTTTAGAATTTTATATACAATTACAATTTTACAATTACAATCAATTCACAGAAATACAATTAAAATTTTACAAATATTTTACGTACAATTACAATTACAATTTTACAATTTCACGTACAATTACAATTACCACTACAATTTTAGAATTTTACATATATACAATTACAATTTTACAAATTAAAAAATTGCAATTACAATTACAAATTTACAAATTTATATATATACCATTACAATTACAATTTTAGAATTTTACAAAACAATTAGAATTACAAATATTACAATTTTACAATATCATGATCATTTAGTATTAAATTAATTAATAAACATCACATTCATGATAACCATCGTACAAACATCATATTTGACTTAAAAACACATTCAAAATCACTAACATCATCGTGATCATGATCATCTAACAAAACACAATTAACATTATGTATTAACATATTCATCACAACACAAACATCAAATATACATCTGATCATGTCAAATAACTCATGCTATCAGCACATACACATTAAATGCACATATCTAATATGACCTAACAATATACACATCATGATGATCACCAACATTTAAATTAAGTACAACTGCAACATTAACATAAAATACATGGACCATATATATATATAACTGAATAATGTTAAAAATATACAACTGTAATATAAATGTCATGGATCAGTTGGTTGTAGTACATCATCAATATCAGTACTAGTGGAGGCTTACTCAGTCAATGGTGTAGCCTCGACGGTCGATGGTCCAGCCTGCTCATGATCATGAGTACTGATGGATGCTGCAGGCTGCTGACTGGACGTGGCCAATGGTCCAGCCTCATCTCCATGATGACTGCTGTAGGATGCTAGTGGAGGCTCATGCTCATCTGATGTGGTGCGAGGTGAATGATCATGAGATGAAGAGTCCCTGCTCGTGGACTGTCCATCACTTGTTGCGTCACGATCACGCCTATAACGTTCAACAGTCCTCACCAATTGTGTAAAAGCTGTCGTAACTCCTACGACATGTCGCATCAGGCTGTACATGTCACACGACATGCCTTTGCACATCTGTAATAGCCTATCATCGGCCTCTATGTCTCTATAATGAGTGGGCATGATGCCCGCCTCAACAATTAATGCACTGATTTGGTCGCCCAATTCCATCCGGTCTCTAGCATCAAGTCGAACATGCCTAGCACTGGCCTCCTGATGATCCTCAACATCTGGCATGCCCTGATCATCATCAGGATCCACACCTGGATCATGTGGTATTGGTTCCGGCATCTCCTCTCCATCAAAAGAGCCAATTCCTGCAAAATATATACAAGTACACAACAATAATTAGACAATTTCATTACACAATTTAATAAAAACAAGTTAAAGAACATGCTAGAATAAATTTAAATATATAAAACAGTAATATTACCTCTATCATCAGGTGGCTCATCAGTTGTGAAGAGGATGTTGGCACACCCTCACTAATCCAAACCTGCGTAAGGACAGGGGGCCATAACGAAGGGATGCTCATCAACACTGGCTAGCAACTTCAGTGCATCCTGCAATATCCTCGCGAAAAATTCAGTGTCACCCCTCTTGGGCATCATCTACCCCCACATGTGCATACATGCCTCAAACGTCGTCCTACAAGTCTGTCAAAGAAAATTAGGCCTCGTCTCTGGAAACCTCTAAAAAAATAAACAAAAAGGCTCTGAAGCAAAAGGGAAGTTCACCCTCTCTTGTGCATGAGCACGACATCTATCTAAGGCTGTACAGAACTACCGCAAAAAAATGGCAGACCACCTGGCAAGTCATGGCTCCTGTACTAAGGAATCAGCATAATATAGAAGTGGGCAACTAATGCATTGCCCATCACTGGTGTTGTGCGAAATGGTCAAAATGATAAGTGAGAGACACTGCATCTCCTCCCTACCAAATGCACCAATACATAACTGACCTCCAACAACCCGAAACTCAGTAGGAGACAATACATTTTATCCAATGTATTTCTCGGAGTAAACTAACTAACTCCCTACTACACAGCCAGCCGGAACCTTTGGGAATGAGGGAAAATCCACCCCTCTCCTCGATAGTCCTGTAATGAAGTATATATCCTCCTCAGTGGGCGTGTACCACTGGTTGATACCAACCCAGAAAGCCTATTGCTAGGCATTCTACCTTTGGATAAGATGTCTCAAAAACAAACTATGGCCCTTTAGGGAATTAGCCTCCTCATAGAACTTGAGGAGGCCTACCTGCCTTAGGAGCCCCTGCGTAGCTGCTATAATAGGGCGAGGGTACGCATCTCTCTCCCTCTCTCGTGCCTCCCACAGGCGAACCATGTTATACTACTCCGCCTGTTGTTGTTGTTGTTCCCCCTCTTTTCTCTTTTCACGTCTTTGAATGATTGACATATTAAACACAATTTAATTAATAAATGAGACATGTATTTAGAAATATACATATATAATTTTTTTTTGAAAACAAAATAAAAAAACATTCGTTGCACTGAAAACATAGTCACGCACCAGTACCGGTGCGTCTTTCTATGGAGCGCATCGACCTCGGTGCACCTAATAATATTAAGTGCCATAGAATAATTTATAGCGCACTGTTGACTATGTACGATGTCAGGAGGGCAATGAGCTGACGAAACTCTACGCCCCGAGGCGTATAGTTAAGTCAACGAACAAACCTCCTGCCATCGTGACATAGTGAACAGTGTGGCTTTTACAAGGCCACATCGTTGACCTAGGTGATATACGGAAAGCCCTGCACTAACAAAAATAGCCTCCCTGAGGCTGCTATTTTGGACAACGGACAACGTCGCAGCTATTCCACTAGGTCAACGGTGCAGCCGGATAACCGACTGCACCGCACTTTAAAAAAAAAAATTAAAATAACATGGTGCACCTTCGGTACCACCCATGAACCGGTGCGGATACCATTAGCATCGGTTTACCAGGCCACACCATTAACAATGTGGAATAGCAGAAACACGATGCATTGATAAAATTACCAGCCCCGGGGTAGATAATTTAGTCAACGCACTGTGTTGCCGCTATTCCACATTGTCAATGGTGTGGCCTGGTAAAAAACCGCACCACAATTTTAAAATTTTTTAAAATAACATTGTGCACCTATCGGTACTGCCACAGAACCGGTGTGGATACCATTAGCACCAGTTGCGGTGCGACCTGTAAATTTACAAGCAGCACCGCAAACCAGTGTGAGCTGAACGGCTCGAGCGCATCACACAACAATTTTTTTTTTCCTTTTAAATGGTTAATTTTAAGGTTATTTCAAATTCTAATCGGCTAGAAGGCTTAATTATGGAAAAACAAGAAAAAAACCTGTACATTTTCTCGTCGAGGAGGCATATTGGCTATAGAATTTGCAAAATAAAAATTGTCCACCGTTTTGCAAAATTCAAGCTGGAGATTGGTGGGCAATGCACAGCAGCAGTGCATGCAATGAGTGCAATGGGAGCACTAATGTCAGGGTGGCTCATACAAGGATAAATTGCACCGGTGCTTTAGAGCTCTGTAGCACTGACAAAAGTGAAAAATGTGGTTTTTTGGCTGTAATTTTTATTTTATATTTAACCATGTTCCTGTGCACGGGATTTTATGGGCACACTGGTGCATTTGCTTCATTTTGCACTGGGTGATTTTTGTTTTCGCACGCTTTTTATGAGGCACCGGTGCAGACGGTTTGTAAAGCACTGGTGCGTTACAGTAGTAAAATGCACCAGGAGTGTGTGTATGGAGCGCACAATGTCCGGTGTGCCAATGTTTTGTGCGGTTTTTGGGCCATAATTTTTTTTTATTTAACCCCCTTCCGGTGCGCGTGGTTCTATGGACGTACCAGTGCGTTTTCGTCATTCCGCGTTGGGAGGTTTTTGTTTTCGTGTGCTTTATATGAGGCACCGGTGCGGGTGCTCTGTAATGCACTGGGGCGCTACAGTAATAAAATGCACCAGGCGGGTGTGTATGGAGCGCACGGTGTCCGGTGTGCTAATGTTTTGTGCGGTTTTTTGGCCGTAATTTTTTTTTATTTAACCCCGTTCTAGTGCGCGGGGTTTATGGGTGCAGCGGTGCGTTTTCATCATTCCGTGCCTGGCAGTTTCTATTTTCATGCACTTATGAGGCACTGGTGTAGATTCTGTGTAAAGCACCGGGGCACTACAGTAATAAAACACATCGGGCGGGTGTGTACGGAGTGCATGGTGTCCAGTGTGCCAATTTTTTGTGCAGTTTTTTGGCTGTACATTTTTTTTATTTAACCCCATTTCGATGCTCGGGTTTTATGGGAGCACCGATGCGTTTTCTTCATTCCGCACCGGGTGGTTTATTTTTTCGTGCACTTTTTATGAGGCACCGATGTGGATTTGTTGTAAAGGCCCGGTGTGCTACAAAAATGAAACGCATCAAGCGGGTGTGTATGGAGTGCACGGTGTCTGGTGTGCCAATGTTTTGTGCACACCATTTATTTCTCGTGCTGAACGCACTGGTTCATTTTATGGTGATAAGCACACCATACAAAATACATCCGCAGACACCTCTGCCAACCTCCTCTAGTAACCTCTGCTAGAAACAAATATCTGGTGTATTTATAAGGGGTTCCTCAAAAACATCCTCTAGAGGGTATTTTCCTTGTAGTGTGTGTTGGAGACAGTAGAAAAAATTTTAGGACTAGAAGAGGGCTTCTAGGAGATTTTGTGCCACAGAGAAGCTCAGGGAAGCTCAAGGACACCGACAGAAGAGGTCAAGCCCAAGGGAGCCTAGTCCATTTCCAGAGATTGAGCAGTCAATATAGGGGTATTTTGGTATTCTAAACCGATTGGTACAGTCCAAATAACCATTGTAGTTGAGCATCATCTTGTAAAATAAATTGACCATCTTAATCCCAAAGAGCCAAGTCCATTGAAGAAGGCTCAAGGAGACGTAGCCCAAGTGTTAAGGGTGAAATCCTTTATTACGTTTGCTGTTATGTGTTGTTGGTTAATTTGTTGCAATTTATGGTTGTTGAACATGATTTTAACCAGCTTAAACATATGCTTAATTGCTCACAAATAAAGCCTTAAACCAATTAAAACACATACACATGAATCAAGAATTGAATTCCGCACATGCATGTATAAGAAAGATCCTTAATTTGTTTTCAATGAGTGGGAGGTTCTTGCATACCAAAACAAGTCAGCTACTCATATCAGATCATTAGGTTTGTGTTAGTAAGTCTCATAGACCACATGTTCCATTTTTCTGCCTTTTGCACTTTCTACATCTGCCCATCATGTCTTTTTGTGTTTCTCTATAGTGGTGTGTTGTAATATTCCATAATCAACATGCAGCTAATTGGAATATTAATTTTTGATTAATTTCGGCAAATCCTAATTTTGGGCGGAAATAAAAGAAGCGATGGGACCCATAAAGCACACTTAGGAAATAAATTCTCCCTAAAGTTACTTAGGCAAATATCAGATGACAGCGTGGGGCCCATGAGAGCCTAGTGATAGCGTGAGGGAAGGGGCAACGTGGACATCGTGGGCCCATGACAATGCTATTGAGTGGATATAGCATGGCCAAGGAGGGACATTGCAGTTGAGTGGGGACAACGTGGCCAAGGAGGGACAACACAGTTTAGTGGGGCTCAGGTGAGAGCAAGGCTCTGAAGCATAAAAGGGAGAGGAGGCTCCTCATTTTGCGATTTGATTATGCATCTATGTTTTGTCTCTTGAAATTGAGCACGCTTTTGAAGTTGAGCGAAGTCTGTAAGTGTTGTTCAGCACACTAGGTGTCTCCGAGTGGAGACCCCAACCTCATCCTCGGGGGACTTCGAGTGCCTGCTCGGGTGAGGAGTTTTACCTTTTGATTCTCAGGTGGGAGCCATAACATCTTCAGCCAGGGATTACGCACTTGCTTGGGCAATGCAGTCTTGAGGAGAGATCACGCAATCCTTGGAGGAGGTAGTGCTGGAGGTGGAGATTTATCAAGGGATTTTTCCCGGGATAGTGAGAAGGATCAACCCTTAGATTTTCCATCATTTTGGTAGAGGAGGAGGCCATTATTGGTAGGTATCCATTCAAGGCTAGTGCACTTCACTGGGATAGCATTAATCCTCAAGGGTGGTGATTTTCCAGGGTCATCCATTCCAGAATCCATTTCTGGGCTTTTCTAGATATTTGGAGGAGAGCTCATTTCCAAAGTTTTGCATTTTTCTGAGCAGGGAAACAACCCCAAAGAACCATCCCATTCCAGTAGTAGAAACATTCTAGTAGTAGTAGCAACAAAATTCTGGAGATAACGCAGACATTAATAGAGCAACCATTCCTTGATCATATCTGAGAGTATTTCCATCTTGCCTTGTGCAAGCCATGGTGCCATCATTCATATCACCTTTGTACTTATTATATCTTTCAGTTATATAATAAAATGGCTCAACGTTCTTCATGTTTTGCATTGTCTATATGAAGTCTCTCTATTTGTTGTAGTTTTTGGTTTATGTTGCTTTATATTGTTGTTTATTTCTACATGGAATATTACAGTGGTATCAGAGCTCATAGACTTGGCTCAGTCTGTGGAACATATTTTCTATGACACCAGTAGGAAAACCATATATCCCTTCCCAGGGAAGGAAGTACAAGGATCGATGGTAGGTGAGAAAGATGAAGGGGGTTTTGGGAACTCTTCCTAAAATATGTGCAAGAGCTATCGAGGATAATAGAAGAGATGGGGTATAATTTTACCGCAGACCAGAGGCAAAGAGAAACCCCAAAAAGGTTTAAAAAAGAAGAAGGTCCCAATACTTCTTATCAGCAGCAAAGAATACTGGAGAAGCAAAGAGCTTCACATTATTCCACTAGATCCACTTTCTTTGATGAGAAAGAGGACTGGTCTGAATATGATGAAGGCTTGGGGCATGAGACCCTAAGTGAATATTTGTCTGAATACAAGTCACAACCTAGAGAATTGAAGCAGAATCTTTCTCTCCAACAGTTTCTGCAAATCAAGGAATAGAGGAGATCCAGGTTCTTCTTGCCTACATTTGATGGATCTTCCACAAGCACATTGAGGGCTTGGAGGGAAGAATTGGCTACCTTCTTTCTGAAATATCCTATATCAGAAATAGAGGCTATGGAGTTTGTAGCACTGCACCTGGATGGTGAAGCAAGAGATTGGTGATTCAGTCACTTGTCCCATATGAAAGTATATGTTTATACAGATTTTATTCAAAAAATGAAGAAGAGGTATGGTAGAAAGAAACCAGAGACATCTCACATAGTGACATTTCCCATCATCAAGGAGATAGTACATGAAGATCTAAAAGAATATGTCCTCATTATCACTCAGGAGGAGGAGCCTCTACCACCACTAGCTACAAATGTACTTACATCAAGAGGAGGATCACTTGAATATTTGCAAGATGGTCTTGAGTTCTTGAAATTTGGAGCCCCATGCATTACTCTTGAGATGCATGATGAGGAGGAGACAGATCCCAGTGCTGGTACATTGATAGAATAGCAACCATCACTCTTACCAACAATTGGAGCACCATTGTCCCGGTTGGAGGAACCCTTGAGATCTTGCAAGAGGGTCCCACACATCAGTTGATCCAAGGTATGCAACCACTTTCATCTCATATTTCTTCAGTACCTCTTATTGAAAATTATGGGGACATGCCATCAGGGCTATTGCATGACCAAGGGTTAGAACAACATGCTGATTTGGAGCAACATTATATCACTACGCAGAGGACCCTTGATCTAATCAAGGAAGAGATGAATAACCATCATAGTTTTTTATTGATGAACTACATTCAACCCTTCAAGTTGAAATGTAGAGTTTCCAAAGGTAGGATGAGTATGATCCTATGTACAATGGCTGGCTATAAGTTTAGCATTGTGCCTTGCTTTGAGACAACACATGCATCACTTTGCAGATATACAACGTTGTTAATGAGCATCAGTGAGAAGAAGAGGACCCATTCCTTATGGGAGCATTCAAATGGCAGCTTCATTTGTGAAGCGATGGAGAAGAGGATGATAGATGGTAGACATATCGAGATGGGCAATATTTTTCCCTTTCAAGATGAATCTTTCTCAATGAGCCTCTCACAGCTCAAAGAGAAACTTCTACCTGCAACAGATCCATAACCTTATTGGTTTTGGAAGGCCATTGACGAGAAGAGGATCTCATGGAGAGACCTAAATGGAGGTGCACTTCAACATTTCATGGAGTTCAAAGCTATTCACATGGAGGATGTTGGTATTCTACAATGGGAGGATACCAAGTTTTATCTTGGCAGGATTCATCATCCACATTGGGATGGATAGATCTAGATAAGAAGAAGGAGGTCTCCTAATTTCCTTCAGATCTATGATACCGGGAAACAAGATGCATGGTTGTGCTGGTTACTTTTGGGTGAGTATGGATACTACCAAACATATCACATTCACAGGATCCATTCCATGTATATCATTGATGACATGCATCAGCAAGAGGCATGGCTGTGTTGGTTATTGATGACAAATGTCTCACAAAAGGTTCCACCACTCATAGATCTAGGAGGAGTGGGAACCTTGGGAGGACTTGACACAATGTAGAGATTCTTAGGTAGGCTCAAGGAGGAGGGGGAAATTCTCCCGATATCAATATTACCCACTCTCACCATGCATCTTGTGTTGAGAAAATATGTTTCAAGGATGGATGGCACCATCATGGTGCAAGGATACCACTCCATGCCTTTGGACAATTAGAAGATACTTCCCCATAGGGAGGGATATTCCACACATGGTAGAGGTTGGTGGCCACTCATGCTTACATTGTCCAAACTTAGAAATTTTTTGATGGGTGATAGCTTCCCATGGAAGCCTAGCCTCCAAAAACTTCAACCTTCACTGGAGCATGAGAAGTTGTAGGAGGGGGAGCAGAGGCAAGATTGAAACATCCTGACGTTTGACTTTGGCATGGGATATGTCAAATAAGAGGGCAGCAACATGACAGTGTAGATCAACAGCACTATCATTATTGAGCATTGATCCTTATTGGAGTTCCCAACCATTGGTGGAATACTCCAAGGATCTCTTTTCATTCAGGATTCTTGATGGCCAGTTATCATATGAGAGATATTCAGTGAGAGATGGGGTCATCTATTTTCAGAGTAGGATATTCTTGACTAGAGCCTATAAGCTCAAGGAGAAGCTACTACATGTAGCATATGAAGGTTTGCTCTCTAGCCCCACAGGTTTTATAACAACATATCATACTATCCTGGAGGGATTCATTTGGGAAGGCTTCAAAGGAGAGATGCACCATCATATGAGGAGATGCATGGATTTTTTGGAGGTTGAGGAGAGACATAACTATTTTGGTAGAGTTATCACAACCACTTCCTTTCTCATTGGGAATGAGAAGAGGCCCATCTATGAGCCACTTCACTAGCTTGAACAAAGTACATGGTAAGGGTTGTATTTCTATACATCATGATTCACTTATTATGTATTTGTATTTCCTTACCATTCATGTGTAGGCCATTGATCCAAGGAGGGGCACTCTTTCTTATAGACTTCATAGTATACTTGAGGCCATAAGTAGTGATGATGATGGCCAATCCCAAGGATATTTTGGGGAGATTATGTCTTATTCAGGGTGTGCTCAATTTTCACCCCACATCATGCACCTTCACCAAGCATGTGAGAAGATTGGGGCAACAAGAAAGTGGTTGAGAAACCATTCATCATGCCATATTCTGATGCAGTAAGGAGTCAAACTGTGCTGGTTGCACTTGAGGGACCATTTTCCTTCTCCAGTATTACAAATGGAAACTAATATGACTTTGATTATGATCCCATATGTTGATGATGTCCTTATCATTATTGTGGGCATGATTGGAGAGATGATACATGGATTGGGTGTGCCCATTAGAGAAGAGATTCTCCACATTTCATATGCCTCATACTGCAGGGAGAACATTGGACAATCCATGGTTTCTACATTTTACCTCTTGTTTCCATATAAGGTGAGCCATATGGTTAACTTGAGCACTTGGGAGGTGCCTCTCATGAGCATTTGGGAGGATTTTTTCTATGAATTACCATTCTGGAGGGTGGTTCATTTTGTATGGATGATAGCTTGGGGATGGGAGCTTCACATGGGAATGAAGGATCCCAATATTTTTCTTATTCCATGCCTCAAGAAGGCCTCTAGACAACATATGGTTTCCTCCATGGAGATCCCACCTTTTCATGATGAGAGCCATTTGGATTTATCACCAAAGTCTTACTTATACATTTGGGAGGAGCAACTTGGGGACATATTGATGAGAGAGAATCTTCTTCATTGGAGGGACTTATCATATGATGCTATAGGAGGAGGATAGGAGGCTCTTCAATTCTATCCTTGCAGTTGCTTGACGACAAGAAACATTTGGGAGGGGAGGATTGTAATATTCCTAAATCAGCATGCAACTAATTGGAATAGTAATTTTTGATTAATTTCAGGAAATCCTAATGTTGGGTGGAAATAAAAGAAGTGATGGGACCCATAACCCACACTTAGAAAATAAAGTCTCCCTATAGTTACTTAGGAAAATATTAGATGATAGTGTGGGGCCCATGAAAGCCTTGTGACAGCATGAGGGAAGGGAAAGTGTGGACAACATGGGCCCATGACAGTGCAGTTGAGTGGGGACAGTGTGGCTAAGGAGGGACAACATAGTTGAGTGGGGATAGCATGGCCAAGGAGGGACAATGCAATTTAGTGGGGCCCAAGTGAGAGCAATGATCTCAAGCATAAAAGTGAGAGGAGGCTCCTCATTCTGCGATTCAATTATGCATCCATGTTTTGTCTCTTGACATTGAGCATGGTTTTTCTATTGAGTGAAGTCTGCAAGTGCTGTTCAACACACCTGGTGTCTCCAATCGGAGATCCCAACCTCAGCCCCGGAGGACTTCAAGTGCCTACTCGGGTGAGGATTTTTATCTTTTGATTCTCAGGTGGGAGCCATAACATCTTCAGCCAAGGATTACACACTTTCTTGGGTAGTGTAGTCTTGAGGAGAGATCACACAGTTATTGGAGGAGGTAGTGCTGAAGGTGGAGATATATCAGGGGATTCAAACTTGGATAGTGAGAAGGATAAGCCCTCAACTATTCCATCATTTTGGTAGAGGAGGAGGCCATTATTGGCAAGGATTCATTCAGGGCCAGCGTACTTCAATGAGATGGCATTAATCCTCAAGGGAGGTGATTTTCTAGGGTCATCCATTTTGGAATCCCTTTCTGGGATTTTCTAGGTATTTGGAGGAGAGCTCATTTCCAGAGTTTCAAATTTTTCTGAGCAGGGAAAAAACCCTAAAGATCCATCCCATTCTTGCAGTAGCAACATTCTGGTAGCAGTAGCAGCAACATTCTGGAGATAACGCAGTCACTAATAGAGAAACCATTCCTTGAGCATTTCCGAGAGTATTTCCAGCTTACCTTGTGCAAGTCAATGTGCCATCATTCAGATCACCTTTGTAATTATTATCTTTTAGTTATATAATGAAAAGGCTCAACATTCTCCATGTTTTTCATTGTCTATGTGATGTCTTTATATTTGTTGTAGTTTTTGGTTTATGTTGCTTTATATTGCTATTTATTTCTACACAGAATATTACATGTGTCAATCCCTATGGTTGCGTAGGCCTAGGAAGTCCCCTTGCAGGAGGATGGGTCTCTGGGGGCGTAGTAAAATGAGTTTCCCTAATAAGCAGAAGTTGCGGTATTCGACCACCTGGTCTCTTTTTCCCCCAAATATCAGAAGCAAGGCCAGTCTAAGTTTGTAAAAGAAGTCGACATTGTCATAAGTACCCCTCATGCACACTCTTGAGCGCTTCAGTTGGAATACTGTGGTCTCATTGGCCAATTTATGGGATTATGGACTTCACCAAGGATGGTTAAAATCTGGATTGAAAAGAACTAGAAACCACTGATAATGAGGGAATTTATCTCCTCCTTCTGTGGGAAAGGTGTTTTTAACTTCTACTTCGAGAATGTAAAGGATTGGGATTTAGATTTCTGAAGTGACCCTTACTTCATGGGCTCTTAGGGTTTATACCTAGACAAATGGAGCTCGAGTTTTAACCCTGAATGTTAGGTTCCTACCTCTGTCCTAGTTTGGGTCAAGCTATCGTATCTTCCTCTGCATTGCTGTAATGATGATACCTTCAGATTGATTGGAAACTCCTTACGAAAATATATTGATTTCTCAGAGTCGCAGGATGGTCTCTTTTCTAGCACTAGAATTTGTGTTGAAGTAGACTTTAAAAAATGTCTGTCAGGGGTTGTAAACCTCTGTATGGATAATTGGACCCACGAATATGAAGTGTACTATGAAAAAATTCCCTTTAAATGAAAATTATGCCATGAGTATGGCCATTTTGCCAAGAACTCCCAGAAATCTCAGGAACATTGTGAGTCTCATTCAGGGGAGACAATTGAACAATGGAAACAAGTCAAGAGAAAAAAAAAAACTCAAAATCAACGCCTAGGAGTGGGATGGGTGCTCGACATTCCACACAGCCAAGTAAACATCAACAAATGGTCTACCAACCCCCAGGGTCGGTTGTAGTGAAGGGGGTTGAGTTGGATGGAAGTTTGGCCTCAAATTAATTTCAGGCTTTGGAAGATTTGATGGGGGTAAATCCCTTCATATTACCCTCTTCCCCCTCTTGAGACCACATCTAGCTTTGGTCAGTCGACCGAGGCTCATCCTTCCAACTCCAAAAAGAAAAATATTTTTAGTTTAGTCTCTGACTCATCCAACTCATATTCTTCCTCGGATGAGGAGGAAGATGAGGAGGGCTTTGTTTCGTCAAAAGAATGACCTGGTTCTAGAATTCCTCCAAGCTCGGTGGATGAAAATTCCGAAGGCAAGAGATTCAAATAGATGAAAAGAAAGGTTAGGAAGTCAGGAAGGAAAATGAATAAAGAAATAAGGCGGGAAAAAACTGAAAATGACAAATAGATGGGGTATCAACACATTATTACAAAGCAAATAGCAGGGTTTGGGAATAAAAGCAGGGGGGGGGGGGGATGACACCAATCGGGCCCAAAGAAGGGAGCGACACAAAACAAAAAGTAAATGATGAATATACTCTTTTGGAACTGTAGAGGTATGGGGAATACAAAGTGAATGGAAGAAATAAAATCATTAATCCACAAGGAAAGACCTACTATCATGCTGCTAAAAGAGACCAAAATGAGGGAAACAAAGATCCTCAACTATCAGAATAGAATATGGAACAAATGCGACTTGGTCGTAGAAAGCTCCAAAGGTGCCTCTGGAGGACTTTGCATGATGTGGCATCATGCAAAGATACAATTGGTAATCATTCTAAAGAACACTCAATGGATAGAAACAACTTTTAATACAATAGATTCAAATCAATGTTTTACGATTGTAAATGTTTATATTTTGGCTCACTATTAGGAGAAACTAGAATTCTGGAAAACTCTATTAGATCTAAAAACAACTTTTGGAAAAAAATCTATATTGGGAGGAGACTTCAATACCACAATGGGTAGACAAGAGAAAAGGGGAGGAGCAACAGTTAGGGATGTCTTCCAATAAAACATGGAGGATCTCATCCTGGAACTGAAACTCTTTGATGTTAAACCTAATAAATATATTTTCACAAGGAATAATAAAAGGACTAGTATAGGACATATAGTTGCTTTCCTGGACAGTTTTTAAGCTTTGGGCATTTTATTGTCCCTAAATTATTGTATAAAGTCTGTCATCCTGCCTTGGTGTGGTTCGAAATATCAACCTATTTTCCTTTCAATGTCCCCTCCCCTCAATCTTGGTCCCATCCCCTTTCTATTTTCCAAAGTATGGATTGAGGTTGTGGGTTTCTGGGAGATGGTTTCATCATCCTGGGTGGGCTAGGTGGAAGGGAGCCCAATGACGATCTAGGAAATAGAGATTAAAGGTTAAAAAATGATATCAAAAAATGGCTTAAAGAAAATGATCCATATAGAAAAAAAAGTGTAAATGAGGGGGAGAAGGTCCTGACTTCCATACAAGGTCAAATGGAAACCTCTCAAATCACAACAAGGGAATTTCATAAGGAAGATGAGACCATTAAAGCCCTACATACCAGCCTCAGACAAGAGGAGGATTACTGGAAGTTAAAGTCAAGAAATAATTGGTTAAGAGCAGGGGATAGAAATACAAAATTCTTCCATAAAAAAACCAATTTTAGGGAGGCTAAAAACAACATCACCTAGATTACACATGAGGGAAATACAGTTATGGAGTTTGAGGCCATAAAAATAGCGACAATGGACCACTTTGGCCTATTGTATAAAGGAGGTAGAGAAATAAATGAGGAGATTTAGGATTCTCTAATTGAGAATGTACCAAAGTTGATCTCTTAACAGTTGAATGATTCATTGATAGTGGCCCCTTCTCTAGAGGAGATCTGTGTAGTGGTATTTTCCTTTCCTGCAGATAAGGCCCCAGGCCCAGATGACTTCTCGATACACTTCCATCATCAATTATGGGATATCATACACAGGGACCTGAACCGAATGGAGGATTACTCGCTGAAACGTTTTATAATAGGAGGAGGGGTTAACTCCTCTTTTCTGGCCCTCATATAAAAGGAAAATAATCCCTCCTCATTTTCAAGATTTGGGTCCATCGTGCTAAGTAATGTGTCTTACAAAATATTCTCCAAACGCCAGGCCCTTAGACTCAAAACTTTGTTACCAAGAATTATATCGGAAAATCAAGGGGGTTTTTTCCTAGGGCGACAAATTCTGGATAATATAATTTTGATTCAATAGGTAATAGACTCTAGCTAGAAAAGGGGAGAACAAGGCCTGATTGTAAAATTAGATATGGCCAACACCTTTGATAGGGCAAGACATGGATTCCTGTTAAAAGTTCTGAAGAAACTTGGTTTTGATGAGATCTTCACTAATTGGTTGGACTTATGCTTTGAGTCTCCTTGGATTTTCCTGCTAGTGAAAGACAGAGTTACGAGTTTTTTCAGAGCTTCCAAGGGGCTAAGAAAATGGTTCCCACTATCCCATTTTCTTTACATTATAGCATCAAAGGCACTAAGCAGACATTTAGAAAAGGATCAGGAAGCTCAACTCCTACTGGGTATCGGATTTAAAGAAGGAATCAAGAGTATACACCATGGAAAATTTTCAGATGATACTATTCTTTTTGGGGGAGCCTATGTGGTAATATCTAGGATATTCAAAGCAATATTGGATCGGTACTTGTGTGCTTCGAGGGGGAAATAACGACAGGAAAATTTTGATATATAGTTGTAACATCTCCCCCCTAAAGGTGAGAAATATAGAGCAAGTATTGGGGTTCAAAGTGATCAAAGAATGGAAGGAATTAATTTAATTAGGGGTTCCTATATTTCTCAGAAAAGCAATGCCTTCAGCTTGGAAAAAAAAAACCTGGAAAAGATAAAATGTAAAATTAGCAATTGGGGAGGAATATGGTTAAATTTGGTAGGTAGAACCATCCTTGTGAACTCAGTATTAAATTCAATGCCACTGTATCAAATTTATGCACTTCGGGCCCCAAAATATGTGCTTCAGCAACTGGGAAGGTATATCTACAAATTCCTGTGGGAAGGGGGAAAGGTTGATACCAAAAAATATCATCTAGTGAACTGTAGAACCATCAGATCTACGAAAATCCATGGGGGATTGGGTATTAGAGACCCTAAGATAGAAAACCTGGCAATGGGAGAAAAAGTGCATTGGAATTTGACAACCAAAAAAGAGCTCTGGCAGTCTCAAGTGTTACTAAAAAAATATGATAGCCCAGGTAGGATCAGAAAACTACCAGAAAAAGGTTTTATGGGTTCTCCAATATGGAAGCTAGTGAAAGCAACAACGGAAGTCATCTAGGAGAATCTAAGAATTGTTCCTGCAAATGGTTGCCTAACGTTTATCTTCCATGATTCAATTCTGGGTCACCCTCCGACAGGAATGGAGCCTATAATTCAACCACTTAAGAATTATCTATCCCAGAGGAATGGAATTTCTAAGCCAGATATCAAAGTGGAATGATCAGGGCCTTTGGTTGGGATGGGAACTGGACCACATCTCGGAGGTCCTCAACCGTCTTTAAGATCTCTTGCTTATGAAACTTAGGGGATGCTCCCCTATAGAAAACACAATTTAAGATACTTTGCGACATACACAGTTAAATAAGGTTACACTCACTTGTTGTTCAAATCCCGAACTCACCCCAAAGAGACAAAATGGAGAAAGATCTGGGTCACACATGCAATCCTAAAAATCAAATTCTTTAGCTGGTTTCTAGTGCAAAATAAAATACTTACAGCTGAAAACTACAAAAAAGAGGGGAACTTGGTCTGTCTCGATGCTCATTATGTGAAAATGAAGAGGAATCAATAACTCATATATTCCTGCATTTCCAAGTTACTAAGTAAGTATGGGTGACTGTCCTAGGTCCTATCAATAATAGAACAAAGTGGTCAGAGGATATTGATCAGTTTTACTGATTTTTTCCATCTTAGTATGGGGTCTCCCTTCAGGCCAAAGATAGTTTAAAAAAAGTGTGGACTGCCCTTCCAAAATATGTGTGTTTGAAAAGCCCTCTCCTCATGCATGGAATTTCAATGAACATTCCTAGAGAAGATTCTAGATAATTTAGAAAAGATCTGGCTGGGTCCCTGGGTGATGGAGGAATCAAAAAGAAATGTTACAAAAGGACCCAATCAAGAACCTTCTTGGATACTTTGGATGAAGGAAAAATAACATGGTCACTGGATGCAGGAGAAAAAGAAGTGGACCCTTCAATTTGATGGAGCATCTAAAGGAAATCCTAGGGTGGTAGGAGGGGGAAGGATTATTATAAATCCCGAAGGAAAAATTGAAATAATATACGCATGGGGCATGGGGATAAAAACCAACAATCAAGCAGAGGCCTTGATTCTATTGTTAGGACTATATATAGTAAAGGAGAAAGGAATAACTGAGGTGATCATTCTTGTATACTCTATGTTAATAAACAGATATATGTCAAGGGGTCCTTGGATCAAAACTAAAATCTAAATCAAATCTTAAAAATATCGAAAGGAATTGAGACAACCCTGGGAAATGTCAAATACTATCACATTTTCTGAAGGTAGAATAAGGAAGTAAATAGACAGATGAACCAAGCCTGCTTACTAGAAGAAGAGACCAACAAGGTAAATGGAAAATAGGTTAGACATCCAATCCCTTAATTTAGTTAAAATGAGAAGAAGAATTGGGGAAAATATCACTCCTAGTGACTTTGGACTAAGAAATAAGTTATATATCCCTACAAAAATATTGAAAACTTCTTATAAAAGAAGAATATGGTTAGATCAAGAAGATTTATATACCAATGGGCTACTCCTCCACCCTTCCTCCCCTCTCTCCCTTCCCCCTTCCTACCCCCTTGTCACTTGGTGGCCAATTACTCCCTGGCTGACTCCAATCCCCCCCTTATTTTTAAGTTGGCATCCTCCTTCTCCCCTTGTCCCTACCATTTTCTTCTCCTTGACCCCTTTGCTTTACTGCCCCACTCCCTTGTTCGTGCGGAGTAATGTACCATTCCTCTGGCCTCCATCTCTTGCCCTAGGTCCATCTTCCCCCTGTCTGATCGAGCCTATTTTCCAACGCAAGATAATGAAGACTCTTGGAAATGACTATTGGTTTTATTGCAATGATTTTAAGGTGTCTATGATATGGTAGATTCCAAGAAGGTCACCTGTCCTCAGAACATGAAAAAACAAAGACATCAAAGGAATTCATAGCTGGAGTTTGAAGATATGTTGGCACATTCATGGTAGAAGCATGCGAGTCAGGAAATTTCGAGGGAGAAAATTAAAACCAAATTACAGGGTCGAGGAGAAAACTAAGTACAATAGGGAAATGGAATTAAATGAGGAAAATGGTGGCATGAATAAGAAGAGAAATGAGGTCAACCAAGCTAGGATCGATATCTGTAAATTCAACGGCTCCATAGGATCGAAAGACAGAGAGGAAAATTCATTCTGCATAGCTATTTTGAGTTTTCTGCTGGGGAAAACTCTGACCAGAGGAGTGATCAAGAAAAAAGTGGTGTCGATGTTGAATTCTATTCTTTGGGTGACAGTCTAGGAGAAGAAAGATGGGAGCAGATCCGAGTGTATTGAAATTTGGATAATGATAATTTTTACAGAGTATGGGGTCTATTTTAATTATGATGCTCATGAGAAGCTAAGGCTGAGGCTTAGAGCAGATTATACTATTGATATCTGGAGCCTTGCCCCTGTTAGCATAGGGGGGTGGGTAGTATGCAATTCTTGTTTACTGTGGGTTAATATCAAGGGGACTCTCGTGCAATTGGAGGGGATAGGCCGAAAATTTGACATTCTCCCTGGTCTCACGCTAGTTGGTGAGGAGGATGACAGTCATGTGTGGGAGAAGCAGAAAGGCCAGAGGAGTGTCAAGGGTCATAATGTTGTATAGAGGCCAGCCCTTGGTGGGAGAATAAACCCGTGTGTAAATTTATCGAGAGTGCAGGGTTTAGTGAAAATATGGGCATTGGTGGGCAGAATTGAGTGTGGCATACTTATGGCAAAGAGGTTCGGGAACATTGTGGTAGTTTTTAGGATGGATTCGGATGCTGGGAGCTAACCCATAGGGCCTTGGGGAAAACACAGACCTAGGTTGTTCCTTGGACATTGTAGAGGAGGTAAAGGATGCAAGTCAGGGATAGTTAATTGTAAGAATTTTGCCACTGAGCTAGTACAATTATGAAGACTGACACTCCCTCTTAACTAGGGAGGTATTCATAATTACATATATACTAAGCTACATGGAAGATCTCAAAATTATATGAAATACAAAGAGTTCTAGCACACACATTGCTACATATTACATACCTGACCAGGGTACTCTAATTGAGTGGGACTAAGGTGATCTCAAGCTTTAGCCACTCTAAGTACCATCAGGATTTTAAGCTCTATCACCAACCCATGGATCTAGGTGTATATCCAAGGTCAGAGCTCCATGACCAATGTCGCCCTCCCTACTTCGAGATCTATACATAAACACATAGGTCGAACATATGTCCTCCAAAGAATATTGTTGCCACAAGATGCTTCATCTTTCCTTATCAATTAAATCAGAGATATACATCCACCACTCCAAGTATGCTTCAAACTTTCAACCATTTAATGAAGAGATCTTGTACAATTACAACCCCAATCAATAATAAACCTTCAAACATATATAAAAGTAAAAACAAACCTTTGGGGTCCTCAATCATCATGATGTTACTTATATCAAATACAACTTGTCAGAAGCTTTCTTCTTTCATTTCTTTAGTAGCACCAAATACAACCTCAGTACTTCTCAAGTCTATTTCACGAAGATCCAAATGTAATTCTTTTATTCATTCTTTGGTTTCATTCTTTCTTCAAGGTACTCATTATGATTGTCATGAAATTCTCTCCCTCTCAATTGGGGAGATATACCTTTTCTTCTATCCAAGCTCGCTCTTAACATAGGGAAATCAACAACTTTATTCTTTTATAACATATTTCAAGGCTTCATTCATGGCATCAAGGTGATCTTGATCATCGTAATTCTTATAGCTTCCTACATCATGCTCATCATCATCTTCAATTACAAATATTTCCAACATTATGTACTTGCAAAAATTTAAAAGCAAGAACAACCAAATGCAAATATATAGAAGCATGAAGTCAACTATATAAAAATCATGTCATTATAATGGAAGCATCCAAATATTCAAACTTTAGAAATCAAATACCTAAAATTAGTTAGATTCATAATCAACAAGGGTTACATCTTTTATATACTAGAGTTCAACTTCTTGCTACAGTTTTGTTATAAACCCTAGAATTTATCTTCGAGACATATCAACAATTCAATAAATCCAATCGCAGTACTATACATCTAAGGTTTCAACGATATGCTAATAGAATTACATGTTAGACTCTACTAGGGTTTGTTGCAAACCCTATATTTTTATCATCAAAGATAATTCATATCAACATTCGAAAAAAATATCATCATGTCCTAAATATCAATCTCTACTATGGTTTTTCTACAAACCCTAGATTAAAACATTAATTTATCATACTCACATATACATGTCTAAGATGCACTAGAATTTCACATTAATATCTACTAGGTAAACCCAATATGAATATATTGAATAATTTTGAACATGATAGGGTTTTAATCAAACAAATGAATATCCACTTAGGGTTTCATTCCTAGGATCTTACTTTAGTTATTAAAAGGGTTTTTTTCATAAGCCCTAATTCACCAAACCCTAAATATCTAAGGTTTCATTATATAACAACAAGCCCTAAAGGAGTAGGGTTTTTATCATAATATTATCAAAACCCTAAACTTCAAAAGAATATGTTCTATAATTTATCAAAAAACTCTAAGAATACTAGGGTTTCATTTATTAACATTGACATAGCCTTAGCAACAAGAGGCTATGGTTTTATAGTGAACCCTAAAATTTAGGGTTTCACAAGAATGATCAAATGATAGTATATTGAGGGTAGATTCAATATAATGATTAATCACCCTAACAAGAGTCTTTAAGATTAAAAACCCTATACATAATAATGTTAGTAATATGAAGCAAATTTCAAAAGAGAATGATCATACCTATTGTATGGAGAGAACCTTATGACACAACTTATAGTCTAAGACATATATTGTGTTTTTATTTACTAAACCTTGTAGGACTTAAGTTATTGAAGGGATTCCTTTTCACCAAAACTTCCTTCTTGATTCAAGTATTCCTTTGAAGTATCCTCCATAACCTTTGTATATTTTGCAATCTTTCCTAACCAAGGAAAATATAAAAATTTATTAGCATATAATACAAAAAAATATTGATATGAGAGGGAAACCAAACATAAAAGAGAAAACAATGGATAAGATACTTATCTTTTGGTAAATGGTGAAGGCTACCTCTTAATCCAATATGTCTGAGGGATACCTAGAACTTATCAAAATAATTCAAAAATGTTCTAACAAGACATATTAGACCTACAAACTCTAGAAATAAAAACATAAAGGAAAGCAACACAAAAGTTAGAATAGAAGACTAAGAAGGATATGTAAGAGAGGCCATAATAGTATACTTCTTTAACTTTTGATTCTTCAGTGTTTTTCTTCTTAGGTGGAGCTTCATTAGTAATATTTATGTGTTACCTATCTCTCTTCTTATTCCTTGGATTCTCATGACATTTATTTTTGTAATGACTCATATTATGACAGTTGTAGCATTCAATGTTGGATAGGTCAACTTTCCTTTTTGGTCATTTGTACTTATTGAAGGTCCACTTATTCTTGTGATGAGAAGAATAGGAATCATAGGTTTTGTATTACTCATCCTCCTTCTTGTTGTTTACTAATGATATTTGAGCTTCTTCTTTACAGCATGAATTCCACATTTGTTTGAATGTTTGAGTATCCTTCCAACTGTTAATTCCTGATGCGAAAGCACTCCAAGATTTTAGTAGACCTAGAAGAGCAGCAATTATGAGTTTATTTTCTAGTACAACCTCATCTATTGCTCGAAGTTCATATATTATTCTATATATACTCACAAAATATGATGACACAATATCATCTCTTGCCATCCTTATTGTCCTTAGTTCATTCTTGAGGTTAGTTATCTAACCAATGTTCTTGATGGTGAATAACTTGGAAAGAGCTTCAAACATTTCTTAAGCAAAGTCTATGTTGGATATGTATGTAACTAGGTTTTCCTTTACTCCATTTACTATAAGATTCATGGCTAAGATTTCAGTTTCTCTGAACTTCTCCTCTTGTACATAATTTGTAGGTTTCTTAACTTTTCCTTGAACAAGATCCAAAACTTTGTGCTTAGAGAGCATGAGATCTATCCTATTTTTCTATGCCATATAGTTTTAGGCTCCTTCTATCTTTTTTCTCCTTTCATTGTAGTTGAAATAGTTCCTATGGATAGTATGCTTCTCTCCTTATATAATCCTTTTCCTTAATGACCTTCCTTTGATCCCATTTTCTTCAATAGATCTAATTCAAGTTGCCTTTTTCTTCCTTCTTCACTTAGCTCTAATTCCATGTTAGAAAATTGTAAAGACAAAAATATTTTTTTATATTGATAATTACTTGTGATATTATTGAGTTATTATTAACTTTTTTTATGTTCTTATTTTATATTTTTTTCATCAACCAATAATCAAATCAAAAAATGAATGTTAGGGTCACCAGATATAGGAACTCATCCAGGGCTAAAACCTCTCTATAGGGGAAAAGCTAATCATCTCTTCCACTAGTAGACTAAAATAAAGATGAGAAAATCCAAGGCATCTTATACCTAGACAAATACCTCCTCCAACCACCAATTCAGTCCTTCATTCTTGTAGATTATCCTTGCCAAATTCTCCAAGTACCGGCTTCACAGTTGCAACTTCTATAGAGAATTATGGCCCCCCAGCTAAATATTTTTGGCCTCTAGCTTCAAAACTTCGAACCTGTTGTAAATTAAAAATTTTGGCCAAAGAAATAGGCCAATAACTTCACATGTGTGAGATATATAATTCCCCAAAACTATATTTTAGATCTTCCCAACTAATCTTCTTCTTCTCTATCAATTTTTCTCTTTTTTTTCTGCTCCTCTTTCTTGTAAATCAAACTTCCATAGTGAGTGCTCCAAATAGGTTGAATTGTCTCTTACTTATAGCCTTATAGCTAGGTAGAATAGCCTTAATATAGGTTGACTTGTTGAGGATAGGTCTGACTTGGTGTGGAGGTGACAAATGAATTTTTTAACTCAAAAATAATTTTTTTACATGATACAAAAGATGAATAAGGGTCTAATGTGACTCTATTGATTGAATAAAAAACATAAAATTATTCAATGGAGGATTTGATATAGAAATTTTTGACCTAAACATGAAACCCGTGCTTTAATAATTCATTTTCTTTTATAATAAAAAATCCTTCTTCTTTCTTTTGACAACTACATTACATCGTGACTCAAGTACAATTATGAAGACCAACACTAATTACATTTTTCAATAGCTTTAGCCTACACACCATCCCACCATAAATTTGCATGCCCATTTAGTATAGTAACAATAAAATTTAACTTTTTGTCATATTCCATTTCATCATATTCAAAAAAATTGTCCATCTCATTGATCTAGTCCATGAGCTCTTTAGGGTACACTATAAGTCAACACCTCTAGCTTGGGATTTGAGGTTTAAAGATCCAAGAAATGCTCTTAATATTTTACGCTCAATTGTTTCTTAAGTTGCTTCTTCTTCTAGAGATTCCTCTTAGGCACTTACATCTCTAGGGTCGACCTCGCGAGTCCCCTATCGAGGTTGAGAGTGATCTCACTCTACATACTTTACGTGGAGAGTCAGGTAGTCACTCATGACTACAAATTAATGATCGGAGGTTGGGACAGAAACCATCCACATTGATTTATGGATAAAAATAAGTCCCACACTTTGAAAACACTTCTTGATTCAAAAAAAAAAAAAAAACTCAAAAGGAACTTTGGTTTGTGACAAATACTCGTCAATCTCAAAACTAAAGGAATATATCCCCTGTGCCACTGCAATCTGATTCCATATATCAATTTAAAACAATTATATAAATATTTCAATAACCTTGCGCAAAAGGAAATAACTTGCAAAATGGATTCATAAAACTTCAATAAACTTGCTAATATACACCACCAATTCATGCACACAACATTGCAATCCTTCGATCAATTCGAGGCCTGATTAAAAATTAAGTTGGGCTACATATAGATCCTTAAAAATAGGATCAGATGAGTCATATTTAACTTGAGATCAAGCTTCAAACATTTTTCTTAACAAATTAACAAAATACTATTAATAAATATTACATGGTGAATTAAACTAAATTCCCCTAATCTACACACAACAAAATACTATGATTGAGAAACCAACTCCTCTAGTAAATTATTTTGACCTTCTAAAGGTCCAAATGTGTTTGACATGTGTTTGACCAATGCATCATTAGTCCTTTACGTACATGCCAATTATATATAATCTTTTTAATCTAATGATTTATATGTGATTTTCTTTAGTTTTATTTTTATTATGTATTTTTTATTTTTTATTTTATGTTTTTTCCCTTTTAATATAGGAAAAATTGAATTAAAATGTTAAATTATGTTGTTTCTCTCCATAGTGGGTAACTATAATGATTGATATTGGCACATTAATGGGATGTGATGAACATGGTAGTGGATGTTAGTGATTGTATGCACTTGGCTTGGGAATTCAATACCTCGTCATGCACACGAATAATATTATCGTAGGATCTAGCTAGTGGATTTGTGGTTGAAGGAAGTGACAAACTCTTCCCAAGTTCATCATTTATATCTAATTCACTTATTTAGAATAAATTCATAAGAATGGTAGGATTTTTTTTTAGCTAGACTAAGACATTTATGAATAAATATAATAAAAAATCCTCCCACGGTTTGGTTAATATGGATATTTACATATATTTCAGTTGTTGTTTTAAGAATGAAGGCTTCTCTTTCATTTGAAACATCATACTTTGCATAGATATTTTATATTTCCTAGGTTGGTAGCATTCATAGAAGAAATATTCCTTTGGTTGGAAAAGTTATTAGAATTGGATAATTGTCAGAATAAAAGAGAATGAGGCAATTTCCTTTTTCTTGGTCATCAAGGACATCCATAGGGTGGTCATCTAAGGTAAATGCATCAAATTTCAAGTGTTTAAGTCTACTTTACAATTCTTGTTAGGTCCCTATAATACTAGTGTATCCCCTTATTGCTATTGTTAGCATAGCCCCCTTATTGTTATTTTTGTGCCCATGTAGTCCCCATATTGTTATTATTGTGCCCCATAGAAGCCCACTATTGTTATTATTGTGCCCTTACATTGTTATTGTTATGTCGGCTAGGATTATATTGTGACCCATTGGACTCCTATATATAGAAAGGAGGTTGTCTCATTTTTATTATCCAATAATTGTTCATTTATGTAATGTAAAGGAGGTTTCCCCCTCGAAGTGGCTGATTTTTAAGGTGTTGATCTCTCTTTTCTTCTATTTTTGGAGCTGGTTTCATAAAATTATTTTTTCTAGTTTCTATTCTTAGTAATTTCTCCCTTATTTAGTAGTATTATCACCATTTCTTTAAAAATGTCTTCTATTTTTTGGGAATTTTCAAGGTGTTATCGACTCCCTTTCTAAACCTGTTTCTATCTTCCAGATTGTTTCCAAATATTGTTTTGTTGTTTCCCTGAGATATTACTCTATATGTTTTTTCCTTGTATTCTATTGGTGGTGGTCTCTTGGGAGCCTTTTATGGTGTTTTCAACGTATATTATTTGACTCTCTTCCTCACCTTTCAATGCTTTTCTCTTTGTCTCCTTCTTCAGTGCCTCTATCAAACTTCCCTCTATATTTTCTTACCTTAATATTTCCACTCTTACCCTCCCTATGCTTTGGCCCGATACCCTATTAATCATGGTTCAAATGATTCATTCTAGTGGTTGAAAGTGGAGATAAACCTAGTGAATCCCCTCCATCTCACTAGCCCATCTCTCAGTAGAGAGATCAGCCACAATAAAGTTAGGTCCAATCCGTCTCAAATTCACAGGAAAATTGCATATGCAAGAAGGGAGGCTAGAATTGAACTATGATGCATCACTGATGTAGATGTCGAAGAAGATGTTGATTGATGGGTATTAAAAATTGGGAATACTAGGAATAGATAAAAAATATACATGTACAATGTGGACATTTATTGGAAGTTAAAAACAAGCATGGGGAAATTCTTAGTAGAACTCTCAAAAACCCAAGATGGAATCCTCTTGTGCATTGGAAAAATGCAAAGACATGTGAGAAAATTGCTTGACAGAGTATCAATCCTTACTAAGAAGTTGACAAACCTCAATTTATCTATCTTTGATGAGGAGAGTGATGTACCTAATACCAACCGTTGAAGCACAAAATGTTGATATATATTTGGGGAACTAATAATAGATACATACATTTATTGGTGCACATATATGTTTAGAGAACATTACATATGGATAAGAAATGGTTAGAATATGCATTTATATAATATGTAGAAATGAAAAGATGAAATATTCTTGATGAATATAATAAAAAGGTTAATTTGGATTATGTCGAGTAGTTAGAGGAAGGATTGAGATTTTATTATTATTTAAATTGAATTCTTATAATTAATATGACAAATTTTAATGTAATAAAGATACTAGTACAATCACATTAAAAATATCAATGTGGTTGATATAGCTGAAGACTTCATAAATGTAACAAAAAAATTTATTACAACATGAAGAAGGCGTTACTAATGCACACATTTACCTAATTAACCATGTATGAAAAGGTTATGGGTCAACTTTAACTGAAGAAAAAAAAGGGAATTACACATCTTATTGTAAAATGGACCATTTTGCTAATAAAATTTTCTTATATATATGAATGTTATAAATAATAATGAGGAACTTATCATGGAAGAAATTATTAGAATTTCAATAATCTCAGATCCCAAAAAAATTAGTGAGCGAAGAGCCAAGTGACTTGAATCTAATTCGTCAATAAACATATATATATATAACAACATGTGTTGACTTTTTTTTGGACCAATATACCCCCAATATGCTTAGTCTTAGTCTCTATCAAGGGCTATGTCACGAAGGAGCATGATGCATCATTACTTACGTAATTCTAATTAATGATGCATCATTACTTGTAATGTAATTCTGATTATAACTCGATGAAAATTTGAATTTGATTTGATTAAAAAAAAATTGATTAAACAAGCTAAAAAAATTAAATTAATTGTGTAAAAATTCAATAGGGAAGAAAATCGAGAATATACATCTTATGGTACTGTTAATTATGGTATTGTTAATTGAGAATATACATCTTCAACCTTTTATGGTACTATTGATTATGGTACCCTGGTAATTGGGGTCTAGTGTAGTAGTAGCAGATCGTCTTGCACCTAACAGCCAAAGCAATGATCTCCAAATATTTTAGGCTCAAACGCGTCGTAAAAAACTGCAAGTTGAAGCACTCTTTAAATAAATTTTAAAATTTTGATTAAGAAAACGCCTTCGAATTTCATTTAATGTGTAATTTTTAGAAGGGAGAAAAACACTAGCATACATATCTATGATATTATATTTTTTAATTTCTCAATATTATAATTCCTAAAATACAATTTAAATTACAATTTTTGAAATTATAATTTATTTATTTTTTTTTTTTCAGAAGAAAAAAACACTGATATATTATATATGCCAGTACATTTTTACATCTATTACATTCTCAGCTGTGTGACAGCAAGAAAACACATAATATCATTGCCATATAACAAACCAGACCACATTCAAAGAAAGAAAGTGAGTCACAGAAGCATGGCTTACAAATTACAGAGAGTATAACCCCTCTTTGCATCAGAGATTACTGAAACAGTCCATGTCAACATACAAAAATGAACCAGACACACATACATAGATCACTTTGTTATTGTAAGCACAGTTACTTGAGAGAGCTCTTTCCAAAAACTATATAAAGTGCTTCCCATGGGCAGGCTTGCTTGAGTAGAGATCATGCTCGCTTGAAAAAATGACACACCAGATTCAATTATAGAATGAGATAAACTCACCAGCATCGATGATTAATCTGGAATAAGAGAAGAATTATAGACAAAAACTGGCATGCTAGCACAAAAACTTGATTAAAGCAGTCTCGCTTGCAAAAGTGGAAGGCAAAGACAGGCTCTCTTGATGTCAAAAGAGAAACGTAGATTGAAATAGAGAAGGATAATGAATCTTGTAGGGCGACTATCACCTCAAAACTAACTCGCTTGATAAAAGAAAAATTGTAATCCATGGGCAGGCATACTTGAAGTAGCTTAAAGAATGAAAATTAGAATTCAAGGAAGAGGAATATTATTTTCCCATATCAAGGCTCCATATTTAAAGTGTTGAATATTCATAATACCAAAAGTAGCAATTATGCCCTTTTTAGACAATCCATCAGCCTGAGTGTTCTATTCTCTAAAAATATGGGAAATGACCGGATTTTTCATTCTATTCCATAACTGATATGCACGATGGAACCAACCCTGCAATTCCGGATCAGCCAAAATACTTCTGTCGATTATGCTCTCCACCACTAACTTAGAATCACCATATATATTAATTTGTTGAAGGCTCAAATTTAAGACTGCCAGGAGACCGCCCCATAATGCCATAAATTCTACTTTATTATTCGATCCCGATCCCCCATTCTAGAAGAAGGTAATCCTTTCAGATTGGGATAATTTAACCCAGGCTCTACATCCAATATTCCCCTCACAACAAGCTCCATCAAAGAACAGAGCCGGGATAGATATCTCATGAGGCCTTAAATGGTATGATCCATCCACAACCATCTGGCTTTTAACTGGATACTCTTCGATCCATCTGAGAACATGATAAAAAACTATCTGATTATTGAAAGCTATGTTCTCAAAAATCACGCGGTTTCTAGCGAGCCAGATTTCCTAGATAAAATAGAAAGGGAGCACCCTGAATCTTCCCCTTAGCTTATACCACTTCATAACTGTGGTCATAAAGTCAGTCGACATCCAATTCAGATCCAAATGATAACTGCTGAACATCTTCCATAGGTTAATAACAACGGAACATCTGAAAAAAATATGCGAAATGGATTCCGCTTCAGCCAGACAAAAAACACATCTACTAGGGCCACATTGACCCCTCTTGATCAAGTTATCCCAGGTGAGCACCTTACCCTTCCACACCAACCACCCAAAGAGAATGATCTTGGTTGGAATTTTCAACTTCCAAAATGAGAGAAGGAACATGTGTGTGCATCCGCGTAAGAGCTGAAATTGATTCTTTGGTATATGTCCTTAACAATAACCGAGTTATCAATGATAGGCCCATCCCATACAATAGAATCACCTCCTGTGGAATGGCAGAAACCCACTCCCCTTAGAGAATTTTGATATAGAGTCCAATATTCAACATATCTACCATTTAAACTTAGCTGTTCTAATGATTTGAAGACCGGAGCATGATGTGATCAGCAGAGAATACACTGTGATAAATAAATTATACCATTGTGATTCAACTTATGAACTAGTTCCAGCGAGAGGCCAAGATGATTTTTCATGCCTTGGAGTAGCTTGAACCCTATGGGGATACTTCCGCCATCATGAAAAGACCATAGGAGTCATTCCGCAATGTGAAGCAAAATCTTAAGAAAACTGCCCCAAATAGTCGAGATTGAGGGTGGGACGAAGAACTCTCTGCATAAAAGTTGATGTAGAGGATCCCCTTGCATATACTTACATTGGATGATGTCGCACCAAATACCATAGCCATTGATCGCCCTCCAAAATGACTTAACCAGTAGGGCCTTGTTGAAGGATCGCATGTGTAATATTCCCCATCCGTTGTGTTGTTTTGGCCTAATTATTAGCTCCAGTTTACATAGATGTATCTTCTGATTCAAGTTTGTGCCACCCCACAGAAAACTGGAGAAAATTTTGTTGATTGAACTGATAACTTGCTGTGGCAGAAAAAATAAGTGACCCCAAAAAACCATTAACTAGGAAAGGACAACTTGTATCATGATGAGACGACCTCCTAATGATAGCCACTTGTGGGTCCATTTGTTGATTTTCTCCCTTAACCGATCAGGCAACCATGCCCAATCCCAATTCCTGTAACCACATGGCTTAATGTTGTACCCAAGATATTTGAAACCCTTGGCCGCTTCCTTGATATGAACTCCCATGAAATCTGCAATGAATCTAATTTCATCCATGTTTCCAAATTCATATATCAGAAAATATTTTTGTTTGTTAATCCATAAGCCTGTAGCAGATCTCATCCTGATTAGAATATAATGGAAATAGAACCAATGGTTCTGGATGAGGGCAGAAAATAACAAGATATCATCCACAAATAAAGAATGAGATGAGGATATAGTAGGAGAGAAAACAAAACCTTTTAGGTACCCATTTTGATCCGCCCTATGGACCACCCAACCGAAGCCATCCAATACCAGTATAAAGATCAACGGGGACAGAGCACAACCCTGACACAGTCCCCATTGAGATTCAAAAAATGGCGTTGGAAAGCCATTTATGATAACAGCATACCACACAGTATAAATGCAAGACATAATCCAGCGAATGATGGGGATTGGAAGACCAATCTTCATTAAAACCAGACAGATGTAATACCAATCAATGGAATCATAGGCCTTAAATAAATCAACCTTCATGACTAAAGCCTCTTTTTTCTCCGTGTGTATGGAATGTAGCACCTCATGGGCCACGGTGATGGCATCATGTATGGAACGACCCTTCAAGAAGCCGAATTGTTCCATGGATATGTGATTATGTAATGTGTCTTTTAATCTATTTGCAATAATTTTAGATGATAATTTGTAGATCAAATTGCACAATGCAATCGGTCTGAACTCTCCAAAAATACTAAGGTTAGCAGATTTTGGAATCAATGCAATGAATGTGGATTTTAGATTTGCAGGGATGTGGCCCTGGATCCTGAAGCTCTCCACAACCATGGTAATTTCTGCTCCCATTAGTTCAAAGAATTACAAAAATAACTCGATGTCCACCCATCGGGACTGGGGCACTTGTCTGGAGGAAAAGATTTGAGAATTGCTAGCACTTCAGATTAAGATATGGGCCTATCCAAATCCCTTATAGATCCATCATCAAACATCCTTTGGACATGTTGTAACATCCAAATATGATTATTCTCATCAATACCACGATCTTTTTGATAAAAGGAAGACAAGTGTGAGAAAGCTTCCCTTTGAATCTCCGGATTCGTTGAAGCAAAGGATCCATCAGTCCTTCTTATACGCCATATAGCATTCTGATTCCATCTATCATCGGTGCATTTGTGAAATAATTTGGTGTTCAAGTCGCCTTCTTTCAGCCATTTGTTTCTACTCTTGAGCTTCCAAGTAATTTCTTCTATTCTGAGAATCTCTCTTTTCCGAGCCCCCAACTCATTGAGAGATCGAAATACGTGCTCAGCCGAAGCCTGATCTGTGAAATGAGAATATAACTCCTTTATCCTTACCTCGATATCATTTAACTCTGCACGAAGATCCTTTTTTTTCTTTATCTCCCAGGAATTTGTTGCCTTGATTTTTTTTTAATTTGGAATGAAGCCGATTCCATCAAGTTAGGTCCTCAATATCAGTTTCATCCTTCCAAATTTCCTGTACCATCATAACATAGGACGCATCTTCCAACCAAGCTCTGTTGAACTTGAAGGCCACACCTTTGTTGGGACCATCTTTCCTCCAAGATAGGACAATAGGCATATGATCTGATATATCATAGGTCACGACAGAAAAACGAGGAGAATCCAAAGCATCCATCAAGTTGTTTTTCACCAAAACACGATCCAATATCTTACCTATGAATTCATTCCCCGCCCTTTTATTTGTCCATGTGGGGGCGAGTGGGAAAGGACGAACATCGATCAAATTGTTAGCAGAAAACAAATCATTGAGACAATCAACCATACTGTCCGTCCTAGACCGATATCCCCAAGCTTCGTCTACCTATAAGATGGAATTAAAGTCTCCCATTATAATCAAATTTTGTAACTGAAGGAGCCCCAAATCCCTAATTCAAGACCAAAAAAGGGCCCTATTGGAATAAGGTGCATATAGATTAATAATGTTGAAAACCCCATCCATCCCCCTCAGACTTCCAGATAATAGCATCCCACCAAAAAAACTATAGGCCTTTAGCATGGCCACACCCAGGTTCCATATTGCTACCAGTCCACCCGAATGTCCAATGGCATCCAAGGCCGCAACACACCACCCCAGCTTGATATTAAGAAATGTTCTAATGGCCTTCTTCCGATCACATATAGTTTCCTGACATAGAACTATAATAGGATTCACTGACCCAAAAAAGTCTTTAAGGCAATGATATTTGGAGGCATTGCCTATCCCCCTGAGATTCATTGAAAATATTTGATTCATGTTGAACCATCCTCGGGTAAACTTGCTCTAAGTGCCCGTGTTGTGTTGGAAACATATTCAGCCACAACAATGGGGATGACCGTAAAGTCCTCATCATCATCAGTGAACAGAGCCAGTGATTTCATTTTTCCTTTAGCTCTATTCGAGGTGGCTTTGGAACGTCGATGGATCATCACATTTGAGGTTGAGGAATGGGGGATGGGTGAATTGGTCGACCGAGGAGGAGGATAAAAAACCGTGAGTGCAACAATATCAATATTGGGGTTTTCCAACAATGAGTCTATGTCACACCCAACAGAATTTCTGGGAGATTCGGGCACAGACAGAAGAGAAGGAGAGTTGGTTGGATTTTCAGCGGGGATTTCGGTCTTTCCAATCGAAACATCTTCCCCCTCAACAGAAAAATCCCTATCACTGTGGTCATTGGACAAGTCGACCTCGTTTGTAGGATGTGGGGTCAAGTCATTAGATTGACAATTGGGCTTAGAATAAGATGGCTCCCCAACGCAATAATTGGAAGATAGATTAAATGGGATTCCTATGTTTTTGGGTGAATGAAGGGATGTCCTAGGGGAAGATAAGTAAATGGAGGGGGGAGTGATATCAGCGTGAACTCACACATCATCAGACAGAATAGGAACATTTGTAACATCCTCAGATGGACCAATCTTCGGTTCCAAAACCCTATATTCTTGTGAGGTAGAACGAGGATGTCGTGAAAATGGAATCGCACCCATCTCAGCATAAACAAAACCCCCACCATTCTCATTAGCAGAAACATATATATCGTATTCAGAAGAAGATGAATGGGAGTTACCTGATATAAAGCCGAGAGATGGTCCTGTGGCAGCAACATTACGTCGACCTCCTGGCATATTATTGGTCCTGGACTGATCCATCCGAAGAAGAAATGGGAAATTTTCCCTGAGGTGATCGGTTCGGTGGCATATCAAGCAACAAAACGGGATGCCCCAGAATTCTATCCGCTGTCTATGTCTGCAATTACCCCAAATGAGGTCAACATCACCAGGTAGACCACCATGGAAATCAACTTCAACTAATAGGGATGCGGAGTGAGCACTGGAGCTGCCATGCTCTGTACGCGGTCGATATTTTCAAAGAGCTTTGCCCTTCCATGGGGGTAGGAAGGTGAGTAGCCAAAATCCGAAATACTGTTTTTATGGATTAATAGCGAGATTTATTGAATTTATGGGTTCCTTCTATTTTCTAATGAGGAGAAGTTCCTAGACTATTTCCACAAGAATTGGGTTGTTGGTGACAAGATTTGTAAGTTGAAAAACTCTAAGTTACGTTTCTCTTTTTGGTTTTCATATGGATGAAATATCTTCATTAACCCAACTTTTATGCAATTAGGGATGCAGGTCAAAGGTTTTCGGGATTTTCCCCATGCAAATCAGGAGACAAACAATGTTGTGGAGTCATATCACTATTACCAAAAGACAAAATTTCTATCTGATAGAAGAAAGAAATTTTCTTGTAGTATGGATTGGTTGATATATGTTCTTCTAAAAAATGTTGAACCCTGTTATCAGTTTAAGGAAATTCTAAAGAGGAAAGGATGTTTGAATAATTACAAGCAAGAGAAATAGTTGGAATCATCAATGGAAAAAGAAAAAATAATTCCAGATAGTGATTGCAGCCCTCATGAGAAAATGTTTCATGCTTTTTGGGTGAGGAGTCAATCTAAACTTAATAAGAAATATCTTATTACTTGTCATTGCAAAAATTTCATAACTTATAATTGCCATGGTCTATTCGTGTCAACATATGCAAGCATGCTATAAAGGTGGGTTGGTTGTGTTCCTATTCAATGGCTTCAAACCAATTAAAAAATCATCAAAGCACAAGTGATTCATACAATGACCCTCGTGATATAAATATAGAGGTGGTATCGGATCTTCCTGAAGATGCAAACACATATACCATGGATAGTCACAATGTTGAATAAATTGAGATGGAAAAGGAGGCTGAGTTATTTGGCTACTTAGACCTGGTTCGAAACCGTCCTCCTAATACTTTGACCAAGATTTAATATTTTATTGCTTTGTTTAAAAAATTGTTAGATGACAGCAACAATATTCATATTATGGATTATGAATTCAAGTGTGGATTAGGTGCTTTTGAGTTATCTTTGAAGAGGAAGAAGAGTTTCCTAAGCCCCAAAAAGAGAAGAAAAAGAAGGCAACAAAATGCAATATTGGAAATTTACTTGAATATCATGGCAGATGAAGATGAACCATTTGAGTTTGAACAAATCAACAAGTGAGTTCTCCCTTGCTCCAACAATGAATGATTTTCCAGGTTTCTTGTGCATGATTTTGTTTTCAATTTGATTTTAATATTTATTCGTGTATTAGATGTATTTGATGTATTATTGTTTTGTTGACTATGCCCATGTATGTTTGGTAGGTGGTGAGGATATGTGTGGTTATTTTTCTAATTTGACAGAATTGTAATTTAATGTGATTAAATAACTCCATGCATTTACACTCAATATTTTAATACATTGATTTTTTTGTAAGTCATGGAAGATAGCTTTCAAGTGGTTTTGCATACTTGCATATATTGGTGTCTAAAAAAGAATCTAATATATAAATTTGAATAAAAACAATGGAAATGTAAAAAAATTATTAGAGGAACTGCAATGAAATTGTAACTAAACATGTTAAACACAATTTTACTAGTTTTTTATAACTTCTCAATGCGACTGGTGATACATTATTGGAGAATAATATATATTACAACATCAAAGATAATGTGTTTGTTGTCTACGAGTTGCCGCAACAGTGAAACAATGTGTTCGCAATGGTGAGCTAGTGTGTCTGCAACGGTGAGCCAGTGTGTTAGTGACGGTGAGCTAGTGTGTCAACAAATTTGAGCCAGTGTGTTCGCAATGATGAGCCAGTGTGTCAACAATGGTGAGCCAGTGTGTCAGCAACGGTGAGCTAGTGTGTCAATCTGAATGTATGGATGAAGGGGGAATTTCATGAAGACTACTGATACAATAATCACTCTATCCTGCTTCACCAGGACGAATATACCCTCCTCTCTCCATTATTTCATTCCAACATTCAAACTTTTTTTTTTTTTTTTTTCAGGGTATATTTATTTTTATATATCCTTGTTGGAAGCTAGATCATTAGATAGTGAAATCTAAGACCTATCCAGTTATTCCCACACTGTCCCATGGCAATAATATACTGATCAACCCTTGTTAAGGATTTATTTAACTTTAGGTAGCTAAATAAATCTTTATTTTGGGATTGTTTTACCGATGCATCCCACCTTGCTTTAGATCCTGTTAGTGCGACAATTTCCAATGATTGAATCTGGCCTGCGCAATATGAAATGGTCATCTGCCTGTTCTTGGCGATATCCTCTTCTACTTCTGGAAAATTGATGGAATTTTAATGTTATTTTATCACCTTTATAGGTTTGGGATTTTCTCCTCTAACCTAGATAGGGCTCTTGGAATTATGCAAATAAATTTTAAGATCATCCAACCAACTGGCCTAATTTCTCAAATACGGTACAAAGGCTCTAAATTGGACATCCCTTGTAACATGGTTGGGATTCCATTTTGTATTAGAAGGTACCAAAAAATTATGTTGGTACAGTTCGCAGATTAAGTATCTATCTGGATTACTGCAGACCATATATGTCTCCTTGAAACCATCATTGTTTTCAACCTGGAGATGCACATTTCGATGATAGCATTATTTTTAAGTATCAACAATTTTTTATGTCAAGTACACATTGTAATTGGTTGGAGGAGCCCTGTAAATAAGCATGCCATTCATTATCTTTCTGAGTTCTTGGTTATCATTCTCAAAATTTCCCACCATTCTTTACAACTCATCCAATTTTTTTTTATGTTTTCTTAAAACTTTGTTTTTATATTCTTCGCATAACTTGCAAAGGTAATGAAGTGAGATTTGGTTCCAATTGTAAGGTATTAGGTGTCCCTGATATGGGAATTTACAAAGCTATAATTTATCCTTTCATTCCTCATCATCTATTTGCACAAAAATGTCTTTGGTCAGTTTGATCTCTGGTTCCTCATCCTCTGTTAGTTTCATATCTGGTTGTTGTTCCTCTGTTTGTACATCTGTTTCTTTTGTTAGTTTCATATGTGATTCATGTTCCTCTATATGGACTACTATGATTTTCGCATGGTCCTTTGTTTTCACAATAGTGTCATCAGTCAGGTTTTTTCCAAGGGGTATTTTGCTGGATCCCTAGAGAAGGAATACCTATGACCTCAATGGATATGGACTCTGCAACTCAAGCCAAGCAATCCAATCTATCAAAAGTTTCTTTTTGTATGAGCTCATATGTTAGGGCTTTAACTTTGATTTTTAGTTGTCTGTTTTTCATCTAGAGAATCCTATTCTTCCTTAATAATGAAATATACAGAGGAAGATTTTTAGGGGTACTTAATTTTACAACGTGCTTCTTTGTCAATTATGGTGGTGCAGTTGGTTGGTCCTCCTGATCATCCCCATATATTCTGGTTGTACAGTTGGTTGGTCCTGCTCATTTTTCCCATACAATTCTGGTGGCACAATTTGTTGGTACTCCTCATCATCCCCATACAAAATTTGAATTGAGGCAAGGCCTTCTGAGTCGTACCATTCGGCTACTCCCTCTATTTAATCATAGTCATAGTAAGGAGAGTGAAGCTTATCAACTTGTTCTTCTACGTCAGCAAGGTGGCCTAATCCTTGTTCCATGAATCCTTGTGTTGGGTCGTGAATACGACCACTTTTTAACACTTATTTCATATATTTTTACTCTTCTTTATCATGTCATTTATTATAATTTATTATATAAATCCATTTTATAATGATTTATGCTCTTATGAATAAATAATATTTCTTCTCTTTTATTTTTAATAAATGGATGATTATTATGCATAATTTTATCAATGATGGTTTATTAATATATTTTGTAACAGCACTCACCATTTTAGCCTCCAAGATATTTCCTAGATTGCAGATTTGACCTCCAAATCATCATCAAATATTCCAACTCAGAAATTCGTTGGAATAAGAAGTGACAGTTTTTCGGTTGCGATTTTGGGCAAATGGAGAAGAATATGGAAAATCCAAAACATGGGTTTCGTCTAGAACGGACCAAATTAACTTTTTTAGAGAACGGTTTGCCCAAATTCGGCTTGTATTGAGAGAAATGTAGGGTTCTTTGAGCATGATTTTCTCAGATTTGCTGTTGCGGTCGTCCTCCAAATTATCTCAGCTGCAAATCGAAATTCGACTTGCTGTTGTTGAAAGATGGATGAAATTATATTTTCTTGTTGATCAATTGGTTAGGAACAATCCAATATTGTTATGAGAGATCATATTTACTATTTAATTTCTCCTCTTTGTGATTATAAAAGGAAAGCATGTATTATGTATTGGGGGAGAATGGATGAAGATGGAGAGATTTCCTGTTGTAATTATACAATTCCTCATCGACTCTCATTAATTAAACAGAGATCATCTATTTGCAAACGCTGTTATGCATGATTAATACAAGAACATGTTGCCGTTTAACTTCTTAGTTCTGCAGTAGCTCAGCGACGTTTCACCGGTGGTTGAGGGCTCGACCCTGGTGGATCGATCTGCTGTTTGTATCTCTACCTTTTCATTATTGTTGTGAGATAGTTCATATTTGCTTTTATTACAGTTTGCAAGTTAATCGGTTTTCTGTTTAATTGCTTTGATATCAGTGTGTTATATTAACGAATTGCGTTGTTGTTCTTTTATTATTTAACAAGAATCTCAACACTGTATAATTTATCTTGTTAATGCTTTAATAGAGCTTCTCTATTCTATTTCCATTATGGTTTCATTACACTTGCTGTTCCGTTTGATTGATATTCATTACAGATTGTTTTTCAATAGGATTGGTTGTTCGATTCCATTAATTAGAGTTTGTTGTTCAGATTTATTAAATAGGATTCGTTGTTTAATTCCTTTAATTACAGTTTGCTGTCCATTTACTTTGTTGTTCATTTTTTCCGATTAATTGAAAAGAGTTTGCTTTTAAAGAGTTTTCCTAGTTTACTTTCAATAGCATCTTTAGTTCAATTTATATTTCTTTTTAATTGCTTTAAAGCATGACTGTCAATTGTAGAGAACATTGGTTATTGCTTCCTCGTTCCCAGATTGATTGTCTTGTTCTAGTTTGATTTCAATTGCATCAATTTCTAGAGGAATGAGTTATTGCTACTGTATCCTCGATTGATGTTTGCTGAGTGAATAGTTGGATTTAAGAGCATTTGAGTTTATGTTATTGTAATTAGATTTATTTTCCAAGAATCCATTTACTCTTGTATTTAGAACACTGTACTACATATTGCAAGGCATTACTCTTGGATAAATTGCTGCCTCAGACTGAGTACACCCTTGAAATAAAAAATCGCTCCCGGATTGATAATTAATGTGAGATAAATAGGTGTTAAAAAGATACCTTTTATGCCTCAAAATTTTGGCGCCGTTGCCGGGGAGAGTGTATGCCATTTAGAAAGAGTGATGCATATTTAATTTTTTTTGCTTGGGAAGAATTGGGTATTAAAAATGGAAGGTAAGAACCTGCGCACCGAGCAAGAAACACACTTGTTCACTAGCCCGCTTCACAATAGAATTTAGTGAAAGCTTAAGGTAGGAATGAATGCTTGCGTTTTCTTGAATTTTAGAGGTAGAATTTTTGAAAAAAAAAACTTGTAATTCCACTCGAGCGGTGATGTAAGCACCACCCATTTCACTAACCAATTGACAGGAACATTAGAAGGAGGATCCTTAAAGAAACACATGAAGAACATCTTCTATTATGGTAAGAAATGGCTCACATTGCAACTTTCGAATTCCCTATCAAGGATCTAGGAGGAGTGACACAAATGCACATAATTCCCCCATTGTCTCTACCGAATTTTCATGGTTTGACAAATGAAGATCGAGATACATTCTTATTTGAGTTTGAAATAATTTGTAGAGGATATGATTATTGTACTAATGATCAAAGGTTGAAAGTCTTCCCTCTTACTCTAAAAGGAGCAGCTCTCCAATGGTTCATGAGCATAGGAGGGAACTGCATCCAAACATGGGAGGACATGAAGAACATATTCTTGAAGAAGTACTAAGACTACTGCAAATCCAATGAAGATATTTTCGGTATGATACAAGGGGAAGATGAAAGCTTGGAGGACTATGTAGAGAGATTTCAATACAACCTTCAAAAATCAAAGCATAAGCATTTGGAAAAAGAGATCTTGAAAAATTTCATTCTTAAAGGAATCAAAGATGAATTTTTAGAACTCTTAAATTTGATAGGAAAAGGTGATGTTTTTCAGTTATCATATGATGATGTTTGTGAGTTGTGCATAAGGTATTTAAGAGGAATTTCCAAGGCTGGTAAGAATTCTAGAGAAGTTTCTTCTTTCTTTTCCAAATTTACTACAAGAACAAGAGACATAAGAGCTGAAATCAATATTTTATTTGGAAATTTTAAATATGATTTTATTAGCTCTCTAAATTCACAATTGAATGTTTCGCAGGTTCGGAAAAATCAAGAATTTGATGAAGTGTTTTGCCCTCATTACCGAAAGGAGCATCCCATAGATAGTTGTTCTTCCTTATCTAATTTGGAAGTGGCATATCAAAGAGACGGGGAAGCTGCAACAAGGTCAAAACCATGGAAATCATGGCCTACAGTTATGGTTCAAAACACTTCCTCTCCATTCTGTTAGCCATCAGTATTTTTTACATGTTAGTGATGACTATATCTACAGCTGAGTTTTCTAGAAACTGATTTCCTCATGTCAATATGTCATCCAGAAAACCCTCCTAAAACTTTTTTCGCCTTTCTACCTTTTCAGTTCGCCCATGTCGAAATCAAAACCTCATTATCACAATCCTATCTAGCTTCAGCCTTATTGTTCTACCCATCAGCTTTAAAAGGCAAATCCACATCTATTTCAAAAGTCTCCCCTATGTTAGGAAGTGGCGCTTTAAGACATTTCACCCTTGGCAATCATCAAAAAGCCAAAAAGCCTCCATCTGCAACAGACCTACCATGACTGACCTCTTACTTTGCAAATGAAATTGACAAACAACCCTAAGTCGCGCCACTCATATCCCCTAGATCTCAGCACTGCATAAACCCCAATCTCAAGCTGACTATTAGGTTTTTCACAGTGTTCTATGGTTTCTACAAAGGCAGGAAATATAACTTCATCTCGGGATTAAATGCTTGATCTACAGTTAGAGGAACAGCTGCTTCTAAATGTAACTTGAGCCTGAGATATGTCTGCAGAATAGAAAGCTACTCATCTGGACTTTACAACTCTTTCCAGCATGAAAATCACAGTAAGAAAGAGACACCACTGTCTCAGCAAACTGGTAAATTGTCAAGGCCTAGAACCTCCTTCATTTACAAGCAGAGGGTTAGGGCGCCTCCTTCATCCACAAGCAGAGGGCGCTGGCCAAATATTGACTTGGAAGATTGCAAAGTTCCAGGTTTGCTTTGTATTGAACAGTGAAACAATATCTCCAGGTTTTATGAATTTGAGTAATGGTCATAACAGGAACAGAGTTTGGAATATGCTAGGAAAAAGAGTCTGGTCTGATAAAGAAGGTCATCTGAAGCTTTCAAATCATGTAAATTGTTGAACTTTGAAAAGGCACAATCGTCGATGGCTGTCCCAATCATAAGAAGCCTGTTTTGTCCACAAGATCAAATGGAATAAATGCTGACAACAAATGCCATTACACAGGCAGAAATAAAGTTCTTAGTTTCTCAAAAGACAGAAGCCTCCGCATTGAGAGACTATCCTTCAAATGGTGCGTCGCAGACTATTAGCTTACATGATAAATGTGCAAGTACATAAACGGTGCGGAGAAACAATGTCACTTTGGCTGAAAGGGTTTATGGCTGAAATCTGGTGATGCTTACGCAGGCAAATACTAAGATTAATGTTTTTCAAGTGGTTCACTTACCATCACATCCAGAGAAAAGCTGTGTCGAACAGAGTTGTCAAGAAACTTTCAGATACCTTACCTAATGAAAAGCCTCCTCCATGTATGAGCAGATGGCCAGAGCCTTGGATATTGTTGAAGACTGAATTAGTCAGAAAGGTGCAGTAGAGAGATACAAAGAAGGAAAGTGGAAGTCATTACACAAGTTAAAGATAATGCTTCTAATTCAAAAATATTACTCTTCCTATTCATATGAAAATATCTTTCAAAATATACATCTTGGTGGACAGGAAATGGTATGAATAAGGTATGCCATTGATACCAAAAAGGGGCAGTTTCCTTGAGGGAAAGGATCAAAACAACAAAACAATATACTTTGCCCAAAGTCCCGAAGGAGCGCTTTTCGAAAATGGTGTTCCAAGTTTTCAAATATTGTGGCGCATTAGGAATTGTCTTTCCTTGATAAAAATCGCCAAGAGGGGAAAACAGTGAACATAGTCTAAGTTATGAAATGGTTCTATTGACAAAAAAGGGGTCAACACACTGGTCAAAGAAAAATAATGACTGTGTATCAAAAGCCATGTTTTCCTGTTTTACAAGCTTATCTGTTCAGATGAACAAGGCAAATGAGTATACAATCTTATGAATAGGCAGAAGAAGTTTGTTTTGATAAACTGTCACTGTTTATATGTCTTAAAACAAACACAGTTGTCATCATTCCAAAGGGCAGATGTAGCACAGAACTACATGGAAAAAGAACCTGCAGACAAGGCTTTTAAAATTCTGTCACCAAGAAGATATCCCCTTTTAAGTTATTGTTCACTATGTTCCAAAGGTCATTCAGCATGTGATCATTGTTGGATAGTTTAAAAAGAAGAAGCACAACCTTTATTATTTTAAGGAACAGGGGTATTGTATACTACACCTACAGGCAGGGATTTGAACACCTACTGTAGGTAAAAGATGAAGAATCTGCCGAAGACCAAGAGCTGTTAGAGAAAATTGACAAACTACCTGTATTATTAAAACACCATGTGATGGCGTGGAAGTTTGTTGAGTTTTGTCAAAGTTTAGCTCGGGGTAAATTAATGAAAGGTTCACATTAAACATTTAAATATTAAGCCCACAGTTTAAACACAAAACAAAGTTAAAAATCAATGTTACTTTCAAAGTTTAATGACCGTTGGAGATTTGTTGTGACATGACATCAAAGAGTAAGTGTAAGAGTAAAGATTTCATTTTCAAAAACTGAAGACGAATCCGGTCTCCCTAGCACCAAAGCAAGAAAATACATTAAAGTTTAGAAGTTTGCACGAGAAAAGCGAGCGACGCGCTGTGTTAGCGCCGATGCGCCTGGTATGAGTTTTACGGGACACCTTCGTCGGCGCGACGGCGCACCGGCCGTTGGTAGCAGCCAGCCTGTCCCCTGAACAACCCAGCGACCACACGCTCGACGATCACGTCGTGCTTCTGCCATGACGTGTTTTCTTCAAAAGGTGCCGCGCAAGTGTCAAAAGTTTCCAGCATTTCTGCAGCCCTTCAAAACAGGTGTTCGTCAAAATTCAAGGTATTTTTATATATTCCCCGTCGATTTCAAGGTTTTGATAAATGACAAGAAGGTTTAAAACCCCGGACCTTGTCATTACAGTTAAAAGAAAAAACAGTCTTTTCTACACAGTGAGCTGAGTATTGCAATATGATAAAAGGCTGAATTTGTCATTCAAAGAGCACATATAGAGATACTGGGTTTTGAGGTTAAGAGCCAGTTTGTTTCATCTTCAAACCAATCGAAGGGCAGAGGTTTTCCTGTAAAGAGCTGTGTTTTGATTAAAAGGAGATTTTTGTTGTAGAAAGACAGGCCTAATTCTGAAGAGGAACCTTCACACTGTCATCCAAACATTTCCACACTATTAAAACAGTGAAGTGCACTCAGTAAAATGGGTTTGAAATTCTTGTTGTTTGAAAGAGAAAACTCATATAACCTCTGTCCAAAAGCTTGATAGTCTTCTAAAGCTCTGTCATTTTACTCCAGTCCTGTGTTTTTACTGTCTAGACATAGGTATAATGGTTTTCTAGAGATGCAAATTGTTGAAAGGTGGCACACCTATACAGGGCAGAATTGTTAAAAGATTGAAAGCCTCCTTGAGCAAGGATTTTGGTATATTAGTTGACATCTTAGACTTCAAGAACAGAGTGATTATTGGCATTTTCTCACAGCACACTCTTTTAGCAGACTGCCCCTTTCTCACTGTATTTTGTCACTACTGTGAAGAGTTTTTGACAGAGATTGTCAAAGGTGAACAGAACACTGAGGGGCAGAGGTTGTTGATGGTTGAACTCTAACATTGGAGACAGAGGTATAGATGTATTGGTAGATCTCTTAAACTCACAAGCAAAGGGTGTGTTTCCTAAAAAGCATTGTGCACTGATATGTCACCTAACCTAGTTCTGCCTTTCTTTTCACTATATGGTGTCATTTTGAAGAATTGTTGACAGAGATATTCTGAAGGTGAATAGGGCCACTTCTAAAAGACAGGTGGTTGATGATTGCAGTTTTACATTGAAGACAGAGATGTATCTATGATTGCTTAACACTATATACAGGAAATTGACACAGGAGTTTGTCTCATCTTTACTGATGGTGTCCTATTGAGAATTTTACCTGGCTGAGGTATCTCCAAAGGTGAAGGGCTGATTAAAAGAAGAGAAAAGTTTGTTTATTCAAAGAAACACTTGTTGCAAACCCTCCACCTCACATTTTTCTCTGTCCAAACAGTCTAGTGACTAGTTTCAATCCAGCAGAACATTTTTCATACAGTGAAGGCAGTTTGCCTCTTTCAAAGCTTGTTCAAGTCAGAATGCCTCCGAAGCAAGATCACAGGAGCGGTCCACATAAGAGATATGAGCCTATCTCCATAGAAGAAATCAATGCTCACCCATCTGTGCTTTTTAATTTCCATGAAGTAGGCTGTCTTGATTTCTGCCAGAGGATAGAAGAAGTCAAGAGTTTTTTGCCACTTACACATTTGTGTGCTTTGAGATTCAAGGACAAACACTTCCAATTGGTGGGTCTTGATTTCAAAATCTCCCCAAGGTATGTGTCCAAAGCTACCAAGATCCCGTATCATGGTGAAAAGTGGTTTAAACAAGCTCATCTTGATTTAGAGGATTATAAACCTTTCATCAAGCCTGAACATGGGGAAAACATCACTGCTATTTTCCCTTTTTCCTATCTTCTTGACAGTTATGCTCCACTGATGAAAGCCATAATGAGATATTTCACTTGTGAAGGGAGGTTTAATCAAATTTATGCCTACCATGTCCGCTTGTTGATGCATATTACCAGAAGCAGGCAACTAAACCTTCCGTACTTTTTGTCCAAAAGCATAGAGAAAATGGCAGCTACTGTCCAAAAGAAGGCTCCACCTCAGCAAATCCCTTCTCTTTTTCATCATTCCTTGATCAATATTATCTTCTTACACCAGCTGGAGAAGAAAGGGGTTTCATGGGATTCATTCATTAGCCATTCAGATTTCGCCACTGTCCCTCCTGTTCATGTGTCTCCTACTCAGCCTGTCCATCGCCCAGTGCCTTTGTCTAGTAGGCCTACCCCTAAAAAACTCAAAATGACCACTGGGCAGCCAAGTCAACAGGGAGAAGGAGAGGGCAGTGAACCACAGGGAGGAGGAGAAGGCAGTGAACAGCAGCAGCTAGAGGTTGAGGAACAGCAGCAGGTTCAGGAAGAGGAACAGCAGCAGATACAAGATGAAGGCCAGCAGCAGGCAGATGATGAAGGAAAGCAGATACAAAGTGAAGAACAGCCACAGGTACACATTGATGAGAAGCATTTGGATGTTGAGGGACAGCAGCGGATAGTTGATGAAGAACAGCAAGTTGGGCAAGAAATTGAAGCACCTCTTGAAACACAAATTGGACAAAACATTGATGAGGAACAACAAGCTAAGGCTGCCATCCAAACAGTGACAAAAGTCACTCCTAGCAAGAGGAAATTGCCCAAAAAGACATCTTCTATCATGCCAAGGAGGAAAAGCGCCAGATTGGCTTTCAAAGGAAAAAGTAAAATTGGAGAAAGTACAAAGCATGGGGGTGAGTTAGCTATTATCCCTATCCAAAGCGATGATAGTGACAATGAGGCCCGCCTCCTTGAAAACCTCCTTATTCACAAAGAAGGGAAAATTGAGGTGTTACAAGAAGACCTTCAAAGAGCGAGGAATTTCAACCACTTCTTGGAGGTTGAAAACAAACAAATGAAGTTTCATGCAGCTTTTCATGAGGCAAGGGCAATCAAGTATAAGAAAGAGGCAGAAAAGGCGCAAGTAAGAATTGAAGAGCTCATTGGCGAGTTTGATGATGAAGAGGAGGAAGACCAGCCTAGGTGGAAGAGGCCTAGGACCATCGGGCTTAGAAGAGCCTTGGAAAAACAAAGAGCAGAAGAACAAGCTCATTTCGAAGCCTTTCCTCTCACTGCCCTCCTTGAGCAGGAAATTGAGGAAAACAAAGAAGCATGGCTTGAGAGAGCTAACCAGCATTTGGAAACCAAGCTTGAGAGGGCGAAAAGGGATCTTGAGCTACAAAGAAAGAGGACTCTTCACTTTCAGAAGCTAAATCAGTTTGCCAGGCGAAAATTAAAGGTAGCACAAGAGAAATTGAAGAAGTTGAAGGGGAAGCGCCTAGCACGGAAGGAAGGGAAAAGCATATCAGCCCTTGATATTTTGGCCTCAGCTTCAGAGCATGTTGCTTTGGACCCTTGAGGGTCATGCATGCCAATTTTGGACCTTTTTCGGCAACTTTTTGTTTTTTGGCATTTTTTGGGTTTTTGGCCAAAAACTCATAAATTCGCCATTTCAGTTTGATGAGTTGTCAAGGGAGGAGGATGATACCGATGGATGCCATAATTCCATGAGTAGGTCTCCAGCGATTTTCAGGGCATTTGAAGATCATTCGCCCCCTCAAATTGGCGAAAAACACCCTCATTTTGCACATTCTGCCCGCCATATCAGCAGTCTGCTATTTTCTGGGTTTTTTCACACAGGTACAGTTTTGGATGACTTCCGGACCTCGGATTGAGTTGGTTCTAGTTGCGCCGGAAAATAGACACAGAGAGCTTTCCAGCAAGCTCTCATGAGCCTCATTTCGACATCGGGAAGGCTGCCATTTGCATCCAGCAAGTCAGGGGACCTTTTTCAGGCATAAATATGAAGTATTTTTGTAATTTTTGAACTCCAAAAATCTGCTTTTCCCAAATGTGCGTTAAGCTATTTTTATCATTGGGAAATGATGTAAAGTCAATATAATTTCCGTTTTTAGCAGTGTTTTAGATATTTTATGGGATATTTTGTGCCTTGGGCTTTGCAAAGCCTCAAGGACAAGTTTAGATATTTTGACTTGGCCAATGGGATAGCTAGTTGCTCCATGAGGTTTTCCTTCCTCAAGCCTATTTATTCCTTGGTTCTCATTGTAAATCAGAGGCTGAACTTGAGAGAAGAATTAATGCATTGGTCATATGAGCTTTGAAGAATACACTTGAGTTATGATTTTTGGACTGCCTCTTTGATGCTTTTGAGGAATGATGAAGGATTGTTGATGGATTCCTTGACATGGTAGAATGGTATAGTGTCTCTTTATATGTTTTGTCTTCTAGTTCTCATTCATATTACATATTTCTTGCTGCTATAGATCAGTAGAGATTGATTTTGACATATGCCCATGGAGGCACCTCAAAATCCCTGAATCTTCATAGCTTGATGTTTTCTTCTCCCTTAGTTATGCTAAAGAATTCTTAGCTGCTCTTTAGTAACCTAAGGTTTTGTTGCTAAGTTTTATTCATAAGTTCTATGTATGTTGAGTAGGATGTATGGTTTTCCCTACCTACCTATTAGCTGCCCATAGTTCTGTCCATAAAACTCTCTCTTTGACTGATTTGTTGATCATCTTGTTGAACCAAGGAGGCCTAGTCCCGATCTAGCCCTTTGCCTAAAACTATGAAAACTTGTTTGTCAAAGTGCCCAATGACTTAGAGACTATGTTTAGGCGTTCCAGCGTAGTTTATGAGTTGTTAGTTTGTCTTATGTGTTTTCCCCAAAGTATGATAGCCATTTCCCGAAGTTAGAGGGTCTTATACCTCTATGTATGGCTGGAATGTTTGATTTCTATGTATTAATTAGCTCATAGTTACACTTAGCATGATTAATGGCTTGCTATTACATGTTTATGTCTGCTATTAACTAGTTACACTTGAAATCCCTTGTCTTTCACCAACTTATTGTCCATTTAATCCATTTTGCCCAAAGATCCCTTCTACCGTGAATCAAATCGGCCCTACAGCAGCTTTACATCATCACCTCATAGCTTCCTTGACCTGTTTGACCCCATAGCCCAATTTATCTACATCTTGTTATCCATTTTATGTATTTGATCAGTTTTATCCCTCACAAACCTAAAAAACTAAAAAACCAAAAACACACTTCATAACTAGCCTAATATCGGAACACGCAAGTAAAACACACGAGCATCTTTTACATATAGAGAGAGCCCTCTCTGAGTCGAGGAAGGCTAGGTCCTTGGGCTCCAAAGCTTGGTTTGATGTTACATCGTCATTTGGCTAGCCAATCGGCCAAATCACGGGACCCTAACATAATGGCGATCACGGTGGCACTTTGAGTCAAAACATCCTAGGTATCCCTTAGGAACTCTCAAAATCTCAGTCAAACTTAGAAGAGTAGAATCTGGTTGTCTCACCATCCTAGCAAAATGATGACTCAGCTGTAGGACACTCTTCCAAACCTTAGGACTACATAAAACTCAGAAAAAACCACATAAAACTCCCTTAGATTGGTTTTTGTCAAGTACTGGTGGTGGACCATACACATATACCTCAAAACAACTAAAAATCCACCTGGCGACTCCACTAAACTCTAGTAAGCCTTACTATTTTACTAAGCTCCAGGCTACTATCCGATCCTATCCCATCGCTCACTAACATAGCGGGAGATGGTGGCACACTGAGTACATAATACTCCAGCAAACTCTTATAGACTCTTTGGTCCTTTAGGTACCATAAACAAGCAAGCAGTCCATAGACCCATTTTTTAGAGTAAACTCTTTTTGTTCTCATCACCCTAGCAAAGTGTTGAAACAAGTCTAGGATACTTTAACAAACCATAGGCTGCACATAAAACTCAGAAAATCCAAAAACATTCTCAGATTAGTCTTAGTGGTGGACCATAGCTATCTTCACAAAAACAACCCAGTTCCACCTGGCGACTCCACTAATCCATCCTGTTACTTTGACCATCCTTCACCTTAGTAAAACTTTAGAAAAACCATTCATCCAGAACATTCACCAATACCATTCTCTCTAAACTCTGGATCTGAAATCTGGCTTCATGAAGAATCAACACCAGATCCCATCCAGACCCAAATCCCCCTATCATAGTAGATGACCCAGAGAAGATTCTGTGGCAAGCTTCCGAAACTGACCATCTAGCTACTGGTAGATCCATCCGTAGAACAAGATCTGTACCTAAACATCGCACTATCCTACTAGATTCACCTTTTGAACTAGAGTCATCACAAACTCTTCTCAGAAGCAAATCATATAGTAAGATAAACTTTGACGATCTTGAACCCCTAAACCCACCACAGAGCCCTAGTAGAGAAGCTTCACCTACCACTCCCCCTGATTTCCAGCTTCTTTATCGATTTGGCTCCTATCATCCCAGATCTGCTCAAAACCAGATCACTAGTCCAAGTTCATCCGCCACACCTGGTCAAAACACCACTGTTCAAATCACTCCATCTCAGCCTACTACTCCTCATCTTGTACATCATCCATTAGCTCCAGTCATGGCAGCCTGGTACGCACCTTTGGTGTTGCCACCACCTTTAGCTCCTCTCCCAAACAAATATCAAGACAAAATCCCACACTTTACTGGAGAAGACACCACCATACCTCAACAACATATAAGTAGGATGACTGATGCTTATGAATACCTAGAGGTACAAGACGAGACTGTCAGAATGAGAATATTCGCCCAAAGTCTTGGTGGTGAACCCAAATCATGGTTCAAAAGCTTAGCTCCAAACAGTATCCATGATATCCCCGAACTACATCAAGTTTTCAGAAATAGGTGGGAAATCCGAAGAAACCCCATTCAAATCCTGTCAGAATATAACAATCTAAAACGGGAAAATGGGGAAAGTGTCCAAGCTTACTGTACTAGGTTCAACAGTGTATATAACTCCCTTCCACCTCATTTCAAACCTCCACTTGGTTTAGCTTTGGCAAAATTTCCTGAGGGTTTTGATCCGGACATGACATATCATCTGAGAGATAAGGATCCCCCTACCTTGGAGGAAATGCAACAAATAGCCATAAAAGCAGATGCCAACTTAGCTGAAAAAAGAGCTAGAACTAGATCGGAAAGAAAAGTCACATATAGAGATGAGGTCTCCACTTCATCACCTTCCCTAGATCCCAGAATAGATGACTTAGTCAAATCCATGGCTAAAATGTGGGAAAAGATCAATGAAAAAGCTCCTGTTAGGGACAACCAACCAAACCCTCCAATCAGAAACCGAAACCAAAACTTTAGGAGGGAGCAGCCCCAAAACAGACCAAGGGATAATGACCAACAGATCAGGCCACCATTCAATGAAAACTATGTGGAAGAAGATGATAGGGACTCAGAACCTCTTGATGAACATCATTTAAACCGCATAGGGTCTGACAATGAGAGTGAGGTGTACCTCACCGAAGAAGAACAAGCCTTCTTTTCGCATGATCAAGATGAGACCAATTATGAAGATCTTGACGACCCTGCCATAGAGTTTCAAAATGCTATTGTAGAAGCCCACAGGAGATATGACCTTAGAAGCAAAAGAAACCAAGATAATGTCAAGAAAGGTAACTCTGATACTGCTAAAGCTCCAAATACAATCCTCAAAAAAGCATCAAGCAGTGACAAAATCAAGGTTGAGAAGACTGACCAAAACAAAGGTAAGGCCATTCAGACAAGTACTAGCTCAGACACTCCTAGTACCTCTAAAGAAATCCCAAGGGTGACTGTATCAAAAGAAGTCCCAAGCCAAAGTCAGCAAATTAAGAACATAGAAAAGGTTATGTCTGAAAAAGCTGAGACAAATATGCCCAAGCTACCTACTCCTTTTAGCTTCGAAGGGGAAATTTCCAAAATAAAAGTTACCATACCCCTTACAGAGTTGATAACTATAGATAGGTATAGATCTCAAATCTTCAAAGTCTTTGACCTAGAGAGTAGGGCAGATACCTTGAATCTAACTGACGACAAACCCGAGCTTTTATTTGGCCCTAAAGTAGAAGGTGAATATCAAGAAGGAACTATCTCTCCTTTCTATTTAAGCTTAAACATACGGGACAAAATATTACATAATGCCATGTTGGATTCAGGTGCTTCTCATAACCTCATGCCTAAAGAAGTCATGGAAAACCTAGGACTAGAAGTGACTCAACCTTACAAAAACCTGTATTCTTTCGACTCAAGTCAGGTAAAATGTTTAGGTCTGATAAAAAATCTAGATTTTGCCCTAACACAATTACCGGCCAAAAACTTAGTCATGGATGTAGTAGTGGCCGACATCACACCCAAGTATGGAATGCTATTATCAAGAGCATGGGCTGCCAAAATACAAGGTAGCCTTCAAATGGATATGTCATTCGCTACTATCCCAGTTTTCAACCAAACTAGGAGGTTATATCGAGAAACTCGCATGAAATACATGGTTAGCAACAGAGATAAGCCAAACAATACCCCCATCTATTCCATTCATTCCAACTTAGATTCTTTTATCCTATACAATGAAGGTGGTATAAACAAGCTGATAAAAGAAAACGAAGACATGTCCAAACCATTACTGGATGAAGAAATTGATGACCAAAGTCCCAAGAAACCAGAAAAGCAGCTTAGTATCATGTATGAAAAGGAAACTCTTTGGAGTATAAGCTTTGATGGTTCTTGTGGCAAGACAGGTTCAGGAGCGGGCATCTGGATACACAATACTAAGGAAGGTCATTCTTTTAGATTAGAGTTCCAATGTACTAATAACATTGCGGAATATGAAGCCCTTCTCATCGGTCTACATATGCTTAAAGACTTGGGCGCCAATAGAATATCAGCCCAAGGAGACTCTGAGCTTGTAATCAGGCAAATCAAAGGTGAATATTCAGCAAAGAACCCAAGACTGAGAGAATATAGGAATGCAGCTTTGGATATCCTTAAAACTTTTGAAAAATATGAACTCACCTATATCCCTAGGATTCAAAACAGTCTGGCAAATCAGCTCGCCTTTGCTGCAAGCAATAGCCCAATACCATGTATAAGTGAGCAATATGACATTCAAGTGAAACACCGCCCCACTATACCAGATAATCTTGACCATTGGCAAATATTCCAAGATGATGATCAAATTGATGATTTCCTACAATCTAGGAATGAGTTTGAAATAACCAAAACAGACTCAGGAGATGAAGAGAGGAAACCCAACCTAAGTCAAGACCAAGAGCTAAATCCACCTTTATGGACCAATCTAAACCTGGTAGACCATCCATGTGACAGGGAGATAGAAGAAGACATTGACCAAAGAGAACTTGAAGTCTTACACTGCGAAAATGACACCATACCCAGAGGGCTCGCACCTTTAGAAGAATTGTTTGACTTTAATGATGTGGCCAAAAAGCCTAAAATGGAATCTACAGAGGATGACATAGAGGAATACAACATAGGAAATCCAGAAGAGCCTAAAAACATTAAACTATCCAAAACCCTCCCACCTAACATAAAACAAAGGTACATAAGTCTATTCAAAGAATTTAAAGATGTGTTTGCATGGGGGTACCAAGATTTAAAATCATATGACACCAGCATCATCCAACATAAAATTCCCCTCAAAGAAAATCAAAAACCTTTTAAACAAAAGTTAAGAAGGATAAACCCAGTATTATTACCATTGGTTGAAAAGGAAATTAAAAAGATGTATGATGCCGGGATAATAGTATCTCTCCGATACTCCGAGTGGGTCTCAAATTTAGTATCAGTTAGGAAAAAGACTGGTGAAATCAGACTCTGCATAGATTTCCGAAACTTGAATAGGGCATGTCTGAAAGATAACTACCCTCTGCCCAAAATGGACCACATACTTCAGAAGGTAGTAGGCGCTAAAATAATCTCATTGCTTGATGGTTTTTCTGGTTATAACCAAGTATTGGTTTATCCTACCGATCAACATAAGACAGCTTTCACCACCCCTTGGGGCACTTTATGTACGTTAAAATGCCTTTTGGACTGATGAATGCTGGCGCCACATTTCAAAGAGCCATGGACATAGCCTTCTCAGAAGACATAGGTGTTTTCATAGTCATATATCTCGATGATATAACAGTATATTCTAAATCTGACGAAGAACACCTAGCACACTTAATAAAGGTTTTCAACAAATGCAGAAAGTATGGTTTGTCCCTAAACCCCAAGAAAACACTTTTTGGTCTAGAGGAAGGAAAACTCCTAGGTCACATTATTTCGGAAGAAGGAATTAAAATAGACCCCCAAAGAATCGAAGGAATCCTACAGATAAGTCACACCAGAAACATAAAGGAATTACAGTCCTTTATCGGCAAGATAAATTTCTTGAGAAGATTCATCCCAAACCTTGCTGAGCTCCTGAAAGAGATCACAAATATGTTAAGAAAGGAGGTCGGGGTTAAATGGACTATAGAAGCCAAAAAATCTTTTGAACTAATTAAAAGGGCCTTAACTGAAACACCTGTATTAATAAGCCCTGACTTTACCAAAGATTTTTACATTTTTTCATTTGCCTCAGAACATACAATAGCTGCGGTGTTGTTGCAAAAGAATGCAGCTGGGCAAGAGCAACCCATTTCCTTTTTTAGCAAGTCCCTAAGAGATGCTCCCTTGAAATATAACATCATGGAGAAACAGGCATTCGCATTGGTAAAGGCACTAAAAGATTTCCGAGTTAACATCTTACATTCTCATGTCATAGCTTTCGTCCCTAATACTGTCGTCAAGGACATTCTCAACCAAGATCCCGATGGTAAAAGGGGAAAGTGGATTGCTATCATCCTAGAGTATGATTTAGAAATCAGGCCTACTAAACTAGTTAAAGGACAAGGACTTGTGAGATTAATGGCTGAAACCAACCTCCAAGCTTTAGATATAAATTTTGTCGATGCCTTAGAAGAACAGGAAGAATGCACACTTCCCCCTATCGATCAAACATTTTTGGATTCACCTTGGTATGCAGACATTCTCTATGTATTAACTTATATGAATGCTCCTCCGACTTTATCAAAAACAAAAGCAAGATTTCTCAAACAAAAATCTTTAAAGTTTTGCATTATAGATAGTTCTCTGTATTGGAAAAATCCTACTGGTATGCTGCTTAAATGTTTGCTTGAGTCTGATGCAGAGAAAATTATGCGGGAAATGCATGAAGGGGAATGTGGAGGTCATCTCTACTGGAAAGCTACTGCAAACAAAATCCTTAGAGCCGGTTATTATTGGCCCACCTTGTTCCCTGATACTCACAAACTGGTCATGACCTGCCATAAATGTCAAATTTTTGATGGCAAGAAAAAACTTCTACCTTTGCCCTTACATCCCATCATAGTTGAAGGACCCTTCCAACAATGGGGTCTAGACTTCATTGGGGAAATTCACCCCTCCTCCTCCGCTCAACATAAATGGATCCTCACAGCCACTGATTACTTTACCAAATGGATAGAAGCCATACCGTCTCGGAACGCCACTGATTCAGTCATCATCACGTTCCTAGAAACCAATATCCTATCCAGATTTGGCTGTCCCAGGAAAATCATTACAGATAACGCCGCTGCCTTCTCTTCCAAGAAAATGATAGACTTCTGTCACAAATATCATATTTCATTAGGGCATTCCACAGCCTATTACCCTCAAGGTAATGGTTTAGCCGAGTCTTCTAACAAAAGCCTAGTCAACATTATCAAAAAAATTCTTGAACAAAATAAAAAAGCATGGCATGGGAAACTAGTACACGCCTTATGGGCTGATAGATTAACCACCAAGAAGTCCATAGGTATGTCCCCTTACCAGCTATTTTATGGTGTTGATGCCATTTTCCCAACATCTTTAGGGGTTCCGGTAATGAAACTATTACAAGAAGTCCAAATAGAAGAAAATGACATACAAAGGAGAGTAAACCAGACTATCCATTTACAACAAACCAGAGAAGAAGTTTACCAAAGGGCTCAATTAGCACAAGACAAAATAAAACATATTTTTGACAGAAGAACTAAGGAAAATGATTTTCAAATTGGAGATAAAGTTTTAAAATGGGATTCTAGAAGAGAAGACAAAGGTAAACATGGCAAGTTTGAAAATTTATGGAAAGGGCCTTACATCATCAGCTCAGTCAGTGGAAACAATGCTTTCTTCTTACAAGAACCTGATGGGACTGAAATTTTTGGGGGTCCTGTGAATGGAAGGACATTAAAGCACTGTTTTTGTCAAGAGCTCCATTTTTGAGTTTGAAACACTTTCAGTCATTGTACATACCATTGTTTGAAATATTGAAAAAATAAGAAAAGTAAAAAACAGTAAAAGATAGAAAAGTCAAAAACAGTGAAAAGCAGAAAAGAGGGCAAGTGAAGATAGAACAAAGGTCCCATGTTCCAAAAAATAGTTTTTCGGAAAGCGAGCAAGTCTAAATGCCGCTACTAGTACTTCAATGTCTTGTTCAGCTATCTAGCCTAATCATAGCTGAGCATGTTTAAATTTATTTGCTGATAAGTTAGTGAGTGCCAAGATAGTCAACATTTTGTAAGATTGACTTATCACAGAGCTTAGATTAGGGAGAGATTCTGGTTCCACATGCCTAAAACAGAACCAAAGAGAGAAGCGAGGGATGAAAAACACATTGTACATCTTAGCCCCGCTTGTCTAGTTTCCTTTTATTTGCAGAATAACATTTGTGTGCAGCTTGTCTTTATGCCACAAATGCATGACAAATCAGACTGCCTAATCCTGATTTGATCATTTTTGAATTTCATGTTGTAGATTAGAGAATGAAATCCTGTCAAACTGCTTAATCTTGACAGTTGATCTAGTTTTAGGTAGAGAAATGAAGGAGTTCATCAGTTTAATCTGAACTCCCGGCAGATATAAGAGTAGAAATAGATAGGTTCATTTTGCAAAAAGAAAAATATGCATTGTCAAAAGGCTGCTAGTTCAAATTCGCCAAAGAGAAGAAAAAATGTTAGGAAAGATAGTGGGGTAGGTAGAAGTATCATTGATGTTAACCATGCTGTCACTTTTCAGAAATAACATCAAGAGAGGGGTAAATTTTGCGCCAATGGATAAGGCACTGGTCTTCATAAGCCAAAGATCTGAATTCTGGACACCTCCTGACGAGGAGCTGCCCTCCCCAAATGGAGCCACTGTTAGCCATCAGTATTTTTACATGTTAGTGATGACTATATCTACAGCTGAGTTTTCTAGAAACTGATTTCCTCATGTCAATATGTCATCCAGAAAACCCTCCTAAAACTTTTTTCGCCTTTCTACCTTTTCAGTTCGCCCATGTCGAAATCAAAACCTCATTATCACAATCCTATCTAGCTTCAGCCTTATTGGTCTGCCCATCAGCTTTAAAAGGAAAATCCACATCTATTTCAAAAGTCTCCCCTATGTTAGGAAGTGGCGCTTTAAGACATTTCACCCTTGGCAATCATCAAAAAGCCAAAAAGCCTCCATCTGCAACAGACCTACCATGACTGACCTCTTACTTTGCAAATGAAATTGACAAACAACCCTAAAGTCGCGCCACTCATATCCCCTAGATCTCAGCACTGCATAAACCCCAATCTCAAGCTGACTATTAGGTTTTTCACAGTGTCCTATGGTTTCTACAAAAGCAGGAAATATAACTTCATCTCAGGATTAAATGCTTGATCTACAATTAGAGGAACAACTGCTTCTAAATGTATTATGAGCCTGAGATGAAGCTGCAAAACAAAAGTCACTCATCAGGACCTTACAGCTCTTTCCAGCATGAAAATCACAGTAAGAAAGGGTCACCACTGTCTCAGAAAACTGGTAAATTGTCAAGGCCCAGAACCTCCTTCATTTACAAGCAGAGGGTTAGGGCGCCTCCTCCATCCATAAGCAGAGGGCGCGGGCCAGTATTGACTTAGAAGATTGCAAAAGTCTAGGTTTGACTTGAACTGAAACAAATGAAACAGGGACTCCAGGTTTTATGAATGTGACTGATGATCATAACAAGAATATAGTTGAAATATGCTAGCTCAAAAGAAAGGAGAGTCTGGTTTGATAAAGAAGGTCATCTGAAGCTTTCAAATCATGTAAATTGTTGAACTTTAGAAAGGCCTGTCATCAGTAAACATCCCAATCATAAGAAGCCTGTTTTGTCCAGGATCAAATGGAATAGATGCTGTTAACCAATGCCATTACACAGGCAGAAGGAAAGTTCTTGTTTTCTCAAAAGACACTGACCTCCATAATTACAGAGACTATCCTTCAAATGGTGCGTCATGAGATGACCAAAACACATGATGATATTTTAGTCACCCTTAAAGCAGTGCAGAGAAACAGTGTCACTTTGGCTAGGGTTTCTGCTGAAATACAGTGATGCTTGCAAGTAAAGATACTAAGATTGATGTTTTTCAAGTGGTTTACTTACCATCACATCCTGAGAAAAGCTGTGTCAAACAGAGTTGTCAAAACACCTTTAGATACCTTACCTGATGAAGAGCCTCCTCCATGTATGAGCAGCTGGCCAGAGCCTTGGATATTGTTGAAGACTGAATTAGTCAGAAAGGTGCGGTAGAGAGGTACAAAGAAGGAAAGTGGAAGTCATTACACAGGTTAAAGATAATGCTTCTAATTCAAAAGTATTACTCTTCCTATTCATATGAAAATATCTTTCAAAATATACATCTTGGTGGGCAGGAAATGTTATGAATAAGGTATTCCATTGATACTAAAAAGGGGGCAGTTTCCTTGAGGGAAAGGATCAAAACAACAAAACAATATCACATGCCAAAGGTCCAAAGGAGCGCTTTTCAAGAAATGGTGTTCAAAGTTTTCAAATATTGCTGGTGCATTAGGAATTGTCTTTCCTTGATAAAAATCACCAAGAGGGGAAAACAGTGAACATAGTCTAAGTTATGAAATGGTTCTATTGACAAAAAAGGGGTCAACACACTGGTCAAAGCAAAATAGTGACTGTGTATCAAAAGCCATGTTTTCCTGTTTTACAAGCTTATCTGTTCAGATGAACAAGGCAAATGGGTATACAATCTTATGAATAGGCAGAAGAAGTCTGTTTTGATAAACTGTCACTGTTTATATGTCTTAAAACAAACACAGTTGTCATCATTCCAAAGGGCAGATGTAGCACAGAACTACATGGAAAAAGAACCTGCAGACAAGGCTTTTAAAATTCTGTCACCAAGAAGATATCCCCTTTTAAGTTATTGTTCACTATGTTCCAAAGGTTATTCAGCATGTGATCATTGTTGGATAGTTTAAAAAGAAGAAGCACAACCTTTATTATTTAAAGGAGCAGGGGTATTGTATACTACACCTACAGGCAGGGATTTGAACACCTACTGTAGGTAAAAGATGAAGAATCTGCCGAAGACCAAGAGCTGTTAGAGAAAATTGACAAACTACTTGTATTATTAAAACACAGTAGCAGAAGTGGCGTGGAGTTTGTTGAGTTTTTGTCAAAGTTTAAAGCTCGGGGTCAGAGTCAATGTTCGGGTTCACATATTTAAAATGACAAGCCCAAAGTTTAAACACAAAACAAAGTTCAAAAATCAATGTTACTTTCAAAGTTTAAACGACCGTTGGAGTTTTGTTGTGACATGACATCAAAGAGTGAGTGTGAGAGTAAAGATTTCATTTTCAAAAAACTGAAGACGAATCCGGTCTCCCTAGCACCAAAGCAAGAAAATCTGGTCGAAAGTTCAGAAGTTTGCACTGAGAAAAGCCGAGCGACGCGCCTGGCGTGAGTTTTACACGGGCCACCTTCGTCGGCGCGACGCATTTGTACATTGGCGCGACGCGCCTGTACAGGCCGCCCGACCACCCGACAGGCCGACCCGACAAGTGCTTTCTGCGCGACGTGTTTTCTTCAAAGGGTGCCGCGCAAGTGTCAAAAGTTTCTAGCGTTTCTGCAGCCTTTCAAAACAGGTGTTCGTCAAAATTCAAGGTATTTTTATATATTCCCCGTCGATTTCAAGGTTTTGATAAATGACAAGAAGGTTTAAAACCTCGGACCTTGTCATTACAGTTAAAAGAAAAAACAGTCTTTTCTACACAGTGAGCTGAGTATTGCAATATGATAAAAGGCTGAATTTGTCATTCCAAGAGCACATATAGAGATACTGGGTTTTGAGGTTAAGAGCCATTTTGTTTCATCTTCAAATCAATCGAAGAACAGAGGTTTTCCTGTAAAGAGTTGTGTTTTGATTAAAAGGAGGTTTTTGTTGAAGGAAGACAGGCCTAATTCTGAAGAGGAACCTTTCACACTGTCATCCAAACATTTCGACCCTATTAAAATAGTGAAGTGCACTCATTAAGAGGGTTTTGACATTCTTGTTGTTTGAAAGAGAAGACTCATATAACCTCTGTCTAAAAGCTTGATAAGTCTTCTAAAGCTCTGTCATTTTACTCCAGTCCTGTGTTTTTACTGTCTAGACATATGTATGATGGTTTGCTAGAGATGCAAATTGTTGAAGGGTGGCACACTTATACAGGGTAAGGTTTTAATGATTGAAAACCTCCTTGAGAAAAGAGTTTTGTATATTGGTTGACATCTAAGACTTCAAGAACAGAGTGATTATTGGCATTTTCTCACAGCACACTCTTCTAGCAGACTGCCCCTTTTTCACTGTATTTTGTCACTACTGTGAAGAGTTGTTGACAGAGATTTTCAAAGGTGAACAGAACACTTAGGGGCAGAGGTTGTTGATGGTTGAACTCTAACATTGGAGACAGAGGTATAGATGTATTGGTAGATCTCTTAAACTCACAAGCAAAAGAAGAAAGGTGTGTTTCCTAAAGCACTGTGCATTGATTTTACTCCTGACCTGGGTCTGCTTTTTCTTTTCACTATATTGTATCATTTTGAAAAATTGTTGACAGAGATATTCTGAAAGTGAATAGGGCCACTTCTAAAAGACAGGTGGTTGATGATTGCAGTTTTACATTGAGGACAGAGATGTAGCTATGATTGCTTAACACTATATATAGAAAATTGACACAGGAGTTTGTCTCATCTTTACTGATGGTGTCCTATTGAGAATTTTACCTGGCTGAGGTATCTCCAAAGGTGAAGGGCTAATTTTAAAAGAGAAAAGTTTGTTTATTCAAAGAAACACTTGTTGCAAACCCTCCACCTCACATTTTTCTCTGTCTAAACAGTCAAGTGACTAGTCTCAATCCAGCAGTGCAGTTTCCTTACAGTGAAGGCAGTTTGCCTCTTCCAAAGTTTGGTCAAAGTCAGAATGCCTCCAAAGCGAGATCACAGGAGCGGTCCACATAAGAGATATGAGCCTACCTCCATAGAAGAAGTCAATGCTCACCCATCAGTGCTTTTCAATTTCCATGAAGTAGGCTGTCTTGATTTCTGCCAGAGGATAGAAGAAGTCAAGAGTTTTTCGCCACTTACACATTTGTGCGCTTTGAGATTCAAGGACAAACACTTCCAATTGGCGGGTCTTGATTTCAAAATCTCCCCAAGGTATGTGTCCAAAGCTACCAAGATCCCGTATCATGGTGAAAAGTGGTTTAAACAAGCTCATATTGATTTAGAGGATTATAAACCTTTCATCAAGCCTGAACATAGGGAAACCATCACTGCTATTTTCCCTTTTTCCTATCTTCTTGACAGTTATGCTCCACTGATGAAAGCCATAATGAGATATTTCACTTGTGAAGGGAGGCTTAATCAAATTTATGCCTACCATGTCCGCTTGTTGATGCATTTTACCAGAAGCAGGCAACTAAACCTTCCGTACTTTTTGTCCAAAAGCATAGAGAAAATGGCAGCTACTGTCCAAAAGAAGGCTCCACCTCAGCAAATCCCTTCTCTCTTTCATCATTCCTTGATCAAGATTATCTTCTTATACCAGCTAGAGAAGAAGGGGGTTTCATGGGATTCATTCATTAGCCATTTAGATTTTTCCACTGTCCCTCTTGTTCACGTGTCTCCTACTCAGCCTGTCCATCGCCCAGTGCCTCTGTCTAGTAGGCCTACACCTAAAAAACTCAAAATGACTACTGGGCAGCCAAGTCAACAGGGAGAAGGAGAGGGCAGTGAACCACAGGGAGAAGGAGAAGGCAGTGAACAGCAGCAGATACAGGATGAAGGCCAGCAGTAGATACAAGATGAAGGCCAACAGCAGGCAGATGATGAAGGACAACAGATACAAAGTGAAGAACAACCACAGGTACACATTGATGAGCAGCATTTGGATGTTGAGGGACAGCAGCAGACAGTTGATGAAGCACAGCAAGTTGGGCAAGAAATTGAAACACCTCTTGAAACACAAATTGGACAAAACATTGATGAGGAACAGCAAGCTAAGGCTGCCATCCAAACGGTGACAAAAGTCACTCCTAGCAAGAGGAAATTGCCCAAAAAGACATCTTCTATCATGCCAAGGAGGAAAAGCGCCAGATTGGCTTTCAAAGGCAAAAGTAAAATTGGAGAAAGTACAAAGCATGGGGGTGAGTTAGCTATTATCCCTATCCAAAGCGATGATAGTGACAATGAGGCCCGCCTCCTTGAAAACCTCCTCATTCACAAAGAGGGGCAAATTGAGGTATTACAAGAAGACCTTCAAAGGGCGAGAAATTTCAACCACTTCTTAGAGGTTGAAAACAAACAAATGAAGTTTCATGCAGCTATTCATGAGGCAAGGGCAATCAAGTATAAGAAAGAGGCAGAAAAGGCGCAAGTAAGAATTGAAGAGCTCATTGGCGAGTTTGATGATGAAGAGGAGGAAGATCAGCCTAGGCGGAAGAGGCCTAGGACCATCGGGCTTAGAAGAGCCTTGGAAAAACAAAGAGCAGAAGAACAAGCTCATTTTGAAGCCTTTCCTCTCACTGCCCTCCTTGAGCAAGAAATTGAGGAAAACAAAGAAGCATGGCTTGAGAGAGCTAACCAGCATTTGGAAACCAAGCTTGAGAGGGCGAACAGGGATCTTGAGCTACAAAGAAAGAGGACTCTTCACTTTCAGAAGCTAAATCAGTTTGCCAGGCGAAAATTAAAGGTAGCACAAGAGAAATTGAAGAAGTTGAAGGGGAAGCGCCTAGCACGGAAGGAAGGGAAAAGCATATCAGCCCTTGATATTTTAGCCTCAGCTTCGGAGCATGTTGCTTTGGACCCTTGAGGGTCATGCATGCCAATTTTGGGCCTTTTCGGCAACTTTTTGTTTTTTGGCATTTTTTGGGTTTTTGGCCAAAAACTCATAAATTCGCCATTTCAGTTTGATGAGTTGTCAAGGGAGGAGGATGATACCGATGGATGCCATAATTCCATGAGCAGGTCTCCAGCGATTTTCGGGGCATTTGAAGATCATTCGCCCCCTCAAATTGGCGAAAAACAGCCTCATTTTGCACATTCTGCCCGCCATATCAGCAGTCTGCTATTTTCTGGGTTTTTTCACACAGGTACAGTTTTGGATGACTTCCGGACCTCGGATTGAGTTGGTTCCAGTTGCACCGGAAAGTAGACACAGAGAGCTTTCCAGCAAGCCCTCATGAGCCTCATTTCGACATCGGGAAGGCTGCCATTTGCATCCAGCAAGTCAGGGGACCTTTTTCAGGCATAAAAATGAAGTATTTTTGTAATTTTTGAACTCCAAAAATCTGCTTTTCCCAAATGTGCGTTAAGCTATTTTTATCATTGGGAAATGATGTAAAGTCAATATAATTTCCGTTTTTAGCAGTTTTTTAGATATTTTATGGGATATTTTGTGCCTTGGGCTTTGCAAAGCCTCAAGGAAAAGTTTAGATATTTTGACTTGGCCAATGGGATAGCTAGTTGCTCCATGAGGTTTTCCTCCCTCAAGCCTATTTATTCCATGGGTTTCATTGTAAATCAGAGGCTGAACTTGAGAGAAGAATTAATACATTGGTCATATGAGCTTTGAAGAATACACTTGAGTTATTATTTTTGGACTGCCTCTTGGATGCTTTTGAGGAATGATGAAGGATTGTTGACGGATTCCTTGACATGGTAGAATGGTATAGTGTCTCTTTATATGTTTTTGTCTTCTAGTTCTCATTCATATTACATATTTCTTGCTGCTATAGATCAGTAGAGATTGATTTTGAGATATGCCCATGGGGGCACCTCAAAATCCCTGAATCTTCATAGCTTGATGTTTTCTTCTTCCTTAGTTATGCTAAAGAATTCTTAGTTGCTCTTTAGTAACTTAAGGTATTGTTGCTAAGTTTTATTCATAAGTTCTATGTATGTTGAGTAGGATGTATGGTTTTCCCTACCTACCTACAAGCTGCCCATAGTTTTGTCCATAAAACTTTCTCTTTGACTGATTTGTTGATCATCTTGTTGAACCAAGGAGGCCTAGTCCCGATCTAGCCCTTTGCCTAAAACTATGAAAGCTTGTTTGTCAAAGTGCCCAATGACTTAGAGACTATGTTTAGGCGTTCCGACGTAGTTTATGAGTTGTTAGTTTGTCTTATATGTTTTCCCCAAAGTCTGATAGTCATTTCCCGAAGTTAGAGGGCCTTATACCTCTATGTATGGCTGGAATGTTTGATTTCTGTGTATTAATTAGCTCATAGTTACACTTAGCATGATTAATGGCTTGCTATTACATGTTTATGTCTGCTATTAACTAGTTACACTTGAAATCCCTTGTCTTTACCCAACTTGTTGTCCATTTAATCCATTTTGCCCAAAGATCCCTTCTACCGTGAATCAAATCGGCCCTACAACAGCTTTACATCATCACCTCATAGCTTCCTTGACCTGTTTGACCCCATAGCCCAATTTATCTACATCTTGTTATCCAGTTTATGTATTTGATCAGTTTCATCCCTCACAAACTTAAAAAACCAAAAAACTAAAAACATACTTCATAACTAGCCTAATATCAGAACACCGCAAGTAAAACACACTGACATCTTTTACACATATAGAGAGAGCCCTCTCTGAGTCCAGGAAGGCTAGGTCCTTGGGCTCCAAAGCTTGGTTTGATGTTACATCATTATTTGGCTAGACAATCGGCCAAATGACGGGACCCTAACACATTCTCTTACTTGCATAATCCATTATGGAATACTCATATGTTAGGGCAACCATGCTAATCTCAATATAACCACCACCAATCTTGTCTAGAAGTTTGGCATGGTTCATCTTATAATCGTATGACTACTCTCCCTCATCTTGTAGCACAAACACATCTTCCATCTCTTCCACAATATCTTGCTTGCCCATCAAAATCATCCACTCAACACAATCAACTACATCATCAAAAGGCTCCATTCCCTACACAATATCTTGCTCAACTCATTCCACAGCCTCACCATAATAAACCAATACAACATGATTACAGTGTTGAACTGCAAAATTTACCCACCCTTCGCACCCATTCTATCTCACATCCACTATTGGAGAAAACTTACACTGAGACTCAAAATGAATCGAATCCAAAAATTGTAGAAGTTATGAAAAAAAATGAGGTTTCTTCTAGTTTGCACCAACAAACCATTTTAAAAGCTCAAGAAATTCATGATACGATGGCTATGGGAAATCAATAAAGTAATGGATACATTGAAGATTAGTTCCACTCCATCATTTGTTTGAAACATCACTCTATGCTTCAACAATTTTTGGCACCATCTTTTCAAGGGAAGTTGGCTTCTCATACCCTAATTTTTATCAACATGCATTTTTCAAATTTGGCTATGTACATACTAGAGGATTTATTTATAAAATGGTTCCACTGGAAATACTCTTATACATAAACATATTCGATTCTTAAAGAAGAGTAGGACAGCGGAGAAAATAAAATAAATAAGGAAATAAAACAAACACATTTTTTTATTTTTGTAAAAATAGTTGTTTCTTTGTTGCAACATGCCGTGAAATCAACATTGATGATACATATTATAATTTATTTGTGTATGTAGATAAATTATATTGCAAATAAAAACTCTACAAACACTTATATTCATTTTTATCATCAATATGGAAAAATTTCTTGAATATCATATTTTTTTGGCTTGCGGGCTTGATAAAATTTCTGAAAACACAGTTGGGACAGTCATGTTTTGGGGGGAAAAAGTGAATATTTTTAAAACTTGTTTCTATCCTAAGTATCCCTTTATGTCTACTTTCCAAATCAATTTGAATCACTCAATTTGGATTTGAAACGAAAAAGTTAGAACCAAAACATTGACAGGGTGTCTAGTAGGCAACTTAGGAACAGAGTTGGGACAGTCGGTTTTTGGAGACCTAAATGACTATATTTTTAAAACCTGTTTCTATGGAAGATTCCTCTATGAATCTAGTTTACAAATCAATTTGAATCACTCAATTTCGATATCGTATGAGGAATATATGATCAAAATACTGATTACCTATCATAAATCAACACTCTTGAAACTCTGTTTTCTCAGTTGTTCATTAACGTATTTGACCCATAAATTATTTTTGTCTTCAAAACATGTTTTTATTGGAGATCAATAAATTAATCTACTTTAATCTCCAATTTGAATCGGTTCAATCAGCCATCAAACGAAAAATTTATGCTTGAAATATCAACTGTTGGTCTAAGCTGGAAAATAAACAATGACTCTATTATGCAGGTTGTTCTAAACCAATTTGACATATCATAGCATTGAATTTTTAAAACATGTTTTTATTGGAGATAAAACTTTGAATTAGCTCTCATTTGGATTTTTAATCACTCAAATCAGACGAAAAACAAAGAAGTTATGATTGAAACACTGCTGGTTAGCATGATTAGCCACTGCTCTCCCGCAGGTAATAAATTAATTTTACTTTGTCCGTGGATTTGTTCTACAGAGTAAATACTTGTTAGTTTTTTGCATAATTCTTGGATTAGGGGAGCTCGTGCACCTCTCTTTCTCCATGATTTAATGTTTTATTGCAGGTAGATACTCGTTTTTTGCAGGTCTTAGCAGAACATAAAAGGTCAATTTATGGACGAGCGATTCTTGAAAGAAATTTTAGTGAAACAAGGGAATTTCATCCAGTTCATTACCTAACAGATTTAGAACAAGAAGAAATGAAGAATTGGTTTCCATTTAAAGATTCATGTCACTGTTGCCAAAACATTTTTCAAAAAGATCATTTTTTTTCCATTAACGGATTGATATTCCCTTAGGAAATAACATCATAGCTGTTGTAACTCAATAAAGTGTTATTTCTTTTCTGATTTCTTTTATGTTTTTGTGTTTCAGGTGTTGATCCCTCCAAATTGTAGTTTCTATTCCATTTGAAATTGCACAATAAGGACCCCACCATGCAAGTTTCAGTTACAGAAGGCAATTCTTCGGCAGCACCAATTTCGTAAAAATAAAAATTAAAAATAAAAATAAAAAATAAAAATAAAAATAAAAATTCTTGAAACCTGTATATAAATTTTGTTTTCTTTTACTTTGCTTGTTTTTTTGTATAAAATTTTATTTCTTGAACCATTCTTACTTTTCTTGCTACGAATTTTTGCTGTTCCTTTCCAAAGGAACAACACTTTTGCTATTCCTTTCGAAAAGAACAACAATATTGTTGTGAGTTTTTTTGTTGTTCCTTTCCAAAGGAACAACAATATTGTTGTGAGCGTTTTGTTGTTCCTTTCCAAAGGAACAACACTTTTTCTGTTCCTTTCGAAAGGAACAACAATATTGTTGCGAGCATTTTTGTTGTTCCTTTCCAAAGGAACAATACTTTTTGAGTGCATTTTTCTGTTTGTGAACAACTTTTTGAGGATTTTTTTGATTTTTTCATGACTTTTTGAAAGACAAACATACAATTTATGGAAGGATACACAAATTAGAGGTTACCGAAAACAACGAATCAAGATAAATTGTCATTTTTAAGAAAAATTTTTGTAGTGATAAGAAAAGAAAAGGACACAACTATCTATATCACTTTGTTGTCTTTATTTTCACTAAAATTAATATGATTGACTATCTTTATCATGTTGGTTCTTCCCTAACTATTCACAACTCTCTTGGATTTTTATTTATTGAATAAGAATAAGGGCATGCTTTTTCTATTGAGATGTTCAGAGTTCTTCCACCATCCCTACTCTTAAGGAGTGTTGAGCCACCCTTTATATATAAATAAGGAAGTGCTATATGTAAAGAAAAAGAAAAAGAAAAATTTCTATATGATTACTAACAATTCTATGATATGGCAGATGGAGGATAGGGGGTCTCATCAAGAGCCAACCTACCATGATCATAAGGGAGCAGTGAAGTGACATTCCTATTATGGCCACCACACCAGGGATATGATCCAATGGACAACTCAGAAAAATAAAAAGTCCTTGAAACATGAGGTCTCATCACGAGCCGGCATGCCCACCTTTCACTCCTTCCTGGTGAATGGCATTGTGATTCATCTGGTCCCCAAGCCAGCGCAGTGGCCTCCATCATGACATCACACAACACTTCCCTAAGCATAAATAAAGGATAATCGTTCCAAGAGTGAGAAAACAACTTTGTCAAGGTTATAGACACCTGTGGGCAACAGAGCTTTGCTGATGGTATTGAAGTCATATTTTTTACAAATCAATAGTAATGATAAACCATTTTCTTATATCTTTATCTAATATCAAATGAGAGTATGCCCCTAAACCCTTTGTTCGGAACCGCTTATGCATGAAAATGATTTATAAATCAATCATAATGGTTTATGTGGATAATGGTTGCATAATATTTTTTTCACATCAGCTGTCATTTTCCCTTATTTTCGAATCATTACATAAACATTTCCATATCTACTCACGATTTCAAAATATGCATTGATTTCAGTAATGCGATAATTTGTTGATCATATCATAAGTATGTATGTATTTCCATGCTGTACAATTGTCGTGCAGTGCGCTTCTCTTCTATTTGCCACCATATTCATACTGCATTTCTACAGAAGTTTTTCTGATTGAACTTTTTTCATGCATCTTATCTGTTTCCATTCAAAACTAAAACTGTGGATTCAAGAAAATTGCATACATAATAGTGCTTTGTTTACAGAAGAACAACAAATATGGGGGGGGGGGGAATTCTATCCACAGCATGACCACACTATTGCAACTAACAACAAAGGCTCACGAACGTGCACAATTCTTCAGACATGATGTGCTTGCATGGCTTCCACCTTTTGCATCACTTTCAATATCTACTCAGCCTACATCAGCTTCAACAAAGGCCACTCCCTACATGTCCTTCCACATTTTTTCGGAGGTAACACTTGAGGTAAAATAGCATAATTTTATGATTTATTATGAATTTAGGAGAATTTCATGAAAATCCATTGAGCATTATTTATCATCATTTATTCCACATCTTTACCACTTCCCATTTTTTTTAGACATGTCTCATCTTTCAGTTTGGGGGAGTGTTGATTTCCTTCATTTCTTTCTTATCACCATGTCAATAATCTTCTTTGATATTCTTATTCATTCTCAACACTTCCCTTATTCCATGTTGTTTTACACCAAGCATAGATTTCAACAGATTGTAACAACCACCTCTCTTTGTTTTCTAGCATCGCATAAGGAAATGCTAATTTTTCAGTTTGGGGGAAGGGAATTACTACACATGATGGATTTTTTCCACTTTCTTTCTCATTTAAGGCATACAATTTCATTTGTATATAGTGCAGAAATTGTTTTGCATATATCTTTAAAACTATGAATTGGATTCTTGTGTTTTCTGGATAACAAAGAGGTATCATTAAAATACACAAACCCAAATAATTTCACGCTAAATTAGTTCATAAAATTTGGAAAATTATGCACTATCACCTACAACCGTTTTGTTTATATCTCATGATCTGTGCATCAAAACGATCTGATTTTTTAGATAATGGTTAATGAAGTTTGTTGTTACTTATGTCACATTTTTCTGCAACTTCATATACATATAGTTGAACGTCAACTATAAAAATTGTTATGTCTTTATCAAGATTGCTAAAATTGAATATTCATTATTTGAGGAAAAGTTCATTTGTTCCATCCATTTCATGAGTTGGGATGAACAATTTTTGCTTGGTTAACACATGGGTTTTGTCTTTGGGTTGCATGAGGACATGCAATATATTCAGTTCTGGGTTGCATGAGGACATGAAATATATTCAGTTTGGGGGTATGTTGGGTCGTGAATATGACCACTTTTTAACACTTATTTCATCCATTTTTACTCTTCTTTATCATGTCATTTATTATAATTTATTATATAAATCCATTTTATAATGATTTATGCTCTTATGGATAAATATTATGTCTTCTTCTTTATTTTTAATAAATGGATGATTATTATGCATAATTTTATTAATGATGGTTTATTAATATATTTTGTAACAGTACTCACCATTTTAGCCTCCAATATATTTCCTAGATTGCAGATTTGACCTCCAGATCATCATCAAATATTCCAACTCAGAAATTTTCTGGAATAAGAAGTGACAATTTTGCAGTTGAGGTTCTGGGCAAATGGAGAAGAATCTAGAAAATCTGGAACATGGGTTTTGTCCAGAACGGACCAAATTAACTTTACCATAGAACAGTTTTCCCAAATTCAGCTTGTATTGAGAGAAACACAGGGTTATTTGAGCATAATTTTCTCATATTTGCTATTGCGGCCGTCCTCCAAATTATCTCAGCTACAAATCCAAATTCGACTTACTGTTGTTGAAAGATGGATGGAAATATATTTTCTTGTTGATCAATTGGTTAGGAACAATCTAATATTGTTATGAGAGATCATATTTACTATTTAATTTCTCCTCTTTGTGATTATAAAAGGAGAGCATGTATTATGTATTGGGGGAGGATGGATGAAGATGGAGATATTTCCTGTTGTAATTATACAATTCCTCATCGACTCTCATTAATTAAACAGATATCGACTGTTTGTAAATGTTGTTATGCATGATTAATACAAGAACGTGTTGCCGTTTAACTTCTTAGTTCTGCAGTGGCTCAGTGGCGTTTCACCAGTGGTTGAGGGCCCGACCCTGGTGGATCGATCCGCTGTTTGTATCTCTACCTTTTATTATTGTTGTGAGATGGTTCATTTTTGCTTTTATTACAGTTTGCAAGTTAATCGGTTTGCTGTTTAATTTCTTTGATATCAGTGTGTTATATTAACAAGTCGCGTTGCTGTTCTTTTATTATTTAACAAGAATCTCAACACTGTATAATTTATCTTGTTAATGCCTTAATAGAGCTTCGCTATTCTATTTCCATTATGGTTTCATTCCACTTTCTGTTCCATTTGATTGATATTCATTACAGATTATTGTTCAATAGGATTGGTTATTCGATTCCATAAATTAGAGTTTGCTATTCAGATTTATTAAATAGGATTTGTTGTTTAATTCCTTTAATTACAGTTTGCTGTCCATTTACTTTGCTGTTCATTTTTGCTAATTAATTGCAAAGAGTTTGCTTTTAAAGAGTTTTCCTAGTTTACTTTCAATAACAGCTTTAGTTCAATTTCTATTTCCTTTTAATTGCTTTAAAGCAGGACTGTCAACTATATAGAACATTGGTTATTGCTTCCTCGTTCCCAGATTGATTGTCTTGTTCCAGTTTGATTTCAATTGCATCAATTTCTAGAGGAATGAGTTATTGCTACTGTATCCTCGATTGATGTTTGCTGAGTGAATAGTTGGATTTAAGAGCATTTGAGTTTATGTTGTTGTAATTAAATTTATTTTCTAAGCATCCATTTACTCTTGTATTTAGAACATTGTACTACATATTGCAAGGCATTACTCTTGGATAAATTGATACCTCAGACTGAGTACACTCTTGAAATAAAAAGTCACTCCCGGATTGATAATTAATGTGAGATAAATAGGTGTTAAAAAGATACCTTTTATGCCTCAACACCTTGTTGCATGCATCCTTGGTCCATGACTCTTTCAATAAATACATCCTATGGATACTCTTGCTCTTGTTCTATTACTGTCTCTTCAAGGAGTTAGTCTATAACAATGGAAGGGTTTTAGTAACTAGAGCAAGATGACCTCGCTTTCTCCTGTTCTTCTTGGATTTTGGCACTACTATCGGGTGTTTCCTGTATCCTCTCAATATTCTAGTCACATGTTTACTCCCTAATATTTATACTTCATCATCATCATCTTGGCCATCTCCTTTCTCTGCATATTTAGCAGCAGAAACCCTCGTAGTTTTAACATTGGGCAGCTCGGTTGCCATATGGAAAGGTTATGTGGGAATTTCTGTAGGTGGGAGGTCATGGGGAAGAGTTGCAGGTGCAAGGTGATGGGGTGGACTTGTAGCTGGTGGGTCATGTGGCGCAATTGCAGCTAGGAGGTCATGAGGCAGACTTGCAGTTGGGATGCCATGGGGTAGAGTTGTAGCTGTTAAGGCACCCTCTGGTGGGGTGGAAACTTCAACATGCAATGTCCCTCCAACTAGTTCATTCCAAGTTATCCCTTCCCTTTACAATGTAAAAACCACCAAAATTTTAACAAAGAAATGGTGGGACAATATTTCGAGCGACCAATTTTATTTCTGCACACCTTAGGCCATTTGGTTTAGGGTTTTTGCTAGAAAGAAATACATGTTAAGAAACCTGCCACGATGCAAGTGGTCTAACAGGCAGAGGTGCTCATAATAAATAACAACATACCTTCCTTCACATGTGAAAAATCTATGGACAAGGAATGCATCATCTGAAAAAGGTTGTGGTAATGACTTCATGTCATATCAGGTGCCTCTCCTGAGCAGTTATTCACTTGCCTCAAGTAATTTCTGCACAACATCAGGTTGGGTGTTTTGGGGTGCAAACCAATATTATCCCGTCTAGGTTAACCCTATCACTTCTGCAATCGCTTCTTCTGTTGCATGCACCACTGTCCTTGCTACCTATGATCTACCCACCCTATAGTGCATGGAAAATTCTAGGGCTATGCCATTTTCATACCCCTAAAACATGTGAATATAATCTATCCAGTTGACCTGTTCAAAAAATTGTTTAACATGTGGAAATGCGTCTAGCAATTCTTCGATAGTTTCTCTGCGTACTCTTGGACCTCCCATATTTAGTCAGAGTTTAGAGTGGCTATGGTTGTGTTGGTTATTTGCAACAGTTTTAGTGTGGGACAATGGCGCAATGGAAGAGTTGGGATAATGAGTCCAGCAATATCACGACCTGTCGTCTATGGTGGTTCCAGTATGCAGTCAAGTGTTGCCGCAATGGCTGCCTCCCATTTGACACCAACAGTTTGTTGCTGTCATGGTCAAGGGAGATTTTTGTTACTACTATATACAGTCAGCTATTCCTTAAGAGTTTCAACATAATAATTTAAATTTTTAATATACCGAGTCCTTAAAAAACTTGCCTTAAATAGGAATTAGGGTCTATACCACCCCTTCCATGTACCAGTCATCCTTGGGAAATAATTTGTTAGCATTGATGATATTATAACCTGGGATAATGAAAAAAGTTTGGCTAATAGAGCCCCATTAGACACTATCCATTTTAGCATCACCCATAGAGCAGGTGAAATCTCATTCGAGAAAACTATGTGGATTATGGTGAGCCTTGGCATTGCACTAAGAGTGTTGCAACTCCCAGGCACTGCCCTACTTTACTTTATAACACCAGGGTTCGTACGCACTTGGAGGTGAAAATGTTATATACACAATAGATGCATTCTACTCATGTCATCCTCTTCCACTCTACGAAAGGGTGCTACTTCTAGGGTTTCTTTGTGAAGTATGTCACACTTCAATGAAACTAAACTAAATTGCAGAAAAGGAAATGACGAAAAGGAAACTAAATTAAATTGCTGAAAATAAATGACAGGAAAGGAAACTAATTATAACTTGTTGAAAATAAATGGAAGAAACGAAACTAATTTAAATTATAGAAAGGAAATGACATAAAGGAAAATAATCTAAAGTGTTGAAAGGAAATGACATAAAGGAAACTAATTATAATCACACTTAGTTGGCCAAATGGCTAAACACACTTCTACTTATCCAATGCTCTATCTACCATGCTTTTATTCATGCAACTATTTATGACCTAACTAAACTTGAAAATGTGTTGTTTTGCAGCTTCGAGAAGAAAGGGGTAAGGGTGCTAATGGAAGGCTTAAACACATGAGGGCAAGGCTTGAAGGTGGTCCTAATTTATTAAAACCTTATTATGTCGCAAATTTACTTTAGAGTGGGGAACTTCCAAATATGCAATGGAAAAATTGTGATTGGGAAGTCGGATGCGAAATGCGATATCGCAGTCACAATATCACAAAACTATTGGAGCGGTAGATGCAATTTCGGGTGGTGGATGTGGAATGCGATATGCGATAATGTGGTGCAGTAATGAAATGCAATTGCGATAATTTAATTTGATAATTCAGTGCGGTGCCAAAATTCGATTGCGATATTTCACAATCGGGGTTTAGGATTCGGTAGCGATAAGTGAGTTGCAGGTGACTTTTGTGATTTGCGACCTTGATAAGATGACGTGGAGGCAAGGCGGTGGCAGAGTACGATAACGATCTCACAATCGGAGTTTCGAGAGCAGATAACATTAACGGAGATCATAATAATTTGTAATTTGCGATTTGCGCAAAGGGGTTTGCGGTAATAATAGCCTTGGTAAGTGAAACAAACAAAGAAGGGTCAGAATTTAACATTTTTGGAGATTTTTCGATAATAAGAGGTAGTGGTAAGGTGGAAAGGTTATTGCAATCACAACGAGGAGCAGCAAAAGAAAGGAGAGAGGGAGGATCCACAGTATGCAAGATGTGATAAGCGAGAAATTATAAAATAAGAGAGCGGAGGTCAAACTTTAAAGTGTTTTGAGGGTTTTCAAGTTAAAATGGTTGCGATAGCTATGCAAAGAGAAAATAAGGGATAGAAGGTGAAATTTAATGTTTTGGGGGAGTTTTCGAGAATAAAAGGGTTCGGTAGTTGCGATAAGAGAAAAGGAAGGAATAGAAGGTGTAACCACTATGCACAAGGGCGTAACATAGTGTACCAGAGCGTAACAACAGAGATGGAAGGGAGATGGAAGATGAAGCGGGAGGTGTTGGAGAAATTCTCCTGGGATATACTGCCTATACCTGTACTCAACTTGCCTATTTATGAAATAAATCCAGAAAATATTTTCATGAAAATACAAGCACTGATCTAATCTATTTCCAAGAAATCATAAGCGAGAAAGTATTTTTGGTATGTGTGGAAAGGTCTACCCTCCTCGAGCTCTATTGACGAAGTTGAGAGGGGAAGGTTGGCCTTACGACTTTATGGATTTTATCAAATATTCTACCACTCTGTACTTAGATTAAATCTAGAGCAAAAGACAACTAGAAGCAAACTAAAAAATCAATGAAAATACTAGCAAAATAGCTAACTGTTCAGAAGAAAAACTAGCTAAATGACATGAAAGAAAAGAATGAAAACAACAGAGAAGCTGAGGCACATGGATCGGGACCTAACCCATGAGCCTCGATCCTTGTAACTAGATCAGTAAAATAACATTTGACTACTCATTTCAGGAAGAGAATAGCTTCGTTACATTTCTAAAAGTTTAATCACTGAGTATAATAATAAAAATTTTAATAACTTGCTTTAAAAGTTCCGAATGGAATCGAATGGATCGGAAATCGACCCTAATTATCTCTTGATCATATTTATTTATCCTCAATGGAAGCTACCAACAACTCCCTAGAAAATAGTGATTGAGTCCATTTTGAATCCAAGTAAACCATAGATTGAGTGCACTTCGTCTCAGTTTTCTTGGCTGCCTTTGATAGTTAAGGAGGGTGAACAACCCCCCTTGAATATCTCCAAAATTTCTCAATAATTTTATGAAATTGTGCTCATTTATTCTTCAATATTGATCTTCCAGTGGTAGGGAGAAAGTCCATAAATTATCTCCTTCTCCACATCTGCATAATCTGCCCAATATTCTCACAATATTCTACAAAAATAACCAATATTAAGCACAAATATGCAATTACCTTTGAACCTTCCTAAGAACATATTAAAGCATAAGAAAACATTATTAAGTGCAGAAGGAGAGATTTAATATATCTTTTTATGTGCATAAGGATGATTAGATGGGCCTAAGAAAGGTTAATGGGCCTTATTTTATGTCTAATATAGAGGACCATCATCACCCCCCTACTGAAACTGTTGCTCATCCTTTGAGCAACCTATCCATCCTCCCTGCCTTCTAGTTCTTCCTGCATGTTGGCTTATTTAGTTTTCTATTTATTTGGTCCACGTGCTTCTCCCCCTACTAATCTTCTTGCTATTCTCTATTTGTAATTCTTTTTGTAGGTGCTGCATGGAGGTCCTTACGTGCCTTAATAAAATCTGTTTCACATGCCAAGAGGCGGTGGATCCACCTTTTATTTTATTTTTTCTCTTTTTTTTTTATTCAATTAATTAAATGCAGAATAAAATCATAGTTCTTTTTCTCTGAAGTGAGTTCGCCCTTGGTTACCCCTTCGGCATTCCTTGTCTTCCATTACATGAACCGCTTTAGATAAGGCTGAGGTTTCTCTATTACTGATTTTGGCTATATAAAAACTTTCCTTCTCACAGTTTTTAATGTTCTCTTAAGCTAAAATAGATTTGAAGAAAGGGTTATATGATTGCATACTTGAGCCTTACCATTGATTTGTTTTTGCAAGTGATATTGAAGCTGCTGCTGAAGGTACTATTGAAGCTACATGTGGCGATCTACTTGACGTCCTTTTGGAGCATCTAAGCACATGAGGAGGAATTCCAAGTTTTACTACCTTTGACTAAAGTGTTGACCAATTTTTATTTTTGTGCCAACTTGTTGTTTTCTACTTGCAAAGGTTGGAGAGCACCTGCATTCATTAGAGAGATATATAAAGATAAATACATTTTATTTTTAAAGGCCTACTAGTTGCCTCAATGAGGTTTTCCACTAGTAGGTCTGTCTAGGTGCCTCAAAGGAGCTTTTCACCTAGGATCTGTTATTTTTGTTTTCTTATTTTTTTCAACCCAATGACTGCCTCATGGAGGTTTTCAATCAATGAGCCAATCTCAAATGCCTCAAAAGAGGTTTTCACCTGAGATTTTATTATTTTTCCTTTTTCTTTTTATTTCACTTTCCTACTCTACTTGAAAAAAGAAAACCTTTTTTCAAGTATAGGAATACTTCTAATGGAGCCATGTACACATAAAGATGACAGATAAAATCATGTGCACACTTGGAATACAAGCTTTGAGATGTGCCTGAATATGAGAGATGAATTTCTTTGACTGGGATTGTATCAAGTACTATTGGAGAAGAGCGTGTTGCTGTAACTTAATGAATTTTTGGAACCATATATCAATATAGTTGTGATGCCCTTGGTCCACTTCCTGATTTGGATCACCTTGGATGTTATCATATATTATGACATTCAAATATTCCTCTTTTTGTTGATTGTTATCTTGAACACATGGGGAAAATGTTGATAAACATGAGGAAACTTTCTCAACATCTGATTCTAATGCTTACTCTTCATCAAGTGTAACCATTTATCTTTTGATCTCCTCATTTGGATCTTCTTCTTCTTGATGTTGTCCTTCAATGACATTAAGAAAATCTCTTCTTTGCAATACCTTTCTTGAACTAAGATGAATACCATCCAGATCTAGAGAAGATGTTTGGAAGTGTTGTAACTCAGCATTGCAAATGAGTTGAGATACTTATGGGTTTGGAAATGATGGTACAGGTAGTTGAGTTGGGGCGGATATATGAGATGGATGTGGTTGAGGCTATGGTTATGGTGGAGGTGGATGGTAGGGATAGCATGGAGTTGGGTATGGAGGATATGGAGGGAAATATTAAGGATATTGTGGATTTTCCCAATAAGGTCCTTGCCAAATGCCAGTGTGAATTCTAATTGCAAGCGTACGAAAAAATCTCACTTAGCTATGCATAAAAAACAACCCTAACATCAAAGATGGATGCTAATTTATTTAGATCTGTAGTTAGTTGACCAAGAAAAATGCTACAAAATCCAGATCTATGCAGTTAAAGATATTAAACAACAAATAAATAAGAGTTGCACCATGCATCCAATGAACAAGACAAGAATGTTTTTAAAGAATTTTTGTATTTATGACACCTGGGAAGGGAACATAGAAAGATGTTACCAGTCCCCATCAATGGGATGAGTTCTTGTATGTCTTCAAGGCTTCAGATCTAAGATCTCTCTCTCTTGATGGTGTAGAAAACCCAGACAAAAAAAAAATGGAACTTAAAGGGAGTTCACAAGAAAAATGGTAGCAAAATATGACAATGATGGAGGATCAAAGTCATACCAAAATTATAGATCCAGAGTGATATTTAGGCAACAAAAGGTAGTGAATGAATGGAAAAACCTTTCTATTTATAACATAATATTGAGTTAGTCTAGATATTGCTGCATAATTAAAATATTATTAACCAAATCTAGATCCAACTTTTATGGAATATTTTATTATATTTGTTGGAGGGAAAAAAAAATGAATTTGGTCAAATCCATTTATTTGTAAATAATAAATAAATAAATGATTTGTTTATTATTTTAAGAATGTGGTTGAGTAATAATTAAATAAATAGTGATTTATTCAATTATTTATAAATGATTTAGTCAAATTTAACAAGGAATATTATTTAAATAATGTTTTAAATAATTATTCCTAGAAAATAATAAGATAAATAATTATTTACCTAATAATTTTTCTGTTTTGGGTTAAATATGACCAAGAATATTAATTAAATTGTTGTTTAACTAATTATCCCTTGAGGAAAATAAAACAAATAAGGATTTATTCAATTATTCTTCATGGGGTTTCTTGTTTACACCATAAACATCTTAATAAATTATGGATTACTAAGTTATTTTTCATAGTGAAAGCAATTTTACTTAGGGTAAAATTGGTATTACATGGTGTACTTTGGTCCATCTAATAGTAACAAGTTAGATGACCAAAAATTGGCGTAACACCAACCATGTTGCCTAGATTGGTTTTGGGGTTGAGATGGCCAAGGTTGCCAAGGAGGGAGTGTGTCCCAATTATTTTGAGATGGATGTGAATAAGATTGAAATTATGAAGTGGGTCCTTGCATCATATCAAGTTGAATAGGCTGCTAGGGTCTCATTGGAGCTACATAACATAGCTTATTTGGTGATTGCCTTGTTCCATTGTCTTCCTAGTAAACTTCTTTAAACATGGGGAATGATGGACAACATTTAGTAGCATATGATTCTGCATGGATAACAAAAATATCAACGTCTTCTTTTTTCTCATTTTTCATTCTTAACATTTATACTTTTTCACTTAGATTTCTACGAATTTATGTTTTAAAGTTATCAAGCAAGTTTCCAAGTTCCTCTTGCCTTACCAATGTTGATGCTGATTTACTTACTCTTTCCCTTCTTCTTGATATGCGTTTGCATGTTTCAAAATTTTTTTCAAATGAAAATTGGTATACATCTCCTCTACTCATGAGATTAAGGAGATCAATCCACTCATCCCTAATTGTTCTAAGAGGGTTTTTTGTGTGTCAAATCTTAGGTGATGCAATTTTTCCCTATTAAAATTATACATGAACCTCTCTATTAGATACTCAAGGCTCTCATATTCTTCTTGGTTCATTCTAAAAATTTCTTCTCTAAGATCACGATCTTTATATTTTTCTAGATATATCTTTTGTATATCATTCCATGATCTTATTGAATTAGTACCTAGACTCATGAAATATTTAAGAGATTTATACTTCAATGTTGCAGGAAACAATCTCAATTTTTGAGTGTGTGATAAGTAGCCATAAGATCTAAAAAGTATCTCAAATTAAAAGGGAAATGTTTCCGAATCCTCTGTCCTCATACCATGGAAGTTGTGAAGGAAATATGGAGGGATTTTCTTCATATGTACACTGATGTCCATATCTTGAATGGGAAACCCAATAAGATCTTCTTCATTGTCAACATATCCATCCATCTCTTCTACCTTCAAAAGTGTATGGTGATGTGGTTCTTACTGCACCACATGGTCAAGTGGGGGGGTTGGTATGGGAGAAGTATTTTTTTAAAAATTCTGAGTATCCCTACTCCTTTGAGGCATGAAAATCATTTTTTTTTGTATTTTTCAATATTTCAGAAACAACATGAAAAAGGAAAGAAAAAAAGAATGCTAAAACAGAATCAAAGCATCTACTAGACACCTCCCTGACAATGGTGCCAAAAAGTGGTGAGCCCTGGTATTGCACCAACAATGTTGAAACTCCCAGGGGTTGCCCTACTTTACTTTATCAACCCATGGTTCATAAAAACTTGAAGGTGACAGTGCTATATACACATCAGATGCATTCTACTCATGTCATCCTCTTTCACTCTATAAAAGGGTGCTACTTATAGGGTTTCTTGGTGAAGTCTGTCACACTTCAACGAAACTAAAATAAATTGCAGAAAGGAAATGACGGAAAGGAAACTAAATTAATTTGTTGAAAAGAAATGATAGGAAAGGAAACTAATTCTAACTTAGTGAAAATAAATGGCAGAAAAGAAAATAATTTAAATTGCAGAAAGGAAATGACAGAAAGGAACTAATCTAAAGTGCTGAAAGGAAATGACAAAAAAGAAACTAATTCTAATCAAACTTAGCTGGCCAAATGGCTAAACACACTTCTACTTATCCAATGCTCTATCTTATTCATGCAACTATTTATGACCTAACTAAACTTGAAAATGTGTTGTTTTGCAACTTGGAGAAGAAAGGAGTAAGGGTGCTAATGGAAGGATTAAACACATGAGCCCACGACTTGAAGGTGAATGAGTGGTCCTACTTTATTAAAACCTTATTATATCACAAATTTCCTTTAGAATGGGGAACTTCCAAATATGTGATGGTGGAATTGCGATTGGGACGTTAGATGCGAAATGTGATATTGTAATCGCAATATCGCAAAATTGTTGGAGTGGAAGATGCATTGTCGGGTGGAGGATGCGAAATGCGATAATGTGGTGCAGTACCAAAATGCGATTATGAAAATTTAATGCGATAATTTGGTACATTATCGAAATGCGATTACGATATTTCACAAAATGGGTTTAGGAGCTGGTAGTGGTAAGTGAGGTGTAGGTGAATTTTGTGATTTGCAACTGCGATCAGATGACGAGGTGGTAAGGCAGGTGGCGGAGTATCATACTGATCTCACAGTCCGAGTTTCGGGAGTGGATAACATTAACAGGGATCATAAGAATTTGCGATTTGTGATTTATGTAGAGGGGTTTGTAGTGACGATAGCCTTGGTAAGTGAAACGAACAAAGAAGGGTTAGAATTTAACGTTTTTGGAGGTTTTTCGATAATAAGTGGTAGTGGTAAGGAAAGAAGGTTATCACAATCACAATGAGGAGTGGAAAAATAAAGGAGAGAGGGAGGATATATGGCATGCGAGATGCGATAAGCGAGATGTTGAGATTGCAACAAGATGATGAGCTTAGTGGAAAGGAGTCGCCTTCACTAAGTGGGCCCGCATGTTATTTTTGGCGCAAAGTCTATTTTTAGACTATGTCTATTTTAGACATATGGATCATGTTCTATGAGTTGCAGGATGCTATTTGTGGATGGTTGGTCAAGTCGGAAAAAATAGATGGACTTCTATTTTTAGACATCTTGGGCGGACTCTATTTTTAGATTGCCAGTCTAAAAATAGATATGTCAAATATTATTAGCTCTTAATAATATTTGGACTATAAACATTATCTTATTCTCTTGGAGCACTTCAGTTAAGTGCATAGATGTGGCACAGGAGCTGACAGAAGGAATTATGCTATTCCTGAGGGTTAAGTGGAGCTATTGCATGGATACTTCAGTTAGAACTCATGTGACCGAGTTTGGTGGAGTTGATTGAGGAAGTTAGTGGAGTTGTATTCAGTTTAACTAATCTAAACATAGTTGAGCTATTTGTATTCAGTTTAACTAATTGATACAATTAGTGAGAGTGGTGTGAATTAATTATTAATTAATTCAATAATTATATACTCATTAATTAACTAAAGAATACATCAGTTAACTTCAGTGCATGGACAATTTCAGTGGAGACCAGTGCAGGAATAGGTGAAAGAGCAGGTTAACTATCAGTTGTGACTATACTGTTGCTTTTTGCAACACACAGACAGGTGGAGTAAGCCCATGAGGATTGCGCAGTTCAGGCCAGGTGGTTATATATTTAATGAAGCCATCCCATAGCTTTGAAAACACAATAGAGGCTGGCTATCAAGTGGCTAAGGGTTGGAGCATGAGCTTTGCTAGATCTAGCTTGATAGTGTGTAGCAATTGAGGGTGTGCATGAGAGCTTGTGAGGAGCTTTTGTACTATGATTGTTACATGATCTCCATGGCATGTATAATATACAGATAGTTGGGGTTTTCAGCTTTAAGCTTTCCCATTAAATACTGTGTTCATATGTGTGATTGTTTGTGGTTTTAATGTATGCATGCAATTGATTTTATTTCCGCATGTGATGATCAATGGTAGAAGAGATTCTGTATTATGCATGAAGCTAAAATAGTGTGTGATCGGGAGAATATCAGTGAATAATATATCAGTTATTCAAATTTCTACATGGTATCAGAGTGATATTGATCATTGGAGCAATTGCAAAACATTGAAGCGGTTGAGTTTTGTGCTGGTGGAATTCGAATTTGCAGCAGTGTTTTCTTGGTGTCAAAGTTGAGATGTCTTTCAATAGATTGCGATTGGAGTATGCCCTTGAGGGAAACTCGAATTATATTGCATGGAAGGACAGGATGGAGGCGGTGCTGGATGACAATGGGTTGAAGGAGTTCATAGATGTAGAAATTCCAAAGCCTACTTCTAGTGATGCTGCCGTAATTGAGGCTTGGAAAAAGAAGACAGCAAAGTGTCGAAGGATTCTGTTGGAGGGCGTGAAGGATCACATAGTGTCTAGCCTGCATGGTAAGGCTTCTCAAGACAGCAAAGTGTCGAAGGATTCTGTTGGAGGGCGTGAAGGATCACATAGTGTCTAGCCTGCATGGTAAGGCTTCTCCATTCTTGATGTGGAAAGCCTTGAAAAATTTATTCCAAAGAAGAGCGACCAGAGGAAGTTGGCGCTCAAGGATAGACTCAGAAACATAAAGATGGAGAAAGGCGACAGTATGCCCAAGTACCTCACAAAGTTCATCCAATGCAGGGATGAGCTGAGAAGTGTGGGGGTGAATGTTGATGATGAGGACTTGGTGAGCTTGGCTCTCCTTGGACTTCCGAAGAGTTGGCATTCCTATCAGGACTCTATCAATGGTCAGGAAAAATTGCAAGGATGGGAGCGACTTTGGTCGGATCTTGTGCAAGAGGAGATAAGGCGAAGTACCAGCGATGGATCTTCATCAAAGAACTCTGATGAAGAGAATTTTGCTTTGGCTATCAAAGCAAAGAAGGGGAAGAGCAAGAAAGCTTCTCATTCCGATGCGAAAGGCAAGAAGCAGGACATGTCCAAGGTGAAGTGCTTTCACTGTCACCAACACGGACATTATGCCACAAATTTTCCGCAGAAGAAGAAAAATAAGTAGGATGCTGGGACTACAGCTGGAGAGGCCTTAGCCTCGCAGTTTGAGCTGGATTTTTTGCTGATCACATGCTTGGTTTCAAGTGTGATGGGTTCAGTGTGGTTTCTGGATAGTGGTGTGTCTTTTCACATGACAGGAGATCGATATTTGTTTACTGATCTGGATGAGAAAGATCTTGGAGTGCACATCGAGATGGGTGATGATGGTAGATACAGTGTGACCGGTATCGGTACCATTTCCTTTGAGAGGGAGTCTGGTAAACCCTTCAGATTGAAGGAAGTGATGCATGTTCCAGGATTGAAGAAGAATCTTATCTCTGTGGTGATGTTAGAAGACAAGGGATATGATGTTGTCTTTAGCGAGGGAAAGGATTTCCTACGCAGTAAGGCAACTGGTGAGATCCAGAGGATAGGGGTTCGAGTTCAGAACCTTTATCAATTGCAGGTAGATGGCTGTGCAACAATGTCAGGCAAGGCAGAAGGAGTGGTGAGCCGGGATGATGGCGAGTTGTGGCACTGGAGATTGGGCCACCTTCACTATGGAGCTTTGAAGATACTATAGCAGATTTCTACTGGGCTTCCTAAAGGCACTCTTGCGCAGTAAGATTAGTGTAAGGGGTGTACCTTGAGAAAATTTGTGAAAGCCACCTTTCACGAGAAGGATAGTCGCGCCACGATGATCCTTGAGAGAATTCACACAGACATGTGTGGACCTTTCTCTGTAGATTCGACAGCAAAGCACAGGTATTATGTGATATTTGTTGATGATTTTTCTCGTAAGTGCTGGATCTTCTTCATGCAGAAGAAGAGCGAGACATAATCAAAGTTCTGTGAGTTCAAGGCACTGGTTGAGAAAGAATAGGGGAAGAAGGTGAAGGCTCTTAGGAGCGACAATGGTGGTGAATTCATCTCTGGCGAATTCAAGGAATTTTGCAGTGCAGAAGGAATTCGAAGAGAGCTCATAGCACCTCATAACCCACAGCAGAATGGGGTTGTTGAGCGGAAGAACATAACGATCGTGGGTGCTCCACAGGCGATGTTGCATGATCAGGGCCTACCCATACACTTGTGGGCTGAGTATATGTGTAGAACCGTTGTCCTCACAGGATACTTGGCATGAGTACACCCGAGGAGGCGTTTTCTGGTAAGAGGCCTGATATTTCCCACTTGAGGATTTTTGGTTCACCTGTTTACATTCATGTGACGAAGGATGCTAGGAAGAAGCTAGAGCCGACTGCGGAGGTTGGGATATTTGTGGGAATTTCTTGATCGCACAACTATAGGTAATGTATTTGCAGAACGATGCAAGGCTGTTGTGCAACAAGGATATCAAATTTGATGAGGAGAAAGCCATGACGTGTTCACTTGAGAGGGAGCCACACTTGCATGCAGATGAGGAGCTATTAGTTCCTAAGGATGAGTCTCGGGATGTGGATCAGCCACAAGAGGAGGTTCATGGAGTGGAAGAGACCACTCAAGCAGCACCAACCATCAGAGGGCGGAAGCGCACTACAGAAGCTGAGCGACTGGCTCAAGATGCAGAGAAGGTTGTAGGAGCACCTACATCACAGCGTAGACAGAGACAATCACCTGACCGGTATACTGGATACATGGCTCTTATGAGCAAGTGTATCGTGATAGAGCCATCCTCTTTCGAGGAAGCTGTGGAGGACCCTGCATGGGTAGATGCCATGGTGGAAGAGTATGATTCGATTGTCAGAAACAGTGCATGGGAGATTGTCCCAAGGCCGGAGGGGAAATTAGTGGTGGGTTCAATATGGATCTACAAAGTGAAGCAGGCAGCTGACGAGAGTGTGGAGAATTACAAGGCAAGATTTGTTGCAGGGCTTTTTCCTGGATAGAGGGGATCGATTATGAGGAGACCTTTGCACATGTAAGGTATTCTTCCATCTGGACGATTCTTGCTCTCTGTTGTGATTGGGGTGGCACATTCGTGAGATGGATGTGAAGCTTGTGTTCCTCAATTGTGTTCCTCAGCGGAGCCATTGAGGAGGAGGTGTACATAGAGCAACCCAAAGGTTTCCAGATATTCAGCAGCGAGTCGCATGTGTGCAGGCTCAAGAGAGCGTTGTATGGGTTGAAACAAGCACCTCGTGCGTGGTACACATGAATAGACAGTTATTTCACGGGACTTGGATTCTCCAAGAGTGAGGTGGATCCGAACCTATACCAGATAGTGGTGGAGGGTAAGTTGTTGATCATTGTACTTTATGTAGATGATTTGATTTTGACAGGTGATGAGCTGTTGATACTCTCATGCAAGGATGATCTTGCAAAAGAGTTTGAGATGAAGGACTTGGGCCTCCTTCATTATTTCTTGGGGTTGGAAATTTGGCAGCACAGTGATGGACTATTTGTTTCTCAGGGAAAGTATGCCCGGGAGATACTGGAGAAGTTCAACATGCATGGCTGCAAGCCTGTTGACACTCCTCTTCCTGGTGGATTGAGGAAGGAGGATGCTACTTCAGCGGAGGTAATGGATGCCACTGTTTATCGACAATTGGTGGGGTTGCTTATGTATCTGGTCAATACACGACCCGATATATGCTATGCAGTTAACCAGCTTTCACAAGCTATGGTTAAGCCTACCAAGCTATTCTGGAAGGCGGGCAAGCATGTATTGCGTTATCTCAGAGGCACATCGGGATATGGATTATGGTACAAACAATTGGATGAGGTGAAGCTATGTGGCTTCACGGATGCAGATTGGGCGGGGAGCCCAATGGATAGAAAGAGCACATCTGGAGGGATTTTCAGTATCAGGTCGACAGCAGTTTCTTGGTACAGTAGGAAGCAGAGATCCGTGGCACTCAGTTCAGTAGAGACCGAGTATATGGCAATGATTTTGGCTGCATGCGAGGCTATATGGATGAGGAAGATCTGTGTGAGGTCGGGTTGTTCGGTTCACACTTGGATCCTACTGTGATTTATTGTGATAATCAGAGTTGCATCAAACTCTCAGTTAATCCAATATTTCATGATAGATCCAAACACATTGACATCCGGTATCATCATATCAGAGATTGTGTGTAGCGGAAGATCATGTTACTTTCATACATTCCTACGGAGGATCGGGATGCTAATATCTTGACGAAGGCGCTCACCAGGAGCACATTCGAATACCACAGGGGCAAGATAGGGGTTGCAGATAATCCATATCTTGTTGAGAGGGAGTGTTGAGATTGCAACAAGATGATGAGCTTAGTAGAAAGGGTCGCCTTCACTAAGTCGGCCCGCAGGCTATTTTTGGCGCGAAGTCTATTTTTAGACTATGTCTATTTTTAGACATATGGATCATGTTCTATGAGTTGCGGGATGTTATTTGTGGATGGTTGGTCATGTCGGAAAAAATAGATGGACTTCTATTTTTAGACATATTGGGCGGAATCTATTTTTAGATTGCTAGTCTAAAAATAGATATGTCGAATATTATTAGCTCTTAATAATATTTAGACTCTAAACATTATCTTATTCTCTTGGAGCACTTCAGTTTGATGCCTAGAAGTGGCACATGCAGCTGAAAGAAGGAATTACGCAATTCCTAGGGTTTAGTGGAGCTATTGCATGAAAGACTTCAGTTAGAACTCATGTGACAGATTTTAGTGGAGTTGATTGAGGAAGTTAGTGGAGTTGTATTCAGTTTAACTAATATAAACATAGTTGAGCTATTTTTATTCCGTTTAACTAATTGATACAATTAGTGAGAGTGGTGTGAATTAATTATTAATTAATTCACTAATTATATACTCATTAATCAACTAAAGAATACATCAGTTAACTTCAGTGCATGGATAGTTTCAATGGAGACCAGTGCAGGAATAGGTGAAAGAGCAGGTTAACTATCAGTTGTGACTATACTGTTGCTATTTGCAACACACATATAGGTGGAGTAAGCCCATGAGGATTGCACAGTTCAGGCCAGGTGGTTATCTATTTAATGAAGCCATCCCATAGCTTTGAAAACGCAATAGAGGCTGGCTATCAAGTGGCTAAGGGTTGGAGCATGAGCTTTGCTAGATCTAGCTTGATAGTGTGTAGCAATTGAGGGTATGCATGAGAGCTTGTGAGGATATTTGTACTATGATTGTTACATGATCTCCATGGCATGTATAATATACAGATAGTTGGGGTTTTCAGCTTTAAGCTTTCCCATTAAATACTGTGTTCATATGTGTGATTGTTTGTGGTTTTTATGTGTGCATGCAATTGATTTTATTTCCGCATGTGATGATCAATGGTAGAAGAGATTCTGTATTATGCATGAAGCTAAAATAGTGTGTGATCAGGAGAATGTCGGTGAATAATATCTCAGTGATTCAAATTTCTACATGAGAAATTATAAAATAAAGGATCGAAGGTCAAACTTTAAAGTGTTTGGACAATTTTCAAGTTAAAATGGTTGTGATAGCTGCGGAAAGAGAAAAGAAGGGATTGAAGGTGAATGTTAATGTTTTGGGGGAGTTTTCGAGAATAAAAGGGTGCGGTAGCTGCGATAAGAGAAAAAGAAGTAATAGAAGGTGTAACCACTATGCAAATGGGCATAAAACAGTGTACCAAAGAATAACAACAAATATGGAAGGGAGATGGAAGATGAAGTGGGGAGTGTTGGAGAACTTCTCCTAGGCTATAATACCTATACCTACAATAAACCTGCCTATTTATGCAAGAAATATAAACAATATGTTCATGAAAATACAAGCACTGATCTAATATATTTCCAAGAAATCATAAGAGAGAAAGCATTTTTGGTCTACCCTCCTTGAGCTCTATTGATAGAGTTGAGAGGGGAAGGTTGGCCTCACATATTATGGATTTTATCAACTATTCTACCACTCTGTAAGAATATTAAATCTACAACAAAAGACAACCAAAAGAAAAATAAAACATCAATGAAAATACTAGCAAACTAGCTAATTGTTCAGAAGAAAAACTAGCTAAAATACATGAAAGAAAAGAATGAAAACAACAGAGAAGCCGAGGCACATGGATTAGGCCCTAACCCACGAGCCTCGCTCCCTGAAACTAGATTAGTAAAATAATTTTTGACTACTCATTTAAAGAAGATAATAGTCTCGTTACATTTCTGAAATTTTAATCACTGAGTACAATAATAAAAATATTAATAGCTTACAACAAAAATTCTGAATGGAATTGAATGGACCGGAAATCGAACTTAATTAGCTCTTGATCAACTTTATTTATCCTCAAAGGCATCTACCAACAACTACCAACAACTCCCTAGAAAATAGTGATTGAGTCCACTTTGACTCCAAGTAAACCATAGATTGAGTGCACTTCGTCTCAGTTTTCTTGGTTGCCTTTGATAGTTAAGGAGGGTGGACAACCACCTTGAATCTCTCCAAGATTTCTTAATAATTTCCTGATATTGTGCTCATTTATTCTTCAATATTGATCTTCCAGTGGCAGGGATAAAGTCCCTAAATTATCTCCTTCTCCAAATCTGCATAATCTTCCCAATATTCTCACAATATTCTACAAAAATAACCAATATTAGGCACAAATATGCAATTACCTTTGGACCTTTCTAAGAACATATTAAATCATAATAAAACATTATTAAGTGCAGAATGAGAGATTTAATATATATTTTTATGTGCATAAGGAAGGTTAGATGGGCCTTATTTTATGTCTAATTTAGAGGTCCATCAGACTGCAAGAACCAAGATGTTGCAATGGTGAAGGGAATCAAAATTGCATCCATAAAAACCATTAAACATATCAAAACATTAACCAAATTTAGAAATGGGTGTTGTACTTTTAGACATAGTGCAGGCTTTGAAATTAATGTATTTGGCACATTGCAAACAACTCAAGACATTAGTACTGCACACTACAAATAATCATAATATAATATATTAAGCATCCATAACATAAACCATATAAATGGGGAAAACTAGACATTAGCCATTTTCTATTAATATCAAAGGGTGTTGAGCACAAAATTACATCATTATTACTTTACCTAGTTTTTCTCACCAACCTAATCAAAACAACAATCACACTCACAAAATTAACCCCAAAGTAATAAACCCAAAAATTAGCCAACCAGAATCCTCTTGGATTCTATCTATTTATAGATGATGTAGTGGTCCCAAGAAAACTCATTACTATGGAAAATATTTAGCATGGGAATTTACCCTCAGTAGATAAACTACAAATTATACTCTTGCTCCAATCAAAACAGGTCGAAAAGATCCAATCAAACTTAATCACTTTTAATTTGACTGCATTTAGCATTGCTCCTTTCCATGCATTATTTCCTTCTGTGACACTTGTGTGCACTGATACTTCTACGAAAATACTACACACTGATACTTTGTGTCGTTTTTTGTTCTTCACTTCTGTGCACTCATAAAGAGTTGGTTACAGTTTATTAGTTATCCTTCGATGCATATTATAATTTTGCATGGTTATCAAGTTAACTTCACTGATTTGCGAGTTGTTCATATTATTTTCATTGTTTGCAGGCTAAGGTGTTGTTGTTTTCATGTATGTCAAAACGTGCTTCAATTCAAATCACATGCCTTTGTGGCTGTAGATGTTGATAATGGAGAAATTGAGAACAATTTGATTGTTTGTTTGGATGTTTATACAATTACGCCCCTTAAATGAGGTTGGATCTATGGATTGAAAAAGTGCAAGATGTCACAATTGCATTTTGAATTTAACCATGTATAAAGGGAAAATAATGATTGATATATAAGCTATATTGGTTGGCTTGTAACCAAGGGTGTCTCACATAATTTATCACTGAAGGGGCTTCTTTGAGAATTAGAGCTCATTAGACTTTTATTAGAGGCTTGTATAAATTATGCATGTGCTGCTAATGGATAATGAATGAATGAATGTTCATAGAAGTTGTAATTGTGAAGGCGTATTGAAGGCATTCTAAGGTCTCATTTTGTAAAACTCTTTGGAGTCCTTTATTTGTTGATAAAACTATTTATTTTGTTGTTCATTTTTTGGTTCCGTTTAAAGTGATATTAATTGATAAAATATCATTTTTAAAAGGAAATAGTAAGTATGTATGTTTTATATATATTAAACATCCTTCACATAATCTAATGACAAAACTAAACTATAATAAAAGTTAGACAACTAAATTGTAATAACAATGTAATTCCATTAATAGTATTACTGAAAAATACATTTTTTACATACATCTTGTGTTGATATATTAAAAAAACACCAAAAAATATAGTGAGCCCATCTATAAAAAATGAACCTCATATAAATACATCCAAAATGATGGACATAATGTTGCTCCAATCTATCTCAAGAAATATGAACATCGTAATAGGACTCCCACCATAATAACCCCAATACCAATGACAAGAACAATTTATTCATTAATAAGCCATGTATATCGATGCCTATCGATGATAACTGGTGGAGCACATGATGACTCCACATATCTGGCACATCCACGTCCATTGGATGTTGCTTCAATGAGTATGGATTCAACAACCCTTTGGACATCCGATTTGTAAATAATGTTGAAGCTTTGAAACTGTGAAGCAATAGTTTTTGCTTGTTGGTGAAGGGGTTTCAAATTATGTCTTCGGACCTGGTAGGTACCATTCATTTGATTAGTGATTAATTCAAAATTTATGTAAGTGAAAATGTCACTTGCACCATAATTCCGCGTTTTTGTGAGCCCATCAACCAAAGCATGATAATATGCCTCATTGTTTGTGCTTATGCCAAGAATTTGTCTACTATTTTGGTACACTTGGCTAAATTCTTCATTATGAAGCATGAACCTTGTCCGTGCATGCACTGGGTTTGGGTGACACCATATTTGGATAATCAAAACTCATTTCTGAACCATCTGCAAAAGAAGAAAATAATTAAATGAAAAAATAATTTAATGAAATATTCTTAGATTGTTCAAATGCAGTATATGAAACTCATTGTTGCAGTAGAGAAAACTTGTTTTTGCAATAGCGGAAACACGTGGTTGCAGTAGCGGCGATTCGCAGTTATAGTAGTGGCAACTCGTGGTTGCAGCAGCGGAAACTCACGGTTGCAGTAGCGACAACTTGTTTTTGCAGTAGTGGCAACTTGTTCTTGCAGTAGCGGTAGCAATGACTTGTCGCCACTGTAATAGTGAATTTCTGCCATTGTAACACTGAATTTCCGCCACTGTAACAGTGAATTATTTCTGCCACTGTAACAGGAGCGACAACCCCCTGTAAAAGTGAATTGTTACTAATGTAACAATGGCAGAAACTCCCTGTTACAATGGCAACAACTCCCTGTGAAAGTGAATTGTTGTCACTATAATAATGAGTAATAGAACAACAAATATAATGAGAATCTTGGTTGAAAAAAATTCATATAGCCACAAATATAATGAGCCACAAATACAATTATCAAAATAAAGCATTCACTTAATTTAAAATTATCAAAAGGAAACATTCACTTTCTACATCCTAAAAATCAATGCAAAATTTTGGATCCCAAAAACTTGTAAATTGGGCGATAAAATACTTAAACATTTTGAATAAATATGATAATAATGCTTCATAAGAATTCCTGTAGCCTAAAGAAGTTGTCATTGTCCTAGATGCATTTAAAGAATAGGCTTTTTGGAAGCTTTGCTAACCTGGAATTTATGGGCTTACTGAGACTTGCATGGGTGCTCTAACATAGAGAACTTTTTAATATAAAATATAGAATTTGAAAATATAATATTCTTTAGTGTTTAAAATCATATGATTTGAAATAATAAATTTTAGTATTTAATTTTATAATTATAATTTGAACATTATTAAAGAAAGAAGTTTAGTATATGTAAAAATGTAAAAAAATGTGAATTACAAATAACAAACTATTATGAATTTAGAAAATTAGATAAAGAAGAAAATGTTAATATTGAGACGAGTTTTCATTTTGTGATCTAGTATTTATCTCCATTTTATTATTTTAATTTTATTATATTTAAATGAAGTAATTTTTTTTTTCTTATATTAATTTTAGTGTATATCGAAACACTCTCAAATTTTGATGATGTTATTGAAAATTGAATAATGGAATGTACAAAGTTTTTATTAAAAGTAATTATATTTTATAAATTTTTTAATAAAATATAATTTTATCAACAACCTATATATTCGTCTTTAATTTAATACTATAAATGTTTATCCTCCAATTAACCTAGTTTGATATTCACATGTCTTAATCCTCCAATTTGCAAGGTTTGGTACTCAATTAATACATTCATACTTTATGAGTTGCCAATCAAGCTTGGGAACAAGGCATTGGGTTTAAAAGAATAAGTGGCCCTTGGCATGCTTTTTAATATTAATTCATGATAATGTAAAAATAAATAGATTTAATCTAAAATGTGGGTTTATCGCTTAAGCATTTGTAATTTTCTAAATGATCATATATTTGAATTGGAATTGTACCCTTATTACCATTGAGTTGTCTCACAAACAAAGATGTCTAACGTTATTTTGATGTTTAATTAAGATTTTCCACATTAATTTGTTGTTTAATTAGGTTATAAACATAGGGGCCGAAAGTGTTTGGCTTTTTCATACTTAGGTTTAACACCTAAGTATTTGTAATTTTTGAGATGATCATACATTTAAATTGGAATTGTACCCTTATTGACATTGGGTTCTCTCACTAACAAATATGTCTGAGTTAATTTGTTGTTTAATTAGGTAAGATGTCTTACATTAATTTGTTGTTTAATGAGGTGACTTAATCTTTCAGAAACTTTATATCTAAATTCACCACATAATTCATTGACATCATAGTGGCAGCAACTCTAGTAGCGTCTCCCTATTACAGTAGCGAGAACTCACTGTAAAAGTGAATTTTTTCCATTGTAACAATAAGTAATAGAACCAAAAATCTTGAAGAGATGTAAGAAAAAGAGTTGAAGCTACATTGCAATTAACCGGTGTAAAAGGTTCGATTGTACATTTCTCTATAAATAGTGCTTGTATGATGTCAGTGTACAATATGGTGCTTTAATTTCAACTTTCAAGGATATGTTTTGGGCTCACTTTTCATTACCGTTGTTGTATAATGATCAAGGAAGAACCCATTTTAGTTCATTTTTCTTTTTGAAATAATTTATATCTTGAGTCCAAAATATTAATATGGGACAATTAAAATGTTCATATGCATCTATCGCTATTATTAACCTATTTATGTTAATCCATTATCTAAAACATAGATGTACTAAGCATCTATCATTATTATTATTTTCATAGGTTCAACATATTTATAGATAATAAACAAGGTTCAACATATTATTTCTAAGCATTTTTTCTTAAGAAACAAGTTTTTCCTACTATTTTAGGATGGTGGCAAACGAGTCACGACCAATGTCAAATGAGTTTCTACATGGGGACTAGTGAGTTTCTGCAATGACGACCCAACTAAGTGTCATTGCAACAACTCGTAGGTCACTGTTGCGGCAAATCGCGGGTCATCATTGCGGAAATTTGTGAGTCACCATTGTGGCAACTCATTGGTTGCCGTTATGGTAACTCCCTGACACCATTGCAACAACTCTGAGAAAAAATCCTCAAAACAGTAGGAAAACATGAAACAATAGGAAAAAATAGGAAAATAGTCAGAAAATAGTAGGAAAACAATAGAAAAAAGGAAAAATGATAACAAATCAGGTTAATTATAATGAAATCAGTAGAAAAACCTAATCTTTGTATACAGAAACCCAACGCAAATTTCAATTAATGTTTGTTGTTTGTTGATTGCGATATGATGTTTGTTGTCTGCCCTTGCTGTTTTTTGTTTGGACGAATTTCCATGAAATGCTCTAAGCGCTCCAGAGACAATGGAAAGCAATACTTGACCGAATGAACTCTACGAAATGGTAACACCAACATATAAGAATTAAATTTCAAAAAATATAGACAAAATCTTTTAGAACGTGCTTTTAGAAATATGCACCTTTTTGGAATACCCTTGACTTACCGCTGAAAAAGTTTTAAGTTTTGGTCAATTATTTGAAATTTGATGCCATTAACTTTGGTGAAATGCTTTAAAATAGTGTAGCACTTTAAAGTTCAGATTTATTCTTCTTTTACATAAATATTTTCTATGTTCCTAAAGAATTTTCTGAAATCGTGAATGCATGATTAATAATATTGCATGATTTTTGTTAAATACTTTAAAATAATATATAAATTAGTCTTATCATACTTTTGTTGTTTAATCATATTTATATTTGTTGTTTAATCATATTTATATAGAAGAGATGCATTATGGAGAAACTTAATGTGACTAAATGTTTGTAATGGTAAAGTAAATAAAAAAACAATGCCTGATTAGCATAATAGTAATGTTTAATATGTGACAGTTAATGACATTTACATATATATAATAGCATAAACCTTAAAATTCTGAAATAGATGATGATTTAGAGAAGCTCATCACTATTCAATCTCATTTAAATATACAACAATATAAATCCCAGAAACTATTAAGATGTTTTAGAAAAGAATCCAAAGACCATATTGTATTAGGTAATTAGTTTTAAAAGTTTATTTTCTTAAATGTTGGTTACAATATTTTGATTATAAATATTATTTATAATCATAAAATTTTTATAAATATTATTAAATGGTTACAGGGGAATTGTATCATCTTCTAATATTTAAATAATATTTTTTTATTTGTATTAAAATAAAATTAATGGTTATGGTAAGGGGAATTAATGGTTAGAAATTATGAATTTTATTTTTTTAAATGATAATTTTTTTAATAAAATTTAAAATAAATAATAATAATAAAGTTTAAAAATTTAAATAAATTTTAGTAATTTAAAAAAATAATATTATAATATAATATTATTGTGTTAATATGAAAATCAATCATGATCAGTCATGGTTTACCTTATTTATTTTAGGGTTTATAATATTTATCTTAGGGTTTATATGTCTTAAGTTTATAATATTAATCCTTTGCATTTATAAAGTCAATTATGGTTAATCATAGGCCAATGTTGCATTGTGATAAAGATTGTCTCAACATGAAAATCAACCATGGTCAACCATAGTCTAATGTAAGATAGTGACAAAGATTGTCTCGATACGAAAATCAATCATGGTTAAACATGGTCAACCATGGTGCAATGTCACATTGTGATGAGGATCGTCTCAATATGAAAATCAACCATGGTCAACCATGTTTATTTTAGGGCTTATAATAATTATCTTAGGGTTTATATACCATGGGTTTCTAATATTAATCTCTTGTGTTTAATATTATTCCCTTGGGTTTATAATCCCTTAGCATTTTTGTATTTATTCCTTGGGTTTATTATTCCTTTGGTTTTATAATATTAATCCCTTAGGTTTATTATTCTAAGGGTTCATATTCCTAAGGTATATTATTATTCATAGGGTTTATAATATTAATCCTAGGGTTTAATATAAATCTCTTCGATTTATAATCATGGTCAACCACAGTGCAACATCACATTATGACAAAGATTGTCTCAATATGAAAATGAACCATGTTGAACCATTGTCAACAACCATCAACCATGGTCAATCATGGTCAAAATTGGTCAAACATGGTTGTCCAAGGTCAATTATGGTAAACCATTGTCTAATGCCACATTGTGAAAAATATTATCTCAATATGAAAATCAATTGTGGTCAACCATGGTCAACCATGTTTGATTGAGGTGGATATTGGTGGTTGTTGGCTCCTAGTGATTTGCAAGATTGGCAAGAACAACTCTGCAGAGAACCACATCAAACCACTTTGGAGTCCAAGGACCTAGCCTTCCTAGACTGAGAGAGGGCTCTCTCTATTTATGTGTTTGTAAATGATATATCTTTATGATTTTGTTTTCTGATTTTATGCTAGTTATGGAGTTCTTAGGACTATTTGTTTTGTTTGATTATTAATTGATGGAGCGTTTCATTTGAATAGATAGACTGTGAGAAGCATTAATCCATTGGGCTATGGAGTCATAAAAGGATTTAATTTTTCATCGACTCTACAAGGGACTTCATAGGGCAAGCTAACTATATCAAATGGATCTCTTAGATTAGATGAAATATGAAATGACAGTAAGTTGTGAAAGAAGTATAACTAAAGGTCAGTTAAGAATCCTTCAACTATACCTCAACAAGAAAAGCCTTTTAGGTAACTATTTAATACAAACCAAAGGATAGGGCAAACCATAGACTTCTTTGGCCAGACTCTAGTAAGCAAACCTTTAAGACAACAAACTAGCAATCATCGAATTACCTTTAGACAAAGAAAACATTTAAGATAACAATGAGTGAAACTAAAGAGCAAGATACACCCATCTTCTTTAATTAAACACTCCAAAAGGCCTTTATAGCAATATTTTGAGACAAACCAAATGATAGGGTGTACCATAGACTTCTTTGGTTGGACTTTACTAAGTAAACTTCAAAGAAAGGCCTTTAAAAAAATATTTCAAGCTACACCAAAGGATAGGGCATATCATGTACTTCTCTGGCTTGACTCTACTGAATCATTTCCAAGAAAACAAGCTAGGTGGAACTAGAGAGAAATTAAGAATTCTCTAATCAGACCTTGCAGAAGAAAACATTAAAGATAAAGAAAGCAGACAGAATCAGGGTGCCAAGACAACATATCCTAATCTAAAATTTATGTTCTTTTATCAGAGAAAAAATGGACAGAACGGAAAACAGAAGGAAAACATTGACAAAGAAGGATAACTTCACAATTAATATAGCTCAAGAATCCTGTGAATGTGATTGTATTACTGATGTTCAAAACAGTTACATTACTCTAGTACAATGATCTTTGCAGCTCAGAGTTTTCTCAAATTTAGCCTAGCAACTCATCAACTAGCTCAGGAAATACTAATCCACCAACCAACCAACACTAAAAATGAATCATACATGTAGTATTTATCTGAAAAATGAGGAGGTGATCCTAAGCTAGGGTTTCAGATTTGTATTTTTTACAGAGTTAATGTGTTTTTGACCTTTGAGACCATGAAAGGCCCAAGACAAAATATCTGAGACTGACTCACTGTAATAATAACTTCTAATCTTAACTACTGAGCTAACTTTAGGATATTTTGACTTTAAGGCTTTCTCATTAACTCTTTCAATAACTACTGAGTAGCTAAGAAATATCTTTGACTATTGTAATAACTGTGATTGCCTTTATTGAAGTGAAATGAGGTTGTAGGTGTCCAAAGTGTGTATGAGAAGTGACTGTTGTTTTACTTTAGCATTCGAATATGTCTGTTGTGTTAATATTTTCTTGATTTGTCCTTTTAACCTCTGATTTAGCTTTTAAACTTGGATTTGTCTTTTGTTGACTGTCTTACTGCTTCATATTTTTCTGATGTGTCTTCTAAACTCTGCTTTTCTCCTTTTAATTCTTCTAATATTCCCTTTTTTTTTAATCTATGATTTAACCCTTTAATGCTTCTTTTGATTGTGTTTCTTTGTTTGCATGTTTCTTTATCTGAATTTTTTGTGTTTGAATCACCATAAATGGTCATGATCCACTGATCTTCATGCGTGTATCTGGCGCTCCCATACCTTTTGAGGAACAAACTCATCGGATCATCACCCAGGGAGTCTATTCAGACGTTTTTAGGGCCTCAGAAATGCAATTCATGCATCTCTGCCATGACTACCTGCACATTAAAATCAACAAATTAGTTTAAAACCTATGCAGGAGGGGTTTCTGCGTTTATTGGGTGTTTTTGGGCTCTAGGAGTGCTTACAGAGGTTCATGGTGGCTGCGGGGCTTCATCCCAAAGGCACAGGCCTTTGGAGCATTTGAATAGAGGAGGTATCAGCTTTTGGTGGGAGGGAGAAGGGTGGATTTCACATGCGAGGGAGGCGGTTTTTGCGTGGAGCGAAGTTGGTAAGCGGGTTCGGGTGGATGGATGTGATTCCATTGAACGGGTGCCGCGTGGTGGAGGGTACAAGTGGTAAAATTGCCCATTTCATGTGTTTTGGTTTGCTAACTTCTAGGTGGTTAAGGGCGCGATATGCATCAGGGACCGTTGGATCGCGAGGATGGAGATCAATGGTGGTCGGGGATAGATGAAGGAGCGGGAAAGTCTAGATGGTGGGGCCCGAGGTTTATATAATAAAGCAGGGATATTTGTTAATATGCAGGGTTTGGGTTTTAAACATAACTGAGGTTTTATGAAGTGGGGCCTGGGTTAATAAATAAGTGGAGATTCTTATTATAAGGTAGAGGGTAGGGTTATATGAGGGGTTTTAACGAAGTGCAGAGGAGGGGGGGGGGGGTGGACGGGGGTTAAAAACTTTAAAGCGGGGGCTCTAAAGGGGTCAGGTTAATTTAATTAAACACATGGTTTAATTAAAAGAAATGGGTCTCGAATAAAAATAAAACTTTGGTCTTAAAACAATGTAAATAGGGAGGGGTGAATGGGGTTTTTAGAAATGAAAGTGAGTCTTTGGGTAGGGGAAAAAGGTGAGCATGAGGGTTTTTAGGATGAAAACATGGAATTTCAGTAGCATGAGGGTATTTTGTAAGGGGAAAAATGAGAGATAGTAGATAGGTAAAATAAAGATAATGAAGGCAGTGAGATTTCTGAGGGATGATATTCAGGGAATGCCATTTTTAGCAGAGGATAGAAAAAACATAGTCATCTAGTGATAGTGTAGAATACATATGAATAACAATGGCTCTAGCTAGGGAGGGCAGCTCCTTAGGAGTTGTCAAGAACCTCAGAGTCAGATCTTTGGAATTTTTAGATCAGTGCCTTGTTTGCACTTGGCAGATTTTTCATTCTGTAATTCCTGATCTGCTGCTGTGCTTGGTGACTGTGACCTTTAAATCATGAGAATCATGCTTGCTGCAACTCAATTCTACCTACCTGTCATTCTATTCTAGCATTATTTCTTCATTTTGGTGCATTTAGACTGGCAAACCCTTGACATCATTTTTATTTTGAAAGCAAAAACTATCTATTTCTACCCTTATGTCATCCAAAGGCTCGGATTAGACCTATGAGCTATTTTTATTCTCTACATAATCTACTTATCTGTGAAGATTAAATAGTTTGAAATATTTTAATTCTCTAATCTATCAACAGGAAATTTAAACGATGACCAAATCAAGATTAAGCAGTTTGATTGTCATGAACTGTGGCATTTTTGTACAAGCTGCTACTATGTTTATTTTGCAAAAATTAAAACTAAAAACTGAGGGCTAAGATCTAGAATTTGTCATTTATCCCTTTATTTTTTGTTTTGTTCAGATTTTTCTTTGGAACCAACATCTTTTCTTCCTACCCACTGATAAGCCAAGCTTAAACATTTTGGAAAATCTTCTTTTCTAACTTATCAGCAAAAATTCAAAATTTTTTCAATCATGATTAGACTATGTGATTGAACAAGACTTCATTTTCAACACTAGTGGTATGTGGACTTGCACACTCTCAGAAACATTCTTTTTTGGTATGGGGCTTTACCTTTTCTTTTTAACTGCCCTTTTTTCATCTTTTCTTTGTTTCTTCTCTTTTTGTATCAATTTTCTGAGATTTTTGTTTCAATAGATTTGCATATAATGAAAAAATTAAAAATGGGAAGATGCTCATAGTATTGAGCTTATTTTCACACCTACCTATCCTAGTCTATCTTGGAGATTATATATATACTAGGTGAACTCTTTTCTCCAATGCAACCAATCAAGTAAATGACTACATGATTGATCTTTATTCAACCCTTTGGGTATTCTAAAAATACAAAATTGCCACTCCCATCTCACTTGCTCTTGAACAACAGTGCTCAAAATCTTCGGCACACTCTGCAACAAACTGCTCCTGGTATAACAAACTCCTTCTTTAGATATCTCCAGGAAACCTGCAAAAGGATCTTGGAATAATACCTGGCCCCGGGGTTTTGAATAGTCAGATTATTTTAGGACTACTCCTTGTTCTTCCTTTTTGTGCTTGGGACTATTTGGAGAAATAATTTCTTCCTTTTATTCATGATCATCTGACTTGGCAGTCTCATTGTATATTACTGTGTTGTTTGTGCACAAACCTGATATGATTTGATTGAACGGGCTGAATTCTATCTGGAGTTCCTCATCAGGAGCATCCTCTGGAAATAGGTCTTCTAGAGGAAGTAACACAACATTAGTATCACTCCGTTCTATAGTTTCTACATGAGAAAATGCATCAATGGACAGGTCAGCAGTGGAACAAATAGAAAGATCTTCTTTCCATAAAATTTTAAAAGTTGTTTGTATGTTTAGAATTTGATTGATTTCTTCATCAGTTAAAGGAGGAGGGAGCCCTTGTTTTTTTTGTATTGGACAACAACTATTTTATTTCTTTTGTGAAGGCTGATATTGAGGCTGAATGTCTTCTTGAGCCTCACACAAAAGAGATTATGAATCATCATTTGTCCCTTCAGAGATATCTTGTGGGTCCTCTTCCATTTCCTGATTAATTTCATCCTCAACCCACTTCTCTTGGTTGTCATGATAGTTATCTTGAGCATGAAATTCATGAATTGTCTCTGATAGATTCTCAGGATGCCAATTTTTTTCAATAATCTGAAATGCATCAAAGCATAAGGGTAGAGACTCTAATTGTGTTAACTCCTCCTCTATTTCAGATTCTATAATTTTGAGAGGGCTTAGAGGGAACACTTCTGGATCCGAAAAAAGGTTTGTATTATCCATTTCTTCTCTAGCTGATCCTTTCGGGCATTTCTCCTTGTTTCTAGTTGAAACCTTCTTGTAATGCTTTCTTAATAGTGAAGCACAAGATGTAGGAAGGCATCTATTACTTTATTGACAACTTGCATTTTCTTCTTTGCAATCTTGCTCAGCATGCATATTTTGATTGTTATTTTTGCATTGTAATGACTGAGTTTTTTCTTCCCAAGAAAATAGTACTGGTTGTTTTGAATAATAAAATCCAAGATTAAATTTTCTTGACTTCAAAAATTGAGAATGAAATATTTTTAGGAGATCATCATCAAGCTAAAGTTCTGATAACTGGCTTGAAATTTCACTAAATAGAGGGTCTGCCACAAACCTTTTCATCTTGTTAATTAGTTAGAGAAAAGGGTCATTGTATCTTTGCAATTAATCTGGATTCTCCTACCAGTGGAGTCTTTAGGATTATTAAGAGTTGTGGAGTCGCTAGGTGGAAGATTTTCAACTTTCTTGAAGCAAACTATTGTCCACCATCAACAACTAGATATTTTTCAAGTATTTAAGGTTTTCAGGTAGGGAAATTTCTTTGTGGATAGGTCTACTAACAGTTGAATTTTTAGATCTAGGATATTTCCTTAGGATGAGATCTGGATTTTCAACTATTTCAAGAGGTTTGGGTATGGATGGGATCTAGTACAAATTATTTTAGAAGCCAGAACTTAGACCCAAAATTCAGAGAGGTTAAAAGTTTATAACAGTTTTTGAAAAACAAACCAATCTGTGAAAGAAATACTTAATCCACAAAGTATTCTTGACTGGGTCATTTTGAGGTTTAATGATATCAATATTTCTCAATAATTTCCCAGTGGAGTCTATAGAAAACCAGTGGAGTCAGTAGGCCTACTGAAAACTAGTGGAGTCACTAGGTGGAGGATTTTAATTGTCTTAAGGCTGGCTATTGTCCACTATCAGCAACCATGTATCATTCTTGGTTAACACTTGATTCATCTAAATTCAATGGGTTTTCTGAGTTCTTGAGGTAATATTAAGCTATTTAATAACTCATCTCTCCAGTGTGATCACCACTATGTTGGCTCCCCATGATTTGTAAGATTGGCAAGAACAACTCTGTAGGGAACCACATCAAACCACTTTGGATTCCAAAGACCTAACCAATCTGGACTCAGAGAGTGCTCTCTCTATTTATGTGTTTGTAAATGATATATATTTATGCTTTTGTTTTCTGATTTTAGGCTAGTTATGGAGTTCTTAGGACTATTTGTTTTGTTTGATTGGTTGATGGCTTAATGGTGTGATTAATTGATGGAGTGTTTCAGTTGAATAGATAGACTGTGAGACACATTAATCCATTGGGCTATGGAGTCATAACAAGATTTAATTGTTCATCAACTCTACAAGGGACTTCATAGGGCAAGCTAATTATATTAAGTGGATCTCTTAGATTAGATGAAAATGACTGTAAGTTGTGAAAACAATAAAAATAAAGGTCAGTTAAGAATCCTTAAACTCTACTTCTACAAGAAAATCCTTTTAGGTAACTCTTTAAGACAAACCAAAGGAAAAGGAAAACCATATAATTCTTTGGCCAGACTCTAGTAAAAAAATATTTAAGACAACAATCCAGCAATCCTCGAATTACTTTCAGAGAAAGAAAACATTTAAGATAACAATGAGTGAAACTAAAGAGCAAGATACACCTGTCTTCTTTAATCAAACACTAGAAAAGGCCTTTGTAGCAACAATTTGAGACAAACCAAAGGGCAGGGCATACCATAGACTTCTTTGGTTGGATTTTACTAAGTAAAATTCAAAGAAAGGCCTTTAAAACAATATTTCAAGCTACACCAAAGGACACGACATACCATAGACTTCTTTGGCTTGACTCTATTGAATCATTTCCAAGAAAACAAGCTAGGTGGAACTAGAGAGAAATTAATAATTCTCTAATTAGACCCTACAGAAGAAAACATTAAGATAAAGAAAGAAAATAGTATCAGGGTGCCAAGACAGCATATCCTAATCTAAAATTTTTGTTCTTTTATCAGAGAAAAAATGGATAGAACAGGAAACAGAAGGAAACCATTAAAAAAGAAGGATAACTTTACTATTAACATAACTCAAGAATCCTATGAATGTCCTTGTATTATTGATGTTAAAAACAGTTACATTACTCCAGTGCAATGATCTTTGCAGCTCAAAGTTTTCTCAAATTCAGCCTAGCAGCTCATCAACTACTAATCCACCAACCAACCAACACTAAAAATGAATCAAACATGTAGTATTTATCTGTAAAATGAGGAGATGATCCTAAGCTAGGGTTTTAGATTTGTATTTATTACAGATTTAATGTGTTTTTGACCTTTTGAGACCATACAATGCCTAAGACAAAATATCTGAGACTGACTCACTGTAATAATAACTTCTAATCTTAACTACTGAGCTAACTTTAGGATATTTTGACTTTAAGGCTTTCTCATTAACTTTTTCAATAACTGCTCAGTAGCTGAGAAATATCTTTGACTGTTGTAATAACTGTGATTGCATTTATTGAAGTGAAATGAGGTTGTAGGTGTCCAAAGTGTGTATGAGAAGTGACTGTTGTTTTACTTTAGCATTCGAATTTGTTTGCTATGTCAATCTTTTCTTGATTTGTCCTTTTAACCTCTGATTTAGCTTTTAAACTTGGATTTGTCTTTTGTTGACTGTCTTACTGCTTCATCTTTTGCTGACATGTCTTCTAAACTCTACTTTTCTCCTTTTAATTCTTCTAATCTACCCTTTGTTTTTAATCCATGATTTAACCCTTTAATCCTTCTTTTGATTGTGTTTCTTCGTTTGCATGTTTCTCTATCTACATTTTTTGTGTTTGAATGACCATCAATGGTCATGATCCATTGATGTTCATGCGTGGATCTGGTGCTCCCAGTCCTTTTTAGGAACAAACTCACTGTATCGTCACCTAGGGAGTCTATTCAGACATTTGTAGGACCTCAGAAATGTAATTCATGCATCTCTTCCATGACTACCTTCACATTAAAATCAAAAAATTAGTTTAAACCTACGCGGGAGGGGTTTCTGCGTTTATTGGGTGTTTTCGGTCCTTAGGAGTGCTTACAGAGGTTCATGGTGGCTGCGGGGCTTCATCACAAAGGCACAATCCTTTGGAGCATTTGAACGAAGGAGGTATCAGATTTTGGCGGGAGGGAGAAGGGTGGTTTTTTCATGTGAGGGAGGCAGTTTTCATGCAGAGCGAAGGTGGTAAGCGGGTTCGGGTGGATAGATGCAATTCCATTGAACGACCGCGTTATGGAGGGTATAAGTGGTGAAACTACCCATTTCATGCATTTTGGGTTTGCTAACTACCGGGTGGTTTAGGGCGCGATATGCGTTGGGGACCATTGGATCGTGAGGATGGAGATCAATGGTGGTCGGGGACAGATGAAGGAGTGGCCAAGTATAGATGGTGGGGCCTGCGGTTTATATAATAAAGCAGGGGTATTTTTTAATAAGCGGGGTTTGGGTTTTAAACATAACTGAGGTTTTATGAAGTGGGGCCCAGGTTAATAAATAAGTGGAGGTGCTTATTATAAGGTAGAGGGTAGGGTTATATGAGGGGTTTTAACAAAGTGCGGGGGTGGGGGGTTAAAAAATTTAAAGCGGGGGCTCTAAAGTATGTAAAGGGGTCGGGTTAATTTAATTAAAAGAAATGGGTCTCTAATAAAAATAAAACTTTGGTCTTAAAACAATGTAAAAAGGATTTTTTAACATTGTTTTGGGAAAATATGGGAAATAAATGAATAGGGAGGGGTGAATGGGGTTTTTAGAAATGAAAGTGAGTCTTTGGGTAGGGGAAAAAGGTGAGCATGAGGGTTTTTAGGATGAAAACATGGAATTTCAGTAGCATGAGGGTATTTTGAAAGGGGAAAAATGAGAGATAGTGGATAGGTAAAATAAAGATAATGAAGGCAGTGAGATTTTAGAGAGATGATATTCAGGGAATGTCATTTTTAGCAGAGGATAGAAAAAACATAGTCAACTAGTGATAATGTTGAATATAGATGACTAACAGTGGTCACCCGCCTATTCCACCTAGTCAGTTTCATCAATTTTCTTATTTACTATTTTTAGCAGTTTTTCAAGTCTAGAACTTCTGGAGATTTTTTGAGGCCCTGAACGAGGTAGTCCTTAGAGAGATATTTCCAACGAGGTATCATACATGCCAAACAAAGATACTATGACCAAGTTATGACCTCGGGAAGTTCGCTGCCCAACTAACCCCAACGAGGCCCATCAAATCTTGGTGTTACATATCCTCGGGTTAGGGTTTTGGTTGCTTAGGGTTTTCTCTTATTTTTCAATAACAAAAAGGCCCTTGAGCCTCATTGTAACACCTTTCAAAGGCTTGTAGCCACACATCTCTTCTCAGAGATAAGCTAACATCGCCCTAGCTAGTTTATTTCCATTATGTTTGTAAACAAATTTCAGTTCCCAAATTTATGCAGGAACACAACAAAATGCACATATAACCATAAATACAAAGATGTAGGAGAAATAACACTTCATTTCATTAATATAAAAGAACTAATTTTTTTTTTTACAAACAGAATGGAAATAAACTAGCTATGGCATTGGTAGCTTATCTCTAAGAAGAGATGTGGTGGCTACAGGCCTCTGAAATGTGTTACAATGAGGCTCAAGTGCCTTTTTAGTATTTAAAAATTAACAATAAGAGAAAACTCTAAACAACCAAAACCCTAACCCAAGGAGATGTAACACCAAGCATTTATGGGCCATGTTGGGGTTAGTTAGGCAAAAACTTCTCAGGGTCGGAAATTGGTCATAGTATCTTCGTTTGGTGTCTATGATACCTTGTTGGAAAGATCTCTCCGAGGAATAGGATGTTTAGGGCCTTAAAATGGCTCTAGAAGTTTAGGACCTAAAAAAATTCTAAAAATAGTAAATAAGAAAATTGATGAAACTTACTAGGTGGAATAGGGAGGTGGCCACCAATATCCACTTGGATCATTCCTACCCCTTAGAAAGAAATGGTCCCAATTGTGTGCAGAGACTCCATGAGGTAGGGAAATTTTTGTTGAACCTGGTCCCTGGTGAACCACTTTCCCTAGTGAAGGAGTTGACCTGATTTGAAGTGGGCGTAGCTTGCGGTGGGGTCCATAAAGGTGCTCCTTCTGCAAATGTAACCAAAATGTGTCACCCACATGGAACTTGTGTGGCACTCAATGTTGATCCTGGCACTGCTTGTACTTGGCGTTGGATTTATACAATATGTCATGGACCTATTGGCAGATGTCAGACAATACACATGTGGATTCTGTTTTTGTGGTCGCATGAGGCATGGCAACATCAGGCAGTGATGCACATGGGGTTATATCAAAGGAGTGGTTGACTTTACGGTGTAGAGGAACCTCTATGGGAGAGGAGAAGATGTCCTTGTATTCCTCCACAACTTTGTACATTTGTCGTTGTCATGTAGGGGAGCCCTATTTGGAGGTTGTGGCGATAATATTATTCTTTCCCTATGGGTGAATTGTAATGAAAACAAATTTCCTAGTTTGGGAAATAATCTTACTGCGTTGCTTTGTAGTAATCAAAGAGATGGCGGGAGGTGGTACTACCTCCGGTATCTTGTACAACTTATTTCCCAAAGTAATAATAACATAACAATGTTTAGAATCATACACAACATGTCGCTTCCACAAGTATGGTTGGCCCAATAATACATCAGACACATCAAGAGGAGAAAAATCACACAGTACCTCATCCGTGAAGGGCTTGATGCTATACGGAAGGCGACACTGCTGGCTGACACGAAGAACTATTCCTTGGTGAAGTCACTCGATGGTATATGGTTGCGGGTGTGTTGTGGTCGGTATAATGAGCCTCTTGATGACCTCTACTGAAATGAGGGTCTTTTGGCTTCTACTATCGACAAGGAAATTTAGTGGAGAACCCTTCACCCACATCTATGAATGGAAGAGGCTCTCCCCCTCCTCTGGATCCTCGGGATCCTCCCTCTAGAGCTTGGTGGTAGAAACAATGGCACTGGGATCTGCATCAATGATCTAATTCCATTTTTCATTCCCCTTGTTCGGTTTTGACCCGAAATCAGAACATGCATCTAATTCGAATGCCTTTAGTTCAGCCACCAGTGACTGTTTGGTTTGACACTCGCTTGTGTTGTGAGTGGAGCTGTTATGAAATTCACACCACTTCCTAGTGTCCTTATTTGGATTTTTGGTGTTTTTTTGAGTCACATTGCTTTGTATTTGCCCCTTGTTTTGTGATTCGGGGGTGTCGTTCCCTAGCTTCAGATTCACAGATACAAGTTATCACTTCTTCTTCTTAAATTTCTTCTCAATCTTGGCGGCATATCGATATGTCGTGCCAAGCGAGGTAATGTCGAGGAACTCCATTTCCTCCTAAATGTATCTGTGCAAACTACTTTGGTATTTGAACACCAAATGTATCTCTGAATCTTTAATAGCCAACTTTGTGGGTAAGGTATGGAACAAATTCGTCAGCTCTTGCACATATTGATCCCTTTGCTACTGCAGTGTGGTCCATTAGATGTACTTGTCCTCATAGCTCCCCACGGGGTAATATTGTAGGCTTGATGCCATCTTGGAACAAATTCCAAGTGGGTGTGGCCGAGAACAAAGAGGGTTCCCTCTCGTCTTTTTGCTTATAGTAGGTTTCCCACTAGTCTTTGACATGAGGGGCGACTTTGAGGAGTGAAAAAGTAATCTTTTCACAGTCAGAGAAATCATGGATTGAATAATATCCTTCCAGAAAATTCAACCATCTATCTATGACGTCTGCATCTATTTGGCCTTCAAATACACAAATGTCAAAGTTGAATTGTACCTTGAAAGGAGTGGTACCTCCAAAGTGGCTGCTGGATGCAGATGCACCGCCAGTGGGTAGTTGTTGAAGGATCTGGGAAAATTTATTTATCATTACGTTCCTTTATTTTTCGAGGGCCTCCTTGAGCAATATTTTGATAGGATCTCCTGCTCCCTCGTCTTTATTTTCATCCCCCATGGGCGACCGTCAGGGTTTGTAAGGATGATCTTGAAAGGTTCAACCAAATGAATCCCCAACTCCTTATACCTCGACCTCGTTGGGTACATGCAAATAAGGATCGAGAAAGAGTAGACTTCTCTAATACCACTAATTTGGATCTTGGTTGAAATTGACCTCTTATTGCAACTTTGCTGATAAATTCTGCTATGGGTGATGAAATCAAATTTCATCAAAGATCCATTTGAGGTATTGAATATATATTTCCATTGATATAAGGAAATTGAAATTTGATGACCCGTGGGGTGAGAAAATGATTCCACAAGCACATAGGACGTGTGGCGACACAATGTTCCAGACATGTGTAACTTAAATTGCGCATATATCTCACACTGGGAAACGAAATAAAATTCTGTGAAAAACACGTTTGAGATAATAATAATAAAAAATCAAATGAGATATTTTTCACTCTATAATATTATCTATGGATACCATGACACTTACATAAATTTTACCGAAGATTACTGTAAAACATTGAAACTTAAATATGTTTCAAACCCTCACAGAGCCGTAACATGAATATGGATTTATGCAAGAACGAAATAAAGTACATAAGTAAACCTAAAAATAAGAAATATGCTTACAGACATAATGGAAATTTTTGAGCCGCATTTTTGCCAAAATTTTCACGATATTAATCACATCATCACATGCTTGTACCTAGTATTTTCAATCGTTATTAATCCATTATGTTGTTAATTAGAGAAATTTAGAAACAATAGTTATTATTCTTGTTATTAGTTAATTTGATGAGTGTTTTTAATAAATTTCTTCTTGGTTGCAGGAAGGTTCGATGCAGGAATGCATTCGAGTGCAAATTCACCAAATACATAAAAGTAGCAGCTGGGTAGTTGAATTGCTGTAGGTGAAAATATCCAATTTTCAACCAAATGGAGCAGAATCACTAAATTACAATATGTGGGTTGTGTTCAGAGCACCATGTTTCCTATAACCCAGAAACCGTTTGGCAAAATTCAGCTTCGTGAAAGAGTTATCGTCAGGGAAGACATGAATATTTGAAAAGTGGATTGCCAGATGAGGCTTCACAACATGCTCCACTTGTAGATTGTATTCGTACTAGATGACCTAGACCTGTATGTAATTGGATAGGAGATTCACCATACATATGTCCATTATATGGGTTGGGAGAACTTCCTCAGGCCTTTTCACAGCTCAATGTTGTTTATGGTGGAACTTACATGCTTAACAAGCCGGATTGCAAGGTGACATTTGATGAAGAAGTTGGCATCAACAGGTGGAAAAGAGGTGCAGTCCTGGGCTACCTCTTTAATAAATGCCAATGTTTCTTATGGAAATATACGCTATTCAAATATCAGTCTAGGCACATCATTCAGATCTGTAGATATAGATATCAATGTAAACACCCATAGTGAAGATGTGTTTGACCAAGCAAAAGTTGAGAGACTTCTTGACGTATCATCAAGAAGGCTCAGTGCCCATGTGTTGTTTTATTGCAATGACAACAAAGCATTGAAGGCTATGGGCGTGGGATCACTTGAAAGGCTTGTTGTATATGGTTCAGATCAAACACACTCTTCATTGGAAAAGGTTTGTATGATTGCTGGAATACAAAAGACAAATTTCAAGGCATTGCTGACAAACTCTTCTATGAATTATGCACTTTCTCCTGAAGTTCTCAAGAAAGCGATATTAGATGATTTATCAGCTAGGCTTTGCCCATTTTTCTTATGTGCAACGATTGGTACAGCATCATCAACAACTGTAAATCCCTTAATGGAGCTTGGAAAAATATCTCAAGATCAAGTTCATGTGGCACAAGTTCAAGTTTAAGCCCACAATCTCTTAGAGAAAAATCAGATGGTTGTGTAAGTGAAGCCTCTATAAAGGATATTGAAGATAACCATGGTGGTGATGCTGGTGTGCACCCTACAACTGTCATTTCATCCTCTGCTTGAAGAGAAATTACATTCAACCCAATACAAATTCAGTTTATAACTTTTTTATTTTATTTTATCTCAAATCAGAAGATGCACGGTCAAAGATTGTTACGAAGTTGGTTTTTGTGATGGTTTTTAATTTCAATGTCAGGGTTGAGTGCTGAATTTTATAATTTTATGAGTTACTTTGCTGACAATGATTTAGTTACTTCTTTTCGTTTGTTGATGCTCTCAGAATATTTCAGAGAATGTTGAAGAATCTATGGTAGCAAACTCCTGAGAACCTTGGATGAATTTTGGTTTTGACTAATATGGACAGGAGGTATGGTATTTACTTGACTGGATTATATGCAGCTACTATTATGTGCAATGTGACAGGACAGTATGACAACCACGTCAAACTGTATTTTATAACATGCAGTCTTAATTTCTAGGGCACATTTGGGGCCTTGAAAATGGTGTTTTCTGGGCTGCTTAAGATTTATACTAGTTCTATTTGAAAGTCCCCCTAGAATAATGGCCATGGCTTAGAAAAGTGAGAAAAAATATCCACTGAGCTCATTTGAATACAAAATCTACGAGGAAGTGGGACAGGGTGTCAGCGCAATAGTGTATCGGGCTCTTTGTATTTCATTCAATGAGATTGTTTCCGTCAAAGTCCTTGACGTGGAGAAGTGCAACAGTAATTTGGATCTTTTCCACCGTCTTGCACACGACATGCTCCCTGTCAAGAATGGAGAGGCCGTCGCTATCAGTGCTATTTTGCAGTTTCATGCTCTCCTCTCCAAACACAAAAACAATAGGAAACAACATACTCATTTGGGAAACTTGCGTTCTATGTTAACATCAGCATTAACGAAATGGAAATGGAAGATTCAGGTGGTCAACCCCTCAAGTTTTCCCCTCCAAGATTGGAGCTGCCAGATGTTTGATTTTTCTACCAGCAAGGCAAGCAGACCGAATTTCCTCTAGAAATCAAGGTGCATCTTCTAACAACCACATCCCACAAAAGGAGGAACAATTTCCTGAATTGACAATCTGTTTCAAACCAATTTCTCATTCCGGAAATTTGTAAAACAAATTATTTTCTCTATTTCTGGGTTGAAGCTCCAGTTTTGTAATTATATATCAGTTGCCGGAAGTCGATAGGAAAGGATGGAGAGGAGCAGTTGATTTTTTGTGGATAGATAGAGGGATGTAGTAGCTATAGGAGAAGAAGTCGATAGATGATTAGATAGAAGTCGATCCATTAGCAAATTTTTGATTGCAGCATTGATTATTTTTTTTTAAGATCAATTTATGTTTTAGCCTGATTTACATTTGCCGGAGTTCACGAATTCGTGGATTTGATTGCAAATTTAATTTCTTTTAAAAATTGATTTGGTTTTGATTTGATTTACGTTTGCTAGAATTCCCAAATATTGTTGTTTTAAATTTATGGTTGCAGAAGTTAATTATTTTTCGAAATCGACTTGTGTCGTGGATTTAATTCCTGTTGCTATAATTTATAATCATTGCTGATTAGATGCTCAATTGCGTACAAGAATTCCCAAATTGCATTTAAGCTGAGTTTATGATTCGAAGGTTTATGTTGTGCGATTTGACTCAAAGCTAATGCGAGTACATAGCGATTGAATGCAGAGTAGTAATGATAATCATTGAATGCAGAGCAGCAATCATCGTTGAACGCAGGGCAGTCTCTTAGCAAACAGGGAGTGTGAGTCCATCCATCAATTGTGAAGGGTGCAGAGTCCGGCAATTAAACTCCTCATTTGTCAAAGTTGAATTTCCCAGGGTCGAATTAAATAAATCTCCTGTGATTTGCAGATCCGACATCGAATTGCCTAGCACAATAGTTGTAATGCAACAAAAATGATGTATTTTATTGATTAATATTTGATTAGATGTTTTGATTTCGTTTAATAAAATTTGGCTTCTGCATTTGTTGTTTTTATGTAAGCATTGCAATTTTTGTTTTTAATGTTGGGTTAGTTTCGGACTTGCTCCTGGGAGTGGCAAGGATCCACTGCAACCTGGAGTTGAGTCTCTCGTCCTCATAGATTTAGGAGTTCTGTTTTAGTTTGATTTGTAGAATTATCTTTTGTTTAAATTGTTTTAATAATATTTAATCTTTCTTAAGCATGCACTTAGTTCATTATTTGGTTTTCCAATTTATGAGTTTGATTCAGCAGTGAGAACATATTGAAGATGCTAACCTTGCTATTTAAAATATTAAATCATTTTTTTCATTATGTGATTTATTTGGATGTTTGCAGATTTGACGTTTATTTAATTTGTTTATTTATTTGATTTAATGTTAATAATTAGATTTATTTTCTTGTTTTCGTAGTATAATGATTTCTTTGTGAGAACAAGTGTGTTCACTGATTTGATTGTGCAGGTAGCACTGATTTAGTTTTCATTAATGATTTACCTATGCATGATTTAGTTTTAATTAGTGAGTGACATGATTTTGATGATTTTAAGAGCAAGCTTGTTTTATTTCATTAAAATATTTGAATTGAAAGTTATTATAGATTGTTTTCAATAGGATATTTTTAAGTATTATTTTACATAAAGTAAAGTAGTTTCCTTTCAACAATAGTTAGGATTGTTTCTTTTGTTATTTTAGAATCTTGAATTTGTTTTAACAAGTAGTTTTAGCTAGTTTAAGGTGTGAATTTGTAATGTGTGGTCTTTTTCTTATTTCAAGATTAATTTCTAGTGTTAGTTTTTAAGTTAATGAGAGGAATAATTAGATTAAGGTTTTTAAGTTATCATAGGAGCAAGTGCAAGAATGATTGAGGATTTATTTGAATTTCATTATAGTTTAATTATAGTGTGGAGTTTGCAGTAAATGAAATTGGTTCAGTAAGTTTCATTTTCAAGATTGTTTGTTTGCCAGCAAATGCATGTTTCATTTCAGCACCGAGTTCATCATTAATAAGGAAACTCATATACTCTGACCAGTAAGCTGAGCCAATACGCAGTACAACTTGCGTTTACGACTCTCGGATTGATAATTAATATTGAGAGGTTTAATCCGACAATTAAGCCGACCAATAGACATAAACTTGCTAGGGTGATGGTAGCTTATCTCTAAGAAGAGATGTGGTGGCTACATGCCTCTGAACTGTGTTACAATGAGGCTCAAGGGCCTTTTTATTATTAAAAAATAAGATAAAACCCTAAACAACCAAAATGCTAACTTGAGGAGATGTAACACTAAGAGTTTATGGGCCTTGTTGGGGTTAGTTGGGCACCGAACTTCCCGGGGTCGTAACTTGGTCATAGTATTTCCATTTGGGGGATATGATACCTTGTTGGAAAGGTATCTCCAAGGAATACACCATTTAGGACCTCAAAACAGCTCCAGAAGTCCAGGACTTGAAAAACTGCTAAAAATAGTAAATAAGAAAATTGATGAAACTGATTAGGTGGAATAGGCGGGTGGCTTCCAATATCCACCTGGGTCAATGTTCCAATGCTGCATTGTGAGAAATACTGTCTCAATATGAAAATCAACCATGGTAAATCATGTCCAACCATTATCCAATGTGGAATTGTGACAACATGGTCAAACATGGTCCAACATCACATTGTGACAAAGATTTCCTCAATGTTAAAATCATCCATGGTTAACCATGGTCAACCATGGTATAACGTCTCATTATGACCACTATTGTCTTGATCTGAAAATCCATCATGGTCAAAATCATCCATGGTTAACCATGGTCAACCATGGTATAACGTCTCATTATGACCACTATTGTCTTGATCTGAAAATCCATCATGGTCAACCATGGTCTACTATCGCATTGTGGCAAAGATAGTCTCAATATGAAAATCAACCATGTTTAACCCTTTTCAACCATGTTTATTTTAGGGTTTATAATATTTTTCTTAGGGTTCATATACCCTAGGTTTATATTATTCCCTTGGGTTTAATATTATTCCCTTCAATTTATAATCCCTTGTATTTTCAGTATTAATCCGTTGGATTTATTATTCACTTGGATTTATAATATCAATCATTGTCAACCATCATCCACCACATTCTATAAATTCAACCATGGTCAGACATGGTCCAATGTCGTATTGTGACAAAGATTGTCTCAATATGAAAACCAACCATGGTCAACCATGGTCCACTGTCACATTGTGACAAATATTGATTTGATATGAAAAACAATCATGGTCAACCATGGTGCAATGTCGCATTGTGATAAGGATTTTCTCAATATAAAAATCAACAGTGGTCAACCATGTTTATTTTAGGGTTTATATACCTTGGGTTTATAACATTAATCTCTTGGGTTTAATGTTATTCCCTTGGGTTTATAATCCATTGGAATTTTAGTATTAATCCCTTGGGTCTATAATATCAATCCCTTGGGTTTATTAATATAAGGGTTCATATTCCTAGGATATAATATTATTCATAGGGGTTATAGTATTAATCACAAGGTTTAATATAAATCTCTTGGTTTAATAATCATGGTTAACCATGGTCCAACGTTACATTGTGACAAAAATTGTCTCAATAATAAAATCAACCATGCTCAACCATTGTCAACCATCATCAACTAGGGTAAATCATGTCAACATTGGTCAAACATGGTCGACCATGGTAAATTATGGCCAACCAGGTCCAATGCCACATTGTGAAAAATATTGTCTCAATTTGAAAATAAAACATGGTGAACCATGGTTCAACATCTCATTATGAGAAAGATTGTATCAATATGAAAATCATTCATGGTCACCCATGGACAATTACGGTAAACCATGGTCCAACGTCACATTGTGACAACCATGGTCAACTATGGTCCAATGTCCCATTGTGACAATTATTGTCTCAATATTAAAATCGACCATGGTCAACCATGGTCCAACATTTGATGGTGACAATGATTGTCTTGATATGAAAATTAATCGTGTTCAACCATGGTCGATCATGGTTTAACGTCGCATTATGACAAAGATGGTCTCAATATTAAAATCAACCATTGTCAATCAATTTCAACCATGTTTATTTTAGATTATAATATCTATATTATGGTTTATATACCTTGGGTTTACATTAATCCCTTAGGTTTAATATTGTTTCCTTGGGTTTAATCTCATTCCCTTCGGTTTATAATCCCTTGGGTTTATTATTCCCTTGGGTTTATAACATCAATCATGGTCAACCATGGTCCAACGTCACATTGTGACAAAGATTATATCAATATGAAAATCAAGCATGGTCAATGATGGTCCAACATGGCATCGTGTCAAATATTTTCTCAATATGAAAATAAATCATGGTCAGCCATGGTCCAACGCCACATTGTGACGAGAACTGTCTCTATATGAAAATCAACCATGTTTATTTTAGGGTTTATAATATGTATCTTATGGTTTATATACCTTAGTTTTATAATATTAATCCCTTGGGTTTAATATTATTTCCTTGGGTTCATAGTCCCTTAGGGTTTTAGTATTAATCGTTTGGGTTTATTATTCCCTTAGGGTTTAATCTAAGCGTTTATATTCGAAGGATTTAATATTAATTCTAGGGTTTAATGTTATTCACTTGGGTTTACAATCCCTTTGGATTTCAATATTAATCCAATGGGTTTAAATCCATTCATTTTGTAATATTGATCCTAGGGTTTCTAATATTAATCTTACGATTTATATTCATAAGGTTTAATATTGAGCCAAGGGTTTATAATATAAATCTTAGGGTTTATATTCCTATGGTTTAATATTAGTCCTAGGGTTTACTATTTTTCATTTGGGTTTATAATACTTATCGTAATGTTTAAGATATTGATGTTAGGGTTTAAATTTTATTTTAGGGTTTATAATATTTATCTTAATTTTTATGTCCCGTGGGTTTATAATATTAATCCCTTGTGTTTGTGAAAATTATTGTCTCAATATGAAAATCAACCATGGCCAAGCTTAGTCGAATGCCTGATTGTGAAAATGACTGTCTTGATATAAAAATCAATCATGGTCAACCATGGTTGAGCATGGTCCATAGTCACATTGTGACAAATATTATATCAATATGAAAACCAACCATGGTCAACCATGTTTATTTTAGGGTTTATAATATTTGTCTTAGGGTTTATATACCTTGTTTTTAATATTATTCCCTTGGGTTTTTAGTATTAAACCCTTGGGTTTATAATATTAATCATGGTCAGCCATGGTCAACGGTGGTCCAACATCTCATTGAGACAAATATTGTCTTAATATGAAAATTAATCATGGTCAAGCTTGGTTACCATGGTCCAACATCGCATTGTGACAAGTTTTGTCTCAATATCAAATTCAACCATGTATATTTTAGGGTTTATAATATTTTTATTATGGTTTATATACCTTCGGTTTATAATATTAATCCCTTGGGTTTAATATTTTTTCCTTGGGTTCATAATCTCTTTCGGTTTTAGTATTAATCCCTTGGGTTTATTATTCACTTAGGATTTAACCTTAGGGTTTATATTTATAGGGTTTAGTAATAATTCTAGGGTTTAATGTTATTCCCATGTGTTTACAATCCATTGGGTTTTTAATGTTAATCCAATGGGTTAACTAATATGTTTGGTTTGTAATAATGATCCTAGGGTTTCTAATATCAATCGTATGGTTTATATTCCTAGGGTTTAAAATTGTGCCAAGTGTTTATAATATAAATATTAGGGTTTATATTTCTATGGTTTAATATTAATCCTAGTGTTTAATAGGGTTTATATTCCTATGGTTTAATATTAATCTTAGGGTTTAATGTTAATCATTTGGGTTTATCATCACTTGGGTTTTTAATATTAATCATTTGGGTTTATTAATCCTTAGGTTTACAATAATTATCCTAACGTTTAAAATATTGATGTTAAGGTTTAATGTTTATTATATTTATCTTATGGTTTATGTCCCTTGGGTTTATACTATTTATCCCTTGGTTTTGTGACAATTATTGTCTCAATATGATAATCAACCATAGTCATTCATGGTCAAACATGGTGACAAAATTTGTGACAAAGATTGTCTCTATGTGAAAATAAACCATGGTCAACCCTAGTCAATAACCATGGTCACATTGTGACAAAAATTGTCTCTCGGTCCAATGTCACATTGTGATAACCATTGTCATCCATGGTTAATCATGGTCCAATGTTGCATTGCGAAATTGTTTTGCTCGATATGAAAATCAACCATGGTAAATCATGGTCCAACATCACATTGTGACACAGATTGTCTCAATATGAAAATTAATCATGTTTAACCATGATCCAACATCACATTGTGACAAATATTGTGTTAATATGGAAATCAATCATTGTCAACCATGTTCAATCCATTTGGTTTGGAATATCAATACCTTCAGTTTATTAATTCAAGGTTTCGTATTCCTAGGGTATAATATTAATCATAGGGTAAATTATAATATTAATAATAGGGTTTAATATAAATTCATTGGGTTTATCATCATGGTCAACTATGGTCCATTGTGAGAGTTTGTCTCAATATGAAAATCAACCATGTTCAAACATGGTCAACCATGGTAAATCATGGTCAATATCAATATCAACCCTGGTCAATCATGTTTAATATTAATTAATTTTAATTAATTAATAATAATAGTGATAATAAATTAATATTAATATTAATTCAGTAATTCATTTTTTAATATAGTTAGTTAATTAATATATATATATATATATATATATCTGTAATTTTAAGGTCAATGAATTATTTAATAAATAATAATAATAATTTTATTATTATCCTCAACCATATTACAAAATTTGAGCTACTTAATGGATTTGAGTTTGACTCTGACCACAAACCTCTATCTCCATCCCTTAATCTTGCTATGCATACCACCCATGTGCAGGAGACCAATGAAAGCAAAAGACACATTCGCTTTGATATAAGTAAAGCTGACCTCTTCATAAGGGATTTAGGCTCCATGACTTATAATAATAACATTGATCAAATTTATTACCGTTATACTACTATCATTTCCAATGACATTAGCAAGTTCTCTAATGAGATTTCGTTTAACTAGTCTAATAGAAATTCCAATCCATGGTACGACAAAGATTGTAAAATTTCCAGGAAAGCGATCAGAGACACTCCTAATGAAATAATTAAGCTCTGGAATATCATTATATACAAAAAATTTACCAAGAGGAAGAAAAAGTCATATATTAATAAAAGACTAGATTATCTTCTCCACCTTTCTAAAGTCGCACCCAATTTTTTTTGGCGAAATCTTCTTGTTCATAAAAGAAAATATAATCATTCTGTCCCCGTAGAAAACTAGGACAACTATCTTAAGAAGTTGTATGACTCTATTATCGCTCTATAATTTATAATATTGGAGAGATTAAACTATAAAGCACAACATCAAAACCGCTTGAAGCCTAAGATCTAGCCCTCCTAGAATCAGAGAGGGATCTCTCTATAAGATTTAGATTTGTTTAAGTTTATTGATATTATGCTAGTTAAATTTTTTGTGTAACCAACTCCAAAAATAAAAGAAAAGAGATATCAACGCCTTAGAAATAAGCCACTTCGAGGGGGAAACCTCCAATACATTACATAAATGAACAATTCTTGGATGATTCAATTTACAAAACCTCCTTTCTATATATAGGAGTCCATGGGGCCATAATGTAATCCTAGTGGGCCACAATGTAATCCTAGCTGACCTAAAAATAATAAGTTAAGGGCACAATAATAACAAAATGGGGGTTACAAGGGTACAATAATAACAATAAAGGGGTTACACTAACAACAATAAGGGACTATACTAGTAATATAGGGACCTAACATGCTCCTTTCCTTCAAAAAAGTGTTGTCCTCAATGCTTGAGTAGCTCTGGGTGCTTCTGTATAAAATTATCATCCTCCCATGTAGAATCTTCAGTGGGTAAGTTCTTCCACTTGATGAGATACTCTGAAATTGATCGATTCCGTAGTTGTCGAGTTCTTGTTTCCATGACCGCTTCTGGTTCCAATATGATTTTTCCTTCCTCATCAAGTTCTGGCAATATTGTTTGAACTGGAAGATTTTCACCTATAACCTTCTTTAAGCATGAAACATGGAAAACTCGATGTACTCGCGAAGAAGCAGGAAGCTCCAATTTGTATGCCATAGTACCAATCTTTTGCAACACCTTGTAAGGACCATAGTACTTTGGTGATAATTTATTATCCTTCTTAGCTTGCTTGAGGGACATTTGTTTGTATGGTTGTAGCCGTAAAAATACCCAATCTCCTACATCAAAACTTCTCTCGCCGCGATGTTGATCTGCCTGTTGTTTCATTCGATTTTGTGCCAAATTCAGGTTATCCTTTAAGAGTTGGAGAACTTCTTGCTGATGCTCGATGTGATCTTCCACTGCTTGAACCTTCGAATTTTCCCTTAAATATGATGTGATATATGGTGGATGATATCCATAAAGTGCCATAAATGGGGTCATCTTTGCTGCAGTATGGAAGGAAGTGTTATACCACCATTCAGCGAGAGGTAACCACTTGACCCATTGTGTTTGTTTATCAGATACAAAACAACGAAGATATCCTTCCAAACATTTATTTAATATCTCATTTTGAACATCAGATTGAGGATGATAAGATGAGCTATGATCTAATTGAGTACCCAAACAAGAAAATAACTCCGTCCAAAAATTTCTAGTAAAAATGGGATCTCCGTCGCTCACAATAACCCTTGGGCTTCCATGTAGCTTTTGAATTCTATCCATAAATGTAGTAGCAACTGTACTTGCTTTAAATGGATGAGATAATGCACAAAAGTGTGTATACTTGGTAATTCTATCAACTACCACCATGATGACACTCTTTCCTTCGGACTTAGGTAAACCTATGATAAAATCCATTGAAATCTCCTCCCAACGTTGACTTGGAATGGATAAAGGTTGTAGAAGTCCTGGGGTCTTAATTGTTTCCACTTTATTCTGCTGGCAAACCAAATATTCCGCCACAAACTTTCGAATATCAGATTTAAGGCCATCCCAAAAAAATTCTTTCTTCACCCTGTGGTAAGTTTTTAAAAATCCTGAGTGTCCTCCTAAAGGAGAAGTGTACAATTCCAAAAGAATCTTTTGTTTTAGTTGGGAATTCTTACAAAGATATAAGCGATCTTTGTACCATAAGGAATCATTTTTCCAACTAAATGTATCAGATGTACTAGGATCTTGCTGCAAATTTTGAATGAGTGTCCACACATCTTTTTCCTTCTTCCATTCATCTCTTGCTTCGGTTATCCAATCTGGTTGGATAATAGAAATGGCACAAAGCAATGCTTCCACCTCTTCATTCTTTTTTGAGAGTGCATCTGCAACAACATTAAGCTTTCCTTTTTTGTAGATTATTTCAAAGTCATAACCCAACATCTTTGTGACCCATTTTTGCTGCTCTTCTGAAGATAGTCTTTGTTCCAAAAGTGTTTAAGACTATCATGATCAGTTTTTACCTTGAAGTGTCTTCCCATTAGGTAAGTTCGCCATTTCTTTAGTGCATGTAGTATTGCTAACATTTCCTTCTCATAAATAGGTTTCGGTAAATACTTTCCTTTGATTGGACGACTTTCAAAAGCAATGGGTCTTCCTTCCTGCATTAAAACTGCACCAATTCCATTTCCTGAGGCATCACATTCCACAATAAAGGTTTTTGTGAAGTCTGGCGTAGCTAAGACCGGTGCTAGGCACATTGCCTCTTTAAGATATTCAAAGGCCTTAGTTGCTTCAGGAGTCCATGAAAATGCATCTTTCTTCAATAATGTTTTTAGAGGTGCTCCTATTCTCCCATAATTCTCAACAAACTTACGATAATACCCTGTTAACCCGAGAAATCCTTGCAACTTCTTTATGGTTGTGGGGACTTTCCATTCCTTAATGGCTTTAATTTTGTTAGGGTCTACTTTAACACCCTCGTGAGATACGATATGACCCAGATATTCCACCTCTTGTACTCCAAAGAAACATTTGGATTTTTTTGCATATAATTGTTTCTCCTGCAATAGTTTGAGCACCCTGTCAACATGTTCAACATGATCCTTCAAAGACCTGCTGTAGATTAGTATATCATCAAAAAATACTAGCACAAATTTTCTAAGGAAGGGTTTGAAAATGGAATTCATCAACCCTTGAAATGTAGAAGGTGCATTGGTAAGGCTAAAAGGCATGACCAAAAATTCATAATGACCCTCATGAGTTTGAAATGTTGTTTTTGGAATATCTTCAGTCTTCATTCTAATTTGATGATATCCCGAACGAAGATCCAACTTGGTAAAATAAATTTCTCCATGTAATTCATCCAATAATTCATCAATCACAGGAATGGGAAATTTATCTTTAATGGTGAGCTTATTGAGCTCCCTATAATCTGGACACATTTGCCATGATCCATCCTTCTTGTGTACCAATACTACAGGAGCAGAGAAAGAACTTTGACTAGGTTGAATTATACCTGCCTCTAACATTTCTGCAATCATAAATTCAATTTCTCTCTTTTGGACATAAAGATATCTATAAGGCCTGATGTTTGGAGGAACACTTCCTGGAATCAAATGAATAGCATGATCATGATCACGAATAGGTGGGAGTCCTTTGGGAGTTTCAAACACCTTGGAATAATTGTCCAAGACTTGTTGGAGATCTGCAGAAATAGATGATTTTGATGTTGGAACTTCTAGTGAGCATAATTGTGCAATTACGCCTCGCTGTTCTTTCTTTAGAAGCTTTGTCATGACATTAGAGCTTATTATCCTTCCTGGCTTCCCCGCAATACCCCGTAATTCGACTTCCTTTCCTTATGAAAAAAAATTCAAGAAAAGTTCTTGAAAATTAAAAGCTACCGTCCCCAAAGATTGTAACCATTGTACTCCTAGTACAACATCAACACCTCCCATAGGAATGGAAAGCATTTGACTAGTCAATACATATTCCCCCATGGTTAGCTTGATATTATGGCATTTTCGAGAGAAATTTATAGTTCCTCCATTTGCAACCATCACTTGACATTCTGGTGCTGGGTATAGGAAACAATTTAATTCCTTGGCTACCTTACAATGAATAAAATTATGGGTGCTACCCGAATCAATCAACACTATTACCTTTTTCTTCTTGATATGTCCTTCTATCTTGAGAGTTTGAGGAGTGGTAATTCCTGCCAATGCATTACACGATATGGTCGGACTCATTTCTTCCTCTTCTAGGGTTGGTTCCCGGTGTATATCCTCTTCTTGTTCATTTTCTTCTTCCTCTTCACAATTTATGTAAAATAATTTCTTCTCAGCACACTTATGACCTTTAGTGTATTTTCTATCACAACTGTAGCAAAGCCCTTTTGCTCTTTTTTCTTCCAATTGTTGTGGTGTCAACCTTGTAGGTTGTCGAAATATAGGAGTAGCAACACTTCCCTCTTTATAAAAGTGAGTGGCAGGCTTCCTTGTCCCCATAATTTTACATTCAATTTTTCTTGCCAACCCGAATGCCTTCTCCAATGAATCAGGTTCCAAAACGCGAACTTCATGTTGGATGTTATCCTTTAAAGTGCCTATGAAGAGATCAATCCTGTGTTCCTCTGGAATATCAGTTACCCTTATATTCAATTTTTGGAAGTCCTCAATGTGCTGCCCCACTAAACCCTTTCGTTTGAGATTTATCAATTGGCTAAAGAAGGTGTTGCTCTTTGTATCCTCATAATGTGCTATCATTTCCTTCGTAAAAATTGACCAAGTGACAATTTTTTTACGGGAGCAAAGCCATCGATACCATACAAATGTATTTTGTTCTAAATGTAAAGTTGCAATGCGTACCTTTTGAGTGTTTTGCACATTGTGGAGATCAAAATATTGCTCCATCTGTAGTATCCATGTTACAGGATCCTTTCCATCAAATTTCCTCATCTTTATTTTTGGAATATGGTGGTTCTTCTCGCCAACATTAGAGTTTATGAAATCACGATTAACATTTATTTTGTTCTCATCATGGGTTTCTTCTACCATCTTTTCACCATTATGAAACATTTCTTGTATCAACTTTGTCAAACCTTATATGTCTTCTTTTAGATCATTCTTCATGTTTTCCATGTTGTCTTTCATGTCATCCATCTTAGCTTCCATGCCAGCTTCCATGCCATCCATCTTAGCTTCCACGTCTTTCTTCAAAACTTCCACTTCATTTTTTGTTTCTCTTTGCGAGAGCAAAATTTGGTGTAATTTCTCTTGTAATTTTGATAGATCATGTTGTAATTATTCATATTCATGAGTCATAGTAGAGCCTTCTGAATTCTCCTTTGAATGCCACAGGTCTGACCTGATTTGGATTCTCCAAGACAAAGTTGTGTCCAATCTCCCACAATGACCTAGTTATGGACTAGTTCAGTAGAGTGAACTTGTACGACTTGGAACCTGTCACTGTTTCATCCTTCGGCTCTGAAATTGATAGCGAAGAAACTACAGTCCATGTTCTTGCCACCAATTTTTACATCACTCCAATCCGATGCTCAGAGAGATAGTTATGAATATTTTCCCACGATCACCTATTTGAGATGAAATTCGGGAGCCTGAAAAAAGACTACATTCCACAGATCATATCTCCGAAAATGTTGCGAACCAAGCTCTGAAATTTTTTGACGAGTTTCCTCAGGATTTCAGCTTTGTAGCCTAAAAATTTCAGATTCTGAACCTTTATAGAAAAAAGTTATAGTGAAAATTCCACAATGACCTGTTTAGGAGCCTGAAAAAAGACCTAACTTCCATAGATCATATCTCCGAAAATGTTACGAACCAAGCTCTAAAATTTTTAGAAGATATTCCTCAAGATTTTGGCTTCGCACCATAAAATTTTTAGCTCCTAAAACTTTGTAGAAAAAAAATTATAGCGAAAATGCCACGATGACCTGTTTGGAGCATCGAAACCCTAGAATCCAAAGCTCTGATACCAAATGTTGTGTAACCATCTCCAAAAATAGAAGAAAAAAGATATCAACGCCTTTGAAATAAGCCACTTCAAGGGGGCAACCTCCAATACATTACATAAATGAACAATTCTTGGATGATTCAATTTACAAAACCTCCTTTCTATATATAGGAGTCCATGGGGCCATAATGTAATCCTAGTGGGCCACAATGTAATCCTAGCCAACCTAACAATAATAATTTAAGGGCACAATAATAAAAAAATGGGGTTTACAAGGGTAAAATAATAACAATAGGGGGGTTACACTAACAACAATAAGGGACTATGCTAGTAATATAGGGACCTAACAAAATTGAATGTGGGAGTTGTTTGTTTGATTGTTCTTGGTTGGACATAAGGGGTTTTTCCTAAAGAGTTTCCATTGGGCTATGGAGTCAAAATTTGTTGGGTGTATGCATCAAATTCTAGAGCGAGTGCAAGGCAAGCTAGCTGCGAATACTGGTGTTTATAGCTGAGTTGAATTAGGGGATGGAGAAAAGTGCTTTCAGTAATGACTTAAGAGTATCTAAGAATTCTTAAATCATACATCAAAAGAAAACATTAAAATTGTAAAGAGAGTCGGAATTAAGGAACTCTGAAACAAAAAATCTTAATCTAACCTTCCTTCTTTACAAATAGAATTATAAATGAACACATGAAATAATTACAGTGGGAAAAAATTAAACGTGAATAAGAAAAAACATCACCAGGACAACACAACACATGAATATTGCAGACTAATCTCTTTATTGATGCTTCAGCTTAAAAAAGTATGAATAGTTGAAATGAAAAGTTCTTACAAAACCAGGGTCCAACCCTTGTTACAAAATGAAAACTTATATTTAAACTATTTGCACTGGCTATCTGTTATCGGAAGGGAAATCGATTCATTTACTATAAGAGTAACTAAAAACGGGTCTACACATCTCATGCATAGACACATTGTGAATTTTTTTGGACAGATGTCCGAAGTCGTAGAAGAAGTGTCCCTTCACTATGATGTCCCTCTTGGCAGGTGCCCAATGTTCTTGTGGAGCCATTATCTAATGCTGTGGTGGTTTGTTGTGCTGGTGAATCTGATACACTGGATGTGCTGACACTGAAAATTGATTGAGCTGCCATCTTCTTCACTGAACTGAGTCGTCATCATTCCTGGAGCTTATAGAGATTTTCCAAATTCTTTGCAGTCGGGATCTTGGTCCTGTTCAGCATCCTGTAGACTTCATCAGTATCAGTGTACTTAATTACGAATGTTGGTTTCAACTGAAAATTTTTCTTCACCTCATGCTGTATGAAGACATCATTGCTGATGACCTCATAGAATGCTTTCCCGATCATGGTGTTCTTCAGATTTGTGATCTTGGTTGTGTCCTTAGAGATCTCTGTGAGATTCTTTAAATAATCAGTCCTAGGTATCATTTTATAGTTTATGACAAACAATGAAGGCAAACCTCGTTTGCTTAGTGGTGCGAGCCTGTTGAAAAACCTACTCACCTCAATCTCTAGCTGATGGCATCTTTATTTTGTCTGGGTCACTAGACTCTTCTTATTCAACACCCTTATAACTTCAAGAACAAAGGTTGTTCTATCAACCACTTCGAGTTGCTCCAATTCGTGTCTGCTCTTGGAATTCAGGAATTTGATGATGTTGTTAGCAGTTTGGGGCTTCTCTCCAATTTCCTCCTTTTTTTTCTCAATGGTAACCTTCACTACCGCAGCTAGATCCCTTTGTTCAATTATCTGAATTGAGGGCCATATATCATTTACAGACTCAATTATATCCAACCATATGATTTTCTTGACTCTTCCCACCATGCTGCCAATTGAGGATTCCTGAAGAGATTTCTGCAAACTCTCATTTAGTTTTTTTGCTAATCTGCATCTCTATGGCATGTGCAGAATATTTCCCTTTGAGTTACTCCAACAGGTCACTGAGTTGATTCCACAACCTTTTGATCTCTGCTGACTGTAGAGACATGTTCTCCATCGCCTTGGCTATATGTTCAGTACTTTCCTTCGGTGCTCTTGTGGATTTTGTGGTTGCCAAGATCACTATGGGAGGAAATGCTTGTAGGGCTATCATGGCCTTAGCTTCTCCCTTCATTGCATACCTTATTGAGTTCTTTATTTCTTTGATCATTTTATCCATCTCATCCTCCATTTTCTTGATTTTCTATGTTTGTTCAACAATTAATTGCAGCATTTCTGCTTTCAGTGTTTCAGCTGCTTCTATTTCCTTGCCCATAGGGTCTTCTATCACTGGCATCTTAAGTTGCCTCCTAAAAGCAGCTATGTATGTGTTCTTCTTCCTCACAAGGGTTTCTGCCACTGCTATGTTTGAGGGATTGTACCCGAGCTACATCACTATATTATCCAGATATTTTATCCTTGAATCTTTGGCCATGGAGGAGATCTTTTCCAAATTTAATTGTGACTGTGCATTCGACAAAGTCACCTATAGTTTTGAGAGGCTCATGGATGTGTTAGTTAGGGTGGAGGAGATTATTTCCCCAGTCTACTTGTATATATCCATCTGGTCTATTGGGTGGATGTTCTTTGCATAAAACTTAAAAGATGTTTTCTTGTTGTCTACTGCACCTTTGGGCTGAGTAATTTGTGCTTCCAAGAATTCCATCCTCATTCTTCCTTTCTCAGAGTTAAAGGCTGATAGGAGTCTACTATGGGAGCTGCTTGTTTATCTCCAAAACTGATTGTAGGTGTTGGTCTTGAGAACCTCATTCCTTCTCTCATTCTTGCAGAATGTGTCATAGATGTCTTCCTCCTCTTGTTCTAAAGTGGAAGTGAATGGGATAGTTTGCACATTCTATTGTTCAAATGGCACAGTGGAAGTGGATGTGGTGAATATCGGGTGGCTACCTGCTAGAAATGAACTTGGTGAATCCCCAATTGTGGTGACAGTTGGCTAGTTTCTTTCATTGCCTTGGTCAACGCCCATGATGGCCTTGGATCTCTTCCTATATTTCATTTTTAACTCCTTAGTGGAGGAATCAATGTCCATTTATGTTTGATCATCCATATTCCTCTTACTTCCTATTTCCTTTTCAGACCCCTTCCCTTTGACATCTTAAAATCCTGCTGCCTTCCTCTTTTTTGGAGTTGGTGTTTGGATCCCTGAAGTAGTGATGACCTGCTCTTCAGCCTCTTGGAGTGAGTCTTCCATCCATTCTTCTAGGTTCATGTACCTCTCTATCTGTGGTCTGTGGGTATGGATGTAGGGTGTGGACTGGTTTTCAACCCTCTTCTTGGAGATGATTCCCATTGGATCATAGGACTAGGTGAAAAAGTGTGTAAAATTCATCTCTTTTAATTTTTTATTTTCCTCTTCCTCTACTGCCCTATTGTTGTAGATGAATGGGCCAACTTTGGATTTGATCCTGAATTGTGACTTCTTCTTGGCCGCAAAAAAATGTACCTCATCAGCATCTATCATTTTCCTGATATACTCAAGGGAGAAGATCCTCATAGAGAGGTATTTGGGTAGTTTGTAGGGGGCCAACTCTCTGCCATAAACCCTGATCTCCATGTAGTTTTGGTAGAGATACCAGTCTGCTGTCTTGATAGGCTTTGTCAACTGTATCACTTTCTTGATTTACTCACTGACCCTGGGCTCTGTGGTGCTACTGAGTGCACTGATTTCTAGATGAAAAAATAGGTCTACAAAGCTCTTGTATGAATAGTCTTCCTGCTATTTCCTCAATAGAGTTGTCCAGAAAATGAAATATTGGGATTGAGAGTCTTCATCTTGCTTTATCATGTGGAATTCGAGCTTTCTAGATTGAAAACAAGTAAACATGTACACCAACACAGGGGTGTATTTGAATACCCATTCTATTTGACATTTCAAGAATTGATAGTGGATTTCATCAGCAAGGAACTGAGCATAGTTGAACATAACAATGTGATTGGAATCTACAAAGAGGATATACAAGAAACCAATTATGGTTTCATCTATCCACTAATCATTATGATAAAATAATAAAGAATATAGGGCAGTGACAATGTGTTGGGTCCTTTTCGAGAAGGTGGATGATGGATATGGGGGATTTGTGGTGGGAACTGGTGCATTGGGAGACATGAAAAACTCCAAGGTTTTAGCCCTACTGGAAAAATATAAACCTTGGTATAGTCCTATAAGGGCCTCATATGAAAAAGGGATAGTGTTCTCAATAATGTGGGTCTGCAACATCTCTTGAATGGATGGGGCATTTATATTAAACATAATCTTTCCTGCATAGTTCACTATAGCTCTTTGTTTAATTCCCTATCAAGACTGACATTTCCTAATTAGCTCAGGGCAACTACGGGTTCTAGGGAAGAAGTAACGTGGAAGCTTGGTCTTCCACAGGCTGATACAATCTGCTTTGTCAAGGAGCTTATCCTTGAGCCAGCGATAGACATTGAACAGGTCGAGGTCTGACTTTGTCTCGTGGATCTTGTAGTCACTGTCAGCCAGGGGAATATGGTCCAAGTCTACTTGGGGGTATACCATGGGATTAAAAAGCTGTTGATTTTCCTTGGGAGGCATGATTTGATTTTTCACTCCCTGTTTCGTCTGTAATGGAGGATGGGCTGCAAGAGAAGGGTAATAGAGAAGGGAGAAACTATATTAATTGATATTGAGGAAGAGGTAAGACAAAAGGGGATAGGGATCAGAAATTAATTAGCTGAAATGAGACTGTAACCAGGCTCACAGAGCACTGATTATTCCTTCTCTAACGTGTAATTTACCTTTCGACCGAGGTATCTGGTCGTGATATCTTCCACAGTTATCTGTAAATATCAGAACTTGTAACAATTCAACTGTAACAACAATTCAAACTTTGGCGCCACAGTGAATTCAGGTTTTAACATATGGCACGAGGGTAACCGTTGAGTTAGCGTGGGTCCATTGAATAATGACCCAACCATTCATGGCGCAACGGTGCTATTGGTGGGAGGGGATGTGATGGGGTAAAGTGGAAATGTGATGGAGGATGTGGCGCAATGGCATTGGCAACGGTCACAGGGCGACAGTGGTTTGGAGGGCAGTGGAAACAACTTTTCGGAGGAGGTCTCAAATGGTAAGTGGTAATAGAGCGGGCTGGTGCAAAATTGCTAGAGTGTGACACATGGAGGAGGGGGCGATAAAGGATACCTCCCATTTCAGACCCCCCTCATCCCCTTTGCTAATGTCCGGTGGCTAAAGGGGGGTCGAAATGATTTGAGGGCCATCGATGGCGAGGTGAGGAGTGGAGATGGAGGGTAAGGTGGGGGGTGTTTAGCGTTGATGTGATGGGGTGATGGGAATGTGGGCCCTGGTTCGGGGATGAGTGTCGGGGGAACCGTGTGACATGGTACACAGGTGGGACCTGACTGCATCGTAATCGCAAATTAGAAGGTTTAGTTATGATCCATAGAGGTAAAACTTAAATCTTGCGAAGTGTGAAGTGCGGGGAGAGTGGGTGACGTGGCAGGGAAGGTGGGACCCACTAGCCATCGCAAATCGCATATCTTAACATTAAGCAGCAAAGGTAAAATCCAAAAGATATGAAGTGCGAAGTGTGGGGAGAGGGACCCACCTGCATCGCACATCAAAGAGTTTAGAATTTGGAAAATAAGTTAAGCGCTAAAATCTGCGAAGTGCGATGTGTGCTGATTGGAGGATGATGTGGCAAGATGGAGACCACTGCATCAGCGAAGTTATAAAGTGGCAAATGGTTATGTGGTAAGTGTATGAGATTTCACATTATATGATATGTATTGCAAGCGGTCAGGAGTGCGGGGCGAAGCTACTGTGGTGGGGCCAACCGCATCACAAGTTAAAATAAAATACATTGCGAGCGCTTCAAACGACAAGTTAAAATATTTGTGATGCAAAATGGTGGTTAAACAGGTAAGGTTGTTATCTTGCGATGGATGGTGGGGGAACGGATGACGTGTCAGGGAAGGTGGGACTACTTGTAGCCTGCAGATCGTAGACTTTAACATTTTGTTTAGCACTATCCTTTTACACTTGCGAAGTGCGAAGTGCGCGGAGGGGGAAGTGACGTGGCAGGGAAGGTGGGACCGCCTGGAGCCCACAGATCGCAGAATTTACCATATTGTTTAGCGATGTCCATTTAAACTTGTGAAGTGTGATTTGGTACTTGGTGGGCTTAGGATGAAATATATTTCGCCTCAAGGGATTTTGAAGTTCCCATTTCGTTTTTTCCTTTTGTTTCTTCCTTCTTGCATATCTACCTACCTGAACTACTCATATAACATTTTTTCTTCCTTTTTAGGGTGCATTTAGACTTACATACCCTACACATTTTCTTTTAAAATTCTAACCTAACCCATATCCCTTGTTCCTCCTATTGGTTCAGATTAAGCTGTTGAACCAATCTCATTTTCTACCTATCTACTGATAAGCCAAGATTAAACAGTTTGGAAAATATTTATTTTCTAACCCATCCACTGATAAGCCAAGATTAAACAGTTTGGGAAATCTTTATTTTCTAACCTATCCACTGATAAGCCAAGGTTAAACAGTTTGGAAAATCTTTATTTTCTAACCCATCCACTGATAATCCAAGATTAAACAGTTTGGAAAACCTTTATTTTCTAACCTATTAACAGAAATTGGAAACTGTCCAACCATGATTAAATTGTATGACTGGACGGACCTATCTAAAGAGTAGTGGCATTTGAACTTGCAACACTTTTAGTTTTATTTGTTTTTTTGGGTTCTTATTTCTTTTTCCTTTTTTCTTTTCATTCTTTTTTCTTTTCTTTTTCTTTATTTTTTATACCTTTTTTTTCATTTTTCCTTTTTATTTGAAAATAATTTTAATTTTGAAAATCCTTTCAATAATTAAAACCTTGCATGAAATATGAAGTATCAAATCACATTGAGATCCTATAATTTATAGGGTACTAACACTGGATCCAACTGGGGATGGCGCTTCTTGAAAATAAGTGTCAAGAACTTGAGACCAGTAACCTTGGATGCTCCTTTTTATACATATTTTTAACTACTTTTCTTTCTTTTTCAACTGATTTCCTTTCTGTTTTTATATCTTCTCATTGAACTAGGCTTAGGGCCTTCCCTTCGGGCTTCAACCTCATCGAATGAATTATTGAAAACTGTACGACCATGGTCTTCACAATGATGACAATTTAACCCAAGTTTAGAAGAAATAATGTTTTAGCATCCTGCTATTGACAGTACCTCCAGATACTTTGGTACTGTCTAACTCTTTGAGAACGTAATCATTGTTTCCCCTGAAAGCATGAATGATGTATGGCACTTTCCAAAGATTATCAAACTTTCCATGTCTACCTTTATCCTCTCTTATGGAATCCCATTTCAGAACCTTGTCACCTAGACTGAAATCATTGGCCTCGGTTCTCTTGTCAAATATCTTCTTGATGTTCTCTTGCATCACTTGGGTTCTATTGTAAACCTCTTCTCTGGACTGCTGCAGCTGAATGGTGTCATTAATCCTCTTTTGAATGTCATTTGGTTCATCTTGGATCTCTTGGATTATATTCATTACTGGAACTCCCAAGGATGAAGGAAATACTGCATCCATTCCATAAACCAATTGGTATGGAGACATGCCAATTGATTTATTTGTGGTGAGCCTATCAACCCACTGAGCATCGATCAGTTTATTGTGCCACGATTTCTTATTCTCCTCCAGAAGGATTTTAATGATGTTCAACATGATTTTATTGGAAGATTCAATCAGTCCATTGCCTTGATGGTAATATGTTATTGAATGCCCCAATGTTATATGATATATGTGACATAAATCAATCATCTTTTTGGATCTGAAGGCTGCAACATTATCTGTGATGATTTTCCTAGGACAACCAACTATGGACAAGATGTTGGTTTCTAGGAATTTTATAATGACAGAGTCAGTGGAATTCCTAGAAGGGGTGGCCTCTATCCATTTGGTGAAATAATCTATGGCAGTAAGGATACATTTATGTTGAGCAGAGGATGGAGGGTGTATTTCCCCTATGATGTCTAATCCCCACTACTGGAAAGGGATTTCGACAGAAACAAGTTTCAGGGGTAAGGGCAATAGTTTCCTCTTTCCTTCAAAGATTTGAAACCTATGACAGGCAGTAACCATCTTATGGACATCAGGAAAAATGGTGGGCCAATAAAAGCCAGATCTCATGATCTTGTTGGCAATGGTTTTCCAATAGAGATGGCCACCGTAGTCACCTCCATGGAACTCCTATATTAATTTATCTTCATAATACTTTAATAAAAATTTAAGAAAAATGCCTCCAATATCTTTGCAATATTAAACATTTTCCAAAATGCAGAATTTAATAGCTTTGAGTTTTAAAAATCTGGCCTTTGTTTTAGATAAACCAGGAGGAGCATTTAGGTTAGTCAACACATACAAAATATCAACATACATGGAGAATTTAGGAATGCTTCACCAATCGGTGGAGTCACCAGTTCCTCTTGATCTCTAATGCGTGTATCATGTTGATGTCTAGTGAGTGTAAATTAGATTCTGCCATCAATTCAGCTAGCCCTTGGCCTTTGATCAACTTGGTAGGATTTATTTCCAAATTGTACTCTAGGATCACTGCAATCCATTTCCCTCTTTTTCCATCATGACTGTATTGTGTTAGGATGTCTTTGATAACTGCATTTGGAACATAAGCAATGATCTGTGAATGTAAAATATAGACTCTAAAATATTTCAGTGCTTTAACCAATGAAAAATCCTGTTTTTCCATGATATTATATTTCAGAGATGTATCTCTTAATGCCTTACTGAAAAAGGCTATTGGTCGTTCTTTTCCTTCACTATTTTTTTGTAACAAACAACAAAAATAGTATGTTCAGAGGAAAAAGAAAAAATCATGAAATCTTTAGTGAAATACAGAATGATTAATATTGGGGCCTTCACCAATGCTAGTTTGACCAAGTCAAAAGACTACTTTTCTTCTATGGTCCACTTTATTTATGATACCTTCTTTAGCATGTTAGTGATGTTCCTCAAAAGTTCCGCCAAGTTTGGTATAAATCTTCATAGGAAGTTGATTTTACCAATGAAGGATTGGAATTCCTTCAAATTTATGGGATGGCTGATTTTCAATATTCCTTCAATCCTGCTAGGGTGAATTCTGATTTCGTCCTTAGAGATAATGTGGCCTAATATTTTTCCTTCTTCTAATCCAGTCAATGTCTTCTTAGGATTTAGGGAGAGTCCAAATTTTTTGCATTTCTCAAAACTCTTCTCAAGTGTGTTAGATGTTCTTCGTTGGTTTTAGAAAACATAGTGGTGTCATCCAAATAAATCACAATAAAGTGGCCAATGTCATCAGAAAATGAAATATCCATGGCCCTTTGAAAGGTAGCTCCAACATTCATTAGTCCAAAGGGAATTTTTACATACATGAAAGTCCCCCAAGGAGTTATAAAAGTTGTATTGTCTTGGTCATCAGGGTGCACTAATACTTGATTGTAACTAGAGAAACCATCTAACAAAGATATCCTATTGGAACCCACTACTCTTTGTAATATGTGATCCATCTTAGGTAAGGGGTATTTATCCTTAAGAGATACCTTATTAAGGTTTCTAAAGTCAATGCAGAGTTTAATTTCACCTGTTTTCTTTCTATTTGGGACAATATTGGAAACCCATTGGCAATACCTGAGTGGCACTATGATTTTTTCTTCATACATCTTTTTTATCTCTTTCTCGACTAAAGGCATTATAACAGGATTTAATCTTTGCAATTTCTGTCTGAATTCCTTTTGATTTTATTTAATTGGAATCTTGTGTTGAATGATGCTTGTGTCACAGGATTTCAAATCCTCATAACTCCATGTAAAAAAATCAATAAATTCTTTGAATAAGGCTATATATTTCTTCTTTGTAATAGTCGGCAGATATTTATATAGTTTTATGATTTTGGGGTTCTTTTATGTGTCTATATTACATTCCTCGATGTTTGTTCCAGTCGGTTCCATTTTAGGTGATTTGGCGACATCATTAAAGTTGAATAATTCTTCTAAAGGGACTAGCCCTCTAGGCAGATTATTGTATTTAAGATGGAGTATTTCAAATTCCTCTTTTTCTAGGTTTTTTTGTTTATCGATATTATATACAATGTTGTGAGAGGGAATATTTACAGTAGTATTTACATCTAGAACAAATTTTTCCATAACAATGGCTTGTGTTTCCTCAGTAGTTGGTACCTTGATAAGATTGTCTCCCTCACAATCCATATCCACATTAGTGTCTTCAATTTCATCTCTTGATTGCAGGAAAATATCAATTTGCTTGTCATTGCCAAAAAATTTCCAGTACCTCATGTTGTATGGCATTGAAGGACGATGTTTGACCTCAATTGTATGCTATTTTTTTGGGTGAGGCAGTTTACAGGTGCTTGCTTAAACAGCTAGGCCATTGGCTAGGACATTTTTGTTTCTCGGAATGACTACCAAATCATATTCCTCAAAGGTCCTCAAAAAATCCAGGACAATGTTTATGTAAGCTCTCAGTCTAGGGTGTTTAGCTGCATATAGCCCTTTAACCTGTTTAATGACTAGCAAGGAATCACCATGCATAGAGATCCTTCTTGCTCCTAACTTTTTTAACATTTGTAATCCCAAAATCAAGGCTTCATAATTGGAATTTTTGTTTGTGCACTAGAAATTTAATTTGTATGAATGACCCTGTGCACTATCATTTCCTGTGTTGTACACCCAGAGTCCTGCCCCAGAGCCAGCTTGGCCACATGAGCCATCAAAAATCATGTTCCAAAGAGGTTCATGGGTATGGTCAGGTTGTTCTGTTTGGGTTTGACTTTCAATGTTTTTTGTGTTATCATTTTCTGCTTAGGGAATCTGTGAATCAGTGATTCCATCATTATACAAAATGAAAGAATCCAGGTTAGTGTGAACATAATATAAAGGGTAGTTGTGAGGATTTTCTTGGCTACTTACCATTTACTTCATCAATGTTTCTCTATAAAGCTTCCTCGATTGACCAAACACCAAGATGGTAGCATAAGTAATGTCTAGTTGTAGAGTTCTTTGCAATTTAGCCCCCCATGAGTGAGAGAAAAGCATTCTGTATTTCGGGGGAATGTCTGCCACAACAATATCCATCACTAAACTCTTTGCAGGTATTTGAGCTAGAGTGACATAGAGGTCCTTGATCGGGCCTAGGCACTTAACGTTTCTAGAATCAAAGGAGTATAAATCCCTATAGGGTCTAATGATTTCAAGGTCGAGTTTCTCCATGACAGCTTGGGGCATAAGGTTGTGAGAGGCATCAGAATCCAACATGGCATTATGAATTATTTTATCATGAACATTTAGACTGACATAAAAAGGGGGGACTCCTCCTTCTTATGGTCTGCCATCAACCTCTGGCCCAAACAAGAGTTGATAAAATTGATAGTGTCTATAATCTCCCCTACATTTAACACTTTCAGGACCTGAGATCTATAGAAATTTGTGTTGACCAATTCAGTGAGAGGGATAGAAATATTTACCTTCGCAAGTTCGCTCTCAATACTAAAGGGAGTTTGATTTTTCAGTGGGTTTGACATATCAATCCTTTTAGCCTCTATTCTTTGGGTAAATTTAGTCTATTGGCTCGTACTAGGGATGTCCTTCTGAGAGTTTCTGGTAGGAACATCTACTGATTTCTTGAAAATGTTCTCTATGTTTTTCTTTTCTAAATTATTTAATTTTTTCTTAGTGTTTCAGTTGTTTTCTTGGCTTTGGCTTCAGATACTTTCTTGGTAGAGTTATCTGAACTACCTTTATTGAATTGTTCAAATTATTTTTTCTCCTTAAGTAGTACTATCTATGGACTTCAAAAATGGCATCCTCAAAACCTAGTTTGTAGTCATCTGATTCTTCGGGTCTGAGGTCGGCTTGGGCTAGTGAAAAAAATTCCTGCTCTTCTTCAGTGAGGAAGACATGATCTTATTCATTGATTCCCATCATATTTATATGATTTTCTTCCTCTTCCTCAATTATCCCTTCATTATCATCAGCATAATTTTCTTGAAAGTGAGGCATGATCTACTCATCAGGACCCCTTTGCTCTCTCTGCCTAATTTGTGGAGGGTTTCTTCTCGGGTTTTGATTTCTATTTTTGGGTGCTGGTTGATTGTCTCTGGGTAGCACTCTTTCATTCAAACTCATCCTCTCCATAGTACTCACTAATTTATCAATCTTGGTATCAGATGTAGAAGCTATAGGCTCTTCTCTCATGGTGACCCTTCTATCGTTCCTCATCCTAGCCCTTTTCTACACTCACATCATTCTTCTACATTTCCTCTAAGGTCGATGAGTCTCTTTCCCTAAGCTGATAGGAAATTTCTGGGTCAAATCCATCTGGGAATTTAAGCAACAATATCCCTTGGGGTGGTCTCATATTAGTAGGGAGCGCGTTGTATAAGTTGTTAAATCTAACATAGTAGTCTTGAACACTCACTTCAGGGGATATTTTGATAGTTTCATACTTTGATAGAATATACAATGGGTTTCTCTTGAATTCCCACCTGTTGATAAAATTTTGGTGAAAAGCAAGGAGATCATGAATACTATTAGTAGTTAGATCCTTAAACCATTTCCTGACTTCACCTCCTAAACTCTGGGCAAACATTCTCAGCATGACACTGTCATCGTCAATTTCTTGCAAGTCGAAACAGTCTTTCATTACCAATGTGTTGTTGGGTTGTCATAAGACCAGTGTTGTCAAACTGGGGAATCTTGGACTGGTAGTCTTGGGGCATAGGGGTAAAGGTACTGGCAACACCAAAGGGGCATATCTAGCTGCCATTATGGGTGGAGGTGGTGGAGGAGGGAAAACAGTGGATGAAGTGGGATGGGTAGAGGTATGAAAAATGGATGGATCGAAAACTGTAAGATCAGTCCAATTCTGAGATTGGTTCTGAATAGACCTAGTTCGAACTGCAAATCAAATTGGATTTCTTGTAAAGTGACAAATCTATCAGGTAAGGATATAGATCTATGAAGAACCCTACTACTGGTTGGACTTCTCGTTCTGGGAAATTTCCTCAATATTTTCTCAGGATTATCTATGATAAGAGGAGGATTTGGATCTAGATGGGATCTGGTGGATATTCTTTTGGGAGCCAGAACTTATCTCAAAATCACAGAAAACTGATTATTGGAATTTTGGAAGAAACCAATCTTTAAAATAAAATTGTATCATTCAATTCTTTTTAGCTGGGGTTTGCTGAATTCAGATGAGAATTGAAAATTTTAAGTTATGTTCGCAAGTATGGTTGCCAATATGTTATCACTCTATAATTTAGAAGATTGACAAGACTAAACTATAAAGCACAACATCAAAACCACTTGAAGCCTAGGATCTAGCCCTCCTAGACTCAGGGAGGGATCTCTCTATAAGATTTATATTTGTTTAAGTTTACCGATATTAGGCTAGTTAAATTGAATGTGGGAGTTGTTTGTTTTATTGTTATTGGTTGGATAGAAGGGGTTTTTCCTAAATATTTTCCATTGGGCTATGGAGTCAAAATAGGCTAGATGCACGCATAAAATTCTAGAGTGAGTGCAAGGCAAGATAGATGCGAATACTGGTGTTTATAGCTAAGTGGAATTAGGGGATGGAGAAAAGTGCTTTCAGTAATGACTTAAGAGCAGCTAGGAATTCTTAAATCATACATCAAAAGAAAACATTGAAATTGTAAAGAAAGTCAGAATTAAGGTACTCTAAAACAACAAATCTTAATCTTACCTTCCTGCTTTACAAATATAATTATAAATGGAACACATGAAAGAATTAAGGTGGTAAAACATTAAACGTGAATAAGAAAAAACATCACCAGAACAACACAACACATGAATCTTGCAGACTGATCACTTTATTGATTCTCCATCTTGAAAAATTATGAATACTTGTAATGAAAAGTGCTTACAAAACCAAGGTCAAACCCTTGTTACAGAATGAAAACTTACATCTAAAATATTTGCACCAACTTTCCATTATTGGAAGGGAAATCGGTTTTTTTACTATAAGAGTAAATGAAAACGGGTCTGCGCGTCTCATGCATGGATGTGTTGTGATTATTTGTTGACAGATGTAAGAAGTCTAAGTGGAAGTGTCTCTTCACTACGATGGCCCTCTTGGCAGGTGATTGAAGTTATTTTGGAGCCGTTATCTAATGTTGTGGAAGTCTGGTGTGTTGGTAGATCTGATACAATGGATGTGCTGACACTGAAAATTCACTGAGCTGCCTGCTTTGTTACTGAACTGAGTCGTCATCATTCCTGGAGCTTGTAGATATTTTCCAAATTCTATGGAGTCGGGATCTTGGTCCTGTTCACCTTCCTATAGAATTCATCAGTATCGGTGTACTTTATGAATGTTGGTTTCAGCTGAAAAATGTGCTTCACCTCATGCTGTATGAAGACATCGTGGTTGATGACTTCATAGAATGCTTTCCCAGTCACGGTGTTCTTTATATTTGTGAGTTTGGCTGTGTCCTCAATCTCTATGAAATTCTTTACATAATTAGTCCTGGGCATCAATTTATCGTTGATGAAAAACAAGGAAGGAAAACCTCTTTTTTCAGTTGCTCGATCCTGTTGAAAAACCTACCCACTCCAATCTCTAACTGATGGAATCTTTCTTCTAGATGGGTGACCAGACTCTTCTTATTCAACACCCTTTTAACTTCAAGAATAGAGGTTTTTATGTCGACCACTTCCAGTTGCTCCAATTTGGGGTTGCTCTTGGAATTCAGGAATTTGATGACGTTGTTGGCAGTTTGGGGCTTATCTCCAAGTTCCTCCTTTGTTTTCTCAATGGCAACCTTCACTACCTCAACTAGATCCCTTTGTTTAAAAATTATCTGGATTGAGGGCAATATATCATTTACAGACTCAATTATATCCAACCATATGATTTGCTTGACTCTTCCCACCATGCTGCCAATTGAGGATTCTTGAAGAGATTTTTGCAAACTCTCATTTAGTTTTTTGCTAATCTGCAACTCTATGGCATGTGCAAAATATTTCCCTTTGAGTTGCTCCAGCAGGTCACTGAGTTGATTCCACAACCTTTTGATCTCTGCTGATTGTAAAGACATGTTATCCATCACCTTGGCTAGATGTTGAGTACTTTCCTTTAGTGCTCCTGTGGATGTTGTGGCTGTCGGGATCACTGCGAGAGGAACTGCTTGTAGGGGGGTCATGGCCTTAGCTGTTTCTTTAGTTGCTCCCTTCACTGCATCCCTTATTGATTTTTTTCTTTCTTTGATCATTTTATCCATCTCATTCTCCATTTTCTTGATCTTCTCTGTTTGTTCAACAATTAATTGCAACATTTCCGCTTTCTGTGTTTCAGGTGCTTCTATTTCCTTGGCGATAAGGTCTTCTGTCACTGGACTCTTAAGTTGTCTCCTCAAAGCAGCTATGTCTGCATTCTTCTTCCTCACAAGGGTTTCTGCCACTGCTATGTTTTATGGATTGTACCCAAGCCACATCACTAAATTCTCTAGAGATTTTATCCTTGAATATTTAGCCATGGCAGAGACCTTTTCCAACTTTAATTGTGACTGTGCGTTGGAAAAAGTCACATGTAGTTTTGAGAGGCTCATAGATGTGCTATTTAGGGTGGAGGAGATCATTTCCATAGTCTCCTTGTGCATCTCCATCTGGTCTATTGGGTGGATGTTCTTTGCATCAAACTCGAAATATGTATTCTTGTAGTGCGTTGCACCTTTGGGCTGAGGATTTTGTGCTTCTAGGAATGTCATCCTCATTCTTCCTTTCTCAGAGTCAAAGGCTGATAGGAGTCTACTTTGGAAGCTTCATGTTTGTCTCCAAAAATGATTGTAGGTCTTGGTCTTGAGAACCTCATTCCTTCTCTTGATCTCGCTGAATGTGTCATAGATGTCTTCCTCTTGTTTTTTAGTGGAAGTGGATGGGGGAGTTTTCACATTCTGTCGTTGGAATGGAACGATGGCAGAGGATGTGGAGAATATCGGGTAGCTACCTGCTGGAAATGAACTTGGTTAATCCCCAATTTTGGTGAGACTTTTCTAGTTTCTTTCATTGCCTTGGTCAAGGCCCATGTTAATCCTAGCTCTCTTCCTATATTTTATTTTGAACTCCCTAGTGGAGGAATCGATGTCCATGTCTGTTTGATCCTCCCTGGTCCTCTTACTTCCTACTTCCTTTTCATGCCCCTTCCCTTTGTCATCTTGAACTCCTGCTGCCTTCCTCTTTTGTGGAGTTGGTGTTTGGATCCCTGAAGTAGAGATGACCTGCTCTTCAGCTTCCTGGAGTGTGTCTACCACCCATTCTTCTTGGTTCATGTACCTGTCTATCTCCGGTATGTGGGTATGGATGTAAGGTGTGGACTTGTTTTCCACCCTCTTCTTGGAGATGATTCCCATTGGATTAGAGGAGCAAGTGAAACTGTGTGTAAAATTCATCTCTTTTAATAATTTATCTCCCTCCTTCCATGGTGCCCTACTGTTACAGATGAATGGGCCAATTTGGGATTTGATCCTGAATTGTGATTTCTTCTTGGCTGAAAAAAATGTACCTGATGAACATCTAACATTTGCCTGATATACTCAAGGGTGAAGATCTGCATAGAGAGGTATTTGGGTAGCTTTTAGGGGGCCAATTCACTGCCATAAACCCTAATCTCCGTGTAGTTTTGGTAGAGATACCAGTCTTCTATCCTGATCGACTCTGTCAATTGCATCACTTTCTTGATTTCCTCACTGACCCTAGGCTTTGTGGTGCTGCTGAGTGCACTGATTGCTAGATGAAAAAATAGGTCTACAAAGCTCTTGTATGAATATTCTTCCAACTCTTTTCTCAATAGAGTTGTCTAGAAAATGACAGATTGGGATTGAGAGTCTTCATATTGCTTTATCATGTTGAATTCAAACGTGGTGGATTGAAAATAGGTAAACAAGTACACCAACACAGAGGTGTATTTAAATGCCCATTTTGTTTGAAATTTCAAGAACTGGTCATGGATTGCATCAGCAAGGAACTGAGCATAGTTGAACATAACAGTGGGATTGGAATCTATAAAGAGGATAGACAAGAAATCAATTATGGCTTTGTAATTGTTAGTCCCCTAAATTGCATTCTTTTTTACCATTCTTCCCTTCCCAGATCGTAATCATTTACCCTTTTTTACCTATCTTATGCGCCCTCATCATGCACTAGTGAGAGAACGATGACACATTTTGCATTAACTTCATATTTTACATTTTTAACTCAACTTAGCATTTATTAACTATTTATTACGTGATTTCTTACTTAGAATTACTTTTGTAACTTATCGTTACCTCCTATGCTATTTGATAGATAAACACTTATCTTGACTGCTAATTTTTAGTGCAAAACAGATCTCGCACCAACACCAGCACCATGAATCTTGGTATCGAATCTGGATCACTTGGGTTGCTGCCTGTTTTGTACTGCCTTAGCTACGATCAACGAAGACATATCCGAAGGTAGTCGAGTCCCAGCTATGACAGCAGTTAAATCTAGAGTAGCTGAGATTGGACTTAAGAGATACAAATAGCTAGAGATAGCCGCGGCCTATTCTGTTAAAAGCGATTTAATTTTGAAGGCCAAAAGGTTATTATGCAATCGGTTATGTAATTTTTTATAACGATTTCTGTAATTTGCTATGTAATGGTTAAACGATCCTTTTTTCCTGCGGCCAAAAGGATCTATATAAGCAGAAATGTAAATAGGACAAGTTGTTCAATATTTGGATAGAATTGAATAGATCGGAGAATAGAACCAGTGAGGCGGTAATAAGCCTGTCTTTTGTTATCGCCCAAATATGAGTTGGATATGTAACCATGCATGTATTTGCTTTGAGGATTTAATAAGAAGAGCTCCACCTTATGCTTCATGGATTTTATTTCTTCATGCTTAAACATTGATTAATTGATTCAATACTGAGCATCATTTCCATTTGAAAGGGAAATGTACTGGTTGGCTAGGGCCCAACCAACCCATCACGTTCTCCCTCCTTTCTGTTCTTGCAATTTATGTCTACTAAGTGTGATTTAATTTACAACATTTGAATTTGAGTGAAAGCAGATCTGTAGTGTGAAGTAGTTAAATTTCCTTATTTTTTCATCTGAATTTAAATTTGTTTTCTCCACCTGGTTCGAACAGGAGAAATTACCTGTGCTAGTGCACGTTGGTGTGCTATTCACTTTCTACACGTGTGTTTTGTTTTCTCTGCCTAGTTCGACCAAGATAAATTACCTGCACCAGTGCATGTTGGTGTGCTATTCATTTTCTACACGTTTGTTTTGTTTCTCAGCCTGGTTCGAGCAGGAGAGGTCACCTGCGCCAGTGCACGTTGGTGCGCTATTCACTTCAGCAAGCCTTTCTAATTTAATTTCAGCAATGTTCTTGCTTTCATTAAACACTTTATAACATATTGTTTCTTTATTTCTGCAAACATTTATCTTTTTGATATGCAATCTGGTTTCATAACACTTGCAGTAATTAATCATTGATATTAAGGACTAAAATTTAAAGTGTAAGAAGCTCAGATTAAGTACAAGAACCAGTTTCTTGGTACCAAATCTGAGTGTTGTGGACTTGAGAAAGTTCAAGGCCCTTGCACAAAGAAAATAATTTTTAGTACGGACATTACTTTACACTTTCTGCATAAATCACTATTCCTGCACTAGTGCAAGATCGATTTTCGTAAGAAGGATATCTTTACATACGCAGGATTGAAGGGGCCCATTTGTGAAAACTGCTAAGGTGTCTTTGCTGAAGGAAACACATTCTCAGTAGATGATCAATATCTCGCTAGAGTATTTGCCTTCTTTTTATTTCCGAATCTCTCTTGCAAGTATATTTCTTCTTGTTCTAGCCTTATATTGTTTTGATGGTTTGAGTTGCCTTCTTCTCTAAAGTTTGATTTTGCAATTTTTCCTTTAAAAAGTAGGAGTTGATATTAGAAATATTCATACCATCTATGACATTTCCTATGCTTCGTCTCTAAGTTTATGAATCCCCCGAGTTGACAATTTAAGTGTTGAGGACTTTACTTAAGTGTAATTCCTGCACCCAACATTTTGGCGCCGTTGCTGGGGAGGCGATTTGATTTGGTAAGAATTTTCTGATGATGCAATAGGGGTAAGTCTGCCTTTATCTTTTTGTATTTTTTTATGCAAGTGTGGTGAGCCTTATTTCAGCCAATAACTTTGAAAATCAATTATCTTGAAATCCTTAACGTTATATCATTTTTGGGGTGTTGTAAGAACTCCCGTTACTAATATGTGTGTGGAGACAGGGACTATCAATCAACCAGATGGACTTAAAGATGATAAAAAGTATGAAGGTTCTCCCTCAAGCCCTAGCAGCTACTAGGATCTTGATCTCTACCTCTCAGGAAGAAAAATTATTGACAATAATCAAGGACTTATCCATTTCTCCACCATCACAAGAGGATTTAGAAGTCTCTTTTGAGGAGACAAATGAATCATGCACTATAATCAATGGAGAACATCCACTGGAACCTGAGATTGAGGAGTTCTTGACATGTCTATCAGCAGATCCAGAATGTAATCAAGAGACTACTCACCCTATGGAGAACAATCAACACGACATGGAAGAAGAGGGCGAGCAACATGGGCCAAATCAAGAAATGGACCAAGGCTACCATGATTACATCGAACATTGGTTCCAAAGAACTACTCAAGTAAGGAAACATTATCTTCTTCTAAAACTCTTGTTGTCATATCATTTACATTCGTTGGTTTTTCATGCTCATGCACACTTTCAAGTTTGTATGATAAATTTGAGCATGAATATATATTTTCACCTGATCCGCACATGGCTTCATTGGAAGTACTCCTATACATAAAAGGAAGTCTTCCGCCTCTTAGGTAAAGTAGGGTAGGTGAATAAAGCTGTTAAGATGCTATTTGGGCTTTTGATTTTTAAAGTGTAGTCATTAAAACTACTTTTGATCCGCATTGGTTGTTAACGCACACATCTGTGACACATCTTGTTGAGTATGATTCACTCTAATACCTCATGATTTTTCAAAGTAACCATGACTAATCACTCTAAGAAGCTGTCATCTGATATATATAATTTCAGTTTCCCTTAGAAGGTACTATTGGAAACCCCCTATGGAGGACCACTCTTGTTAATATCATAATAAGCTACTCATGAGAACACTAGCATTTTTAAATTCAAGAAGTCTTTTAGTCATTATCTGGGATATGTTTAATAAGTCTTTAGGGTAGAGGAACTAGTTAGTAATGATTAGTCATTAAAAACTTTTCACGCCATCCCGTATTCTTAAGGAGTAGATTTGTCTCCCCACTTATTAAGTAACCTTTTAGGTTGATCATAATTAGAGTATACAAAAGATTTAGGGGAGGATAGGAGGTCTCGTGATGAACCAACCTACCACGATCATGAGACCTAGCATGCATGACATTACTGCTTCTAGTCACCAAGCCAGAGTAATGGCTTTCAACCGAAAAGTTGGAAGACAAGAGGTCTCATCACGAGCTGACCTGTTCATCCATGTTACTTCTTGTGAGTGGCACTGCCATTAGTTGGTTACCAAGCCAAAGCAGTGGCCTTCATCCAAAATTAAAATAAGATAACTCTGAATCCATGCCTAGTAAGTCAGACACAGACATTTCGATGGGTCAAAAGACACCTGCCGAGGTTATGGACACCTGCGTGCAGCAGGGCTATGTGTGTGGTATTAAAGTTAATTGCATACTATGATTTTCTTGGCTATCTTTCTCTTCCCCTAAAATTATCTTTTTTTCCTTGGAAAATGGTTTTAAAGACAATTTTAACATGATACTTTGAGTTATATCTTTCAAAAATCAAGAATCTTTAAGGATGTGGTACCCTTAGTAAATGTTATTCTTTGTTCTATATTAAGAGGGAATTTAGTTTGAATCTAGATGACAACGGAATTTAGAGTGTTCAATAAAGAGATTGATAATTGGTATCATAACTCATTTTGACTTTCATGATATTTAGAGTGATGAATTACTCAATGATGACTGCTCACAAGATGCTGGTTGGCAACAATGTGTATTGATGGTGGTTGCCTCTAAATATGAGCTGCATAATTTAGGTACAAGATTGCTATAGTAGGTGCATGAACTTGAGGTAGTTGTTTTGAGATTGCAACTTTTCAACAAAATTTGATTTTCATTATAAGGCTTTGGGCAGAAACAAAACAAGGAATTCATTTGGGACAAGGTAATAGGTATGTACCATACTCTTTTGTCTATAATTCTCGATGCAGTTATTTTTCTTGCACCAGTGCAGGTAGACCTTCTAGAAAATTTTATGCCTTTCTTCATATCCCATTTCATAATTTTCCCTCAGATTTCTTCTCATAATCCTAGTATAATTAACCTTCCCATATTCTTCTAAATTCTCCCTATCTGCTTCGAAGAAATCCCACTTTAACCCTGAATTTTTTTTTTCCTATCCCACTTATATTTTCCATCTTTTGGTAATTTCCTGGAATCCGTGTGAAAGAATTCATTCCCATTCTAAGATTTTCCTTTCCCACTGCTTTGTTCCCTCATGATTTTATTGCAGGATCTTGCATACAAAGAGCAGAAGGATGTGCTCTGAAACATCAAGAAAGGGCGAACCAAAATTCAGAATAAGGTGAGGAAATCATGTGAAATCCAGCCTATATTTTAATTCTCTATCTTAATATTATGCTTACACTAGTGCAAGAATGTTGTCCTATATGATAAGATGAGCAGAAAAGTACCAGCAGAATGATATGATTTAAGTGGTGCAAAGATTAGTACAAGCATGCACCTCATCAGCAACGTAGCACAAGTTATCATATGACATAAGGAAGCGATCATGATGGAAAGTTATATGATGTTTTTAATATAATTGACAAGTATTTATGCTATTATATTACCTAGGAGGAAATTAGTTAAAAGTACAATTTTTTTTTAAGTAGAAATCATGATATTTTTAATGAGTGCTAAGTTCCTTTTTTGTAATTATGAAGAAATGTAAGAATCGTGTAATCATTATTTGCATATAATTCACCCCATTATTCCATAATGTGAAATTTCCTTCACTCATAACTCCCCCCGCTCCTATGTTCATTCCAAACATTCCATCATTACTATACTTAACCATTAAACCGCTGTCGCGTGTACCAATTAAGCCTGATCAGAAATGATGAGTATTTATGGAAAATGAATCAGAGATACAGTTAGATATTTATGTATGAAAGATGATTCCCCGATGTTGTATGCAAGCCTCATAACTCATATTTCTTAGTCAATAGCAGCAATGCTACCCGTTCAAAATGAACCCTTGTCTCTCAGCAAGATTGAGCAAACTGCCAAATTTCGCAACATTCTTCCACTGTTCCGGGAGTCGGGATTTCTATGGTTCCTGCAAAAGTTCGATGGGTATGACAGGGATGTCACCTTACAATTTGCAAGAAGCTTTAAAAATGGCCAAGTGAGAATTGGGCCACTCAAATTCAAAGTCACGAAGAAATTTGTAGCAGCAGCAACAGGTCTGGAGAATACGAGAGTGGAATGGTTCAAGAACCAGAAGATGGAAAGTAAACACTGGCAGCGTTTTGTCACGGATAAGAAGATGGAGGTAAATTGGAAACGCGGAGTTTCGCACAAAGCCCTGCTAGGTCAATGGCAGGATCTCCTGTTTGTTTTGCAGAAATTTGTGACCTGCAAAGGGAGATACACTTTCACCCTGGTGTATCATTTTAGACTGCTACAAAATTTTGAAGGAGGTCGACACAATTGTTGGAGGAGGAACTTCCCCTACTTTTTGCTCAAAAGCTTGGAGAAAATGGCTAGAAGCGTACAAGATAGAAGGGAGGACCAAGCCGATGCATGATTATACCATCACGGCCTGATAAAAATTATGGTCTTAAAACAACTAGAAAGCAAAGGTATGACATGGGAAGAGATGTTAAAATAGCTGCACAAGAAGTCGACCAAGGAAGAGAAGACACAGGCCCCTAATACAAGCAAGGGCCTGAATAGAAGCAGAAGGGAAGTATTTCTCATAGTAGTGCGAAAAGGAAGCAGACAGAGAAATCGACAGAAGGGAAGGCTTCATCTTTCACTAAGGAAACAGCTGGCACACTTGATGAAGAAACACCTTCTACATAGGCACATACCTCTGAACATGACAGGCTATCAGGTCTTGCATATGCGGTTAATATTTCACAAATTTGGGATGATATTCCATTGGAAAATATTATCAGAAAGCCCCAAAAGAAGAGGAAAGTTTCAGATGTAGGAAAAGAACCACAACCCCCATAGGCTATGGAAGCCATCCTGCACAGGTACAAGAAGAAGCCGCAGCCTGAGAAGAAGAACCAGAAGCTGAAGGAGGAGCTGAAGAAAAGGAGGACGCGGAAGCACCTGAGGAAGAAGAACCAGAGGAAGAAGAACCTGAGGAAGAGGAACCAGAGGAAGAAGAGGAACCTAAGGAAGAACCACAGAAGATGAGGAACCGGATGAAGATGAACCTGAGAAAGAGGAATCAGAAAAATAAGGAATGCAAGTAGAAGAGTTCCTTGATGCGACCATGGAAAATATAGAAGTCCCGAAGCCAGTGACAACCCCTGTTGAGACAGAGGGAGGAAAAGAATTGGTGACTCGTGCTGCTCGCATAGCAGAATTAGAACTCCAAGTACAAAAGTTGGAGCAGCTTGTGACCAAAGCATAAGAGCAGAAGGAACAAAGTAGAGGAGAATTTATGGCAGAGCTCAAACAAAAGAAAATCAAGGTTAAAGTATGGAAATATCGAGCTGGATGCTATTTCAAGCAGTTGAAAAAGGTTTCAAAGAAGTTAAGGCACATCAAGAGGAAGAAGCCTGAAATAGTGCAGCCTGAGGACAACATGCTAGAACAAGACAGAGTTTCAGTATTCAAAAGTTTTGGTTTTTTGAAGAGGTAAAAAAAGTTGTGTGAGGACACATAACAATTTAGGGATGGGAGGATGTTAGTCCCCTAAATTGCATTCTTTTTTACCATTCTTCCCTTCCCAAATCGTAATCATTTACCCTGTTTTACCTATCTTATGCACCCTCATCTTGCACTAGTGCGAAAACGATGACACATTTTGCATTAACTTCATATTTTACATTTTTAACTCAACTTAGCATTTATTAACTATCTATTATGTGATTTCTTACTTAGAATTACTTTTGTAACTTATCGTTACCTCCTATGTTATTTAATAGATAAACACTTATCTTGACCACTAATTTTTAGTGCATAACAGATCTCGCACCAACACCAGCGCTGTGAATCTTGGCAGCGAATCCGGATCACTTGGGTTGCCACCTGTTTTGTACTGCCTTAGCTACGATCAATGAAGACATATCCGAAGGCAGCCGAGTCTCAGCTATGATAGCAGTTAAACCTATAGTAGTTGAGATCAGACTTAAGAGAGATGAACAGTTGGAGATAGCCGCGGCCTATTCTGTTAAAAGCGATTTAATTTTGAAGGTCGAAATCTTATTCTGCAATTGGTTATGTAATTTGTTATAACGATTTTTGTAATTGGCTATGTAATGGTTAAACGATCCTTTTGGCCTGCGGCCAAAAGAATCTATATAAGCATAAATGTAAATAGGACAAGTTGTTCAATATTTGGATAGAATTGAATAGATCGGAGAATAGAACCAATGAGGTGGTAACAAGCCTGTCTTTTGTTATTGCCCAAATCTGGGCTGGATATCTAACCACACATGTATTTTCTTTGAGGATTTAATAAGAAGAGCTCCGCTTTATGCTTCATGGATTTTATTTCTTCATGCTTAAATAGTTGATGAATTGATTCAATACTAAGTAGCGTTTCCATTTGAAAGGGAAACGTGCTGGTTGGCTAGGGCCCAGCCAACCGAGCACGTTCTCCCTCCTTTCTGTTCCTACAATTTATGTCTGCTAAGTGTGATTTAATTTACAACATTTGAATTTTTGTTTGAGTGAAAGCAAATCCGCAGTGTGAAGTAGTTAAATTTCCTTTTTTTGCATTTGAATTTAAATTTTCTTTCTCCGCCTCGTTCGAACAGGGGAAATTACCTGTGCCAATGCACGTTGGTGTGCTATTCACTTTCTGCACGTGTGGTTTTTTTCTCCGCCTGGTTCGAGTAGGAGAAATTACCTGCACTAGTGCACGTTGGTGTTCTATTCACTTTCAGCACATTTGGTTTGTTTTCTCCTCCTGGTTCGAGCAAGATAATTCACCTGCACTAGTGCACATTGGTATGCTATTCACTTCAGCAAGCCTTTCTAATTTACTTTCAACAATTTTCTTGCTTTCATTAAACACTTTATAAGAGATTGTTTCTTTATTTCTACAGACATTTATATTTTTGATATGCAATATAGCTTCATAACACTTGAAGTAATTAATCATTGATATCAAGGACTAAAAGTTAAAGTGTAAGAAGCTCAGATCAGGTACAAGAACCAGTTTCTTGGTACCAGATTTGAGTGCTATGGACTTGAGAAAGTTTAGGGCCCTTGCACGAAGAAAAGAATTTTTAGTATGGACATTACTTTACACTTTCTGCATAAATCATTGTTCCTGCACTAGTGCAAGATCGATTTTCATGAGAAGGATATATTTACATACACAGGATTGAAGGGGCCCATTTGTGAAAACTGCTAAGGTGTCTTTGCTGAAGGAAACACATTCTGAGTAGATGATCAATATCCCGCTAGAGTAATTGCCTTCTTTTTATTTCCGAATCTCTCTTGCAAGTATATTTCTTCTTGTTCTAGCCTCAGATTGTTTTGATGGTTTGAGTTGCCTTCTTCTCTAAAGTTTGATTCTGCAATTTTTCCTTTAAAAAGTAGGAGTTGATATTAAAAATATTCATACAATCTCTGGAATTTCCTGTGCTTCGTCTCTAAGTTTATGAATCCCCCGGGTTGACAATTTAAGTGTTGAGGACTTTAATTAAGTGTAATTCCTGCACCCAATAGTAATATTCCTAAAATTTAGCTTTTAGCTAAATGAAATATTATAGATCATTTTGTCACTAGGTAGGTGAATAAATGGGTGGGGAGGCCCACAAATCTCCTTAGCAGCAATAATAACACTTCAAGTGTGAAAGGAGACCTTCTAAGTAGCTAAATAAAGCACCTTTGAGTATGAACAGGGGTTGGATCATGTTGAACAGGTCAACTCTGTCCAAGTCAACAGCGCTGTTATGGAGGAGTGGACATTAAATGAGGAATATCACAGTTTTTGAGGGAGATGGATTGGATGGAGGAAATGACGTAATTGAGTGGGGCCAAAGGTAAGGAAGCTCATAATTTGTATAATGGAGGATGGTAGCCATATGGGGTATGTTTGGGATTATTATTTTTTATGTGGTATATTTAGACTTCTTGCATTCCTCACTTTTTTAGTTGAGATTGTTGTGATGTTTAGCACTCGGTGTTCCTGAGTGGGAATCCAACCTCTTTCCTTGAGAGGGATCTTGAAAGAGAATCGCATTTCATTTCCACATTAATTTTTTCAGGCCAAGCTACAGTGTTCTTCATCAGTGTAGTTTCTGCAGGATATTGTGCTGTGTTGCAGGGTGCAGTAGTGGAGAATTAGATTGGGTGTCTTCAAAACTAGTTTTTCAGTGGAGGAAGGTTTCCATCCATTGGGAGGCCTGTAAATAAGCCCCTTGGGCTTTATTGACACATTTGGCACCATGCCAAGGATCATTTATCCCCTACAGTGCAGTTTCATTCCAAATTTGCATTATTTTAGGGAGGATTTGCAGTGGTTGTTTTGAGGGGTGATTTCTTCACTAGAGGAGACATTATTTCATCCAGAGTATATATTGGAGTAGATCTGTAGTCATTTACATCAGATTCAACCATATCTTCTCATTTCAGTAGTTGCAGCATATCTTCAGTCCTAGGGCTGCAACTTACATTGGCACATTGTGTGCATTTTCTGGAAACCGTTTTGGGTTGTCTTGGAAAGTTGATCTAGTGCACAGATTTGTATGTTTAGATTCAATTGGGGCCTATATCACTATTGTTATAAAATTTTATCATCTCCAGCTATATTTATTTCTTATATGACGGTGTTGTAGCAGTTCTCAGAAATTTTGTGTTGAAACAACATCTCACTTTTGAGAGTGTTTATGTATTGGATGCTTGTGTGATCACATTCTATGATTGGTGCCTCATTTTTTTGTACTTATTGGCTGCATATATTATCAATAACATGGATTTATATTGGTATCTACTGCTTTCATTTTATGAGCTATATTTCTGCTATTTCCATTTTGGAATATTACAGTGGTATCAGAGCATAATCTTGGCTCAACCTGTGCATTCAGCCAATATGTCACCATAAGGAGAAGCTTCTCACAAGAAGAGGATATGTATAAAAGAAAAAAATACATGACTCCATTATTTGGAGGAAGGAAGGAAGAGAGGCTATCAAAGCTTCTTTTTCAAACTATGCAAAGCATTCATGGAGATATCAAGAAGATGAGAAGGGAGATGTGTGAGGAATCTCCAAAGGGGTTTGAATTTGAAGAAAGCCCTAGATTTTTGCAATGTGGGTGTGAGCATGAAGCCACACATTATGATTCACAGCGCAGTCTTATGCCTAGATTTACTGTACGAGAAATGGAGGAAGAATATGTGCCAAAGAGGGAGACTCTTGGTGATTATTTGTAAGAATATGAATCTCAGTCTAAGAGGTTCAAAGATCACCTTAACTTCCAAGGGTTTTGCAAGATCAAAGAAATAAGAAGTAAAAAGAGTTAGCAGCATGATGTGGGTACATTATTTTTATCTACTTTTGATGGTTCACCTAAATGTTCAGATAGGGCTTGGGTGGAGGAACTAGACACCTATTTGCAGCAACACCAAGTTTCATAGAATGAAGCCATCAAAGTTGTAGCGCTGCATTTTGAAGGTAAGGCCTATAATTGGTGGATATTTTAGTATTTTTCATTAAAAAATGAAAATACATCTACTTATGAAAAGTTCACAAAGAGAATAGTGGAAAGTTTTGATGAAAACATTCCAAAACACCTTTGGTGGGGCTAAACAAACCAAAACACACAAAACCTTTGCATGGGTTGGAAGTACCTATAACCCCAACTCCACTTAAGAAAAATATTGAAGAAACTAACATCTTGCATAATACCTTGCTAGAGGCAAGATTTGTATCCCATACTCCTAGAAAAGAGGTCATGGATCTCTTTTTCAAAAGAGGATCCTCTTATTGAAAATTTTCCCATTCATATTGAAGAGGAAGAGAAGGCTAGAGGAAACAACGTCGTCATATGTAGGGCATATCTAGAACATAATGCAAAGGTAGATGGAGCAATTTCTCCAACAAGAGGAATTCATGTATGTTCACAAGGAGTTCCAAAGGATCTCATATGTGGAGATCAATGCACAATCCATGAACAACATGTGCCATTATTGATAGGTTATGAAACCTTGTAGATGAAAGGATAAGTTAGGAAGGATGGCCAAAATCATATGATGAGGAGCACACACCCCTATCTATTCTAGAAGGTTAATGCACAGAAGAGGCAGACTGATTTGTGCATTGAGGGAAAGGACAAAGTTGTCCATTCATATATGCAGTATACTCTTGATATTGATGTCTCATTGCATGGAGGCATTCCACCTGGGAGACCACCAGATCAAGAGATGATGATATATGCTTCACAATTGGTTGCACCACTCATTTATTCTAGAGGGGTGAGGAACTTGGGAGGACTTGAAACAACGCTAAGAGTCTTGGGTAGACTCAAAGAGGAGGGAGACATCCTCCCATTTTTAGCATTACCCACTCTCACTACATATTCTGCAGTGACAGAAGTTGCTGCAATGATGGAAGATGGCACCACCATGGTACAAGGAGACCACTCCATGGATTTGGAGAAATAGAGGGTACTTCCCTTGAGGAAGGAATCCTCCATTTATTGGAGTAGATGGATGCCACTCATGCTTACATTGGCCAAGATCAGGAGGTTCCTGTTGGATGGTAGCTTCTGATGGGAGGCCAACTTCCAAAGGTCACCACTTCTACTTGAGCATGAGCAGCCGAATGATGGGCATGACAACACTTTGGAGGATGAATTTGGCATGATGTATGTTAAAGGAAAAGACAACAACATGTGAGGAGCTTCACATTTCAGATCTTTAGCACTGTCTCTTTGTAATGTTCCTTTTTCAGGAATGTTAGCAATCAACAATCTATTCCAGAGATTGACTGAAGGGGCATTTACTGGGTGTGTCACCTTCTCAAGGAAGTGTGAGATCCGGAGGCTATCTGTCCCTTTTCAGACTCTTTCTATAGAGCTACTTGAAGAATCCCACTCAAAAGTGAGCTACAACAATATGCAAACACATACATAAGCATACCATGAAGAGACAACGTTATATTATGTGCTGTGAGACAAGAAGATATTCATATAGCCAACAATTATGTTATAGTAGTAAAAGAGTACAAGTTATTGAGGAATAAATCTCTCAATAAAGGCAATGCAAGCCTCAACAAGACAAGTACATGAAAATAGAGAACACTGCTATTTCTACATAAACCCAGGCTATGAGGACGCAATCTATGAAGAGTAATACTGCAAAAATGATGTCAATACATGGATATGACAATATATGACTCAAATACAATATGGGAGCAAATTTATAACCCTTAGAAGCAAAAATACATCAATCCTCCAAAGGATTGGCTGAAATATACAAAATGGAAAAAATGTCGGAGTTGTTGGGCACCTGCTGCAACTCAAATCTGGAACTTAATGAAGAAGGCTGAAGATGATGAAAAACCTGAAGTAGACCTCCTCCAATGGATCTCTAAGGTGGAAGGCTGATCCTTACACTTGAGATCTCACCCTCAAATCAATCTGCAAACCCTCACTGCAGATACTCCATGAAATAACGCAGTCACTAAGAGGGACTGCGCAGTGAGTGGAATAGAACACTGTGGCCAAGTGCCAAGATCTGAAAATCAGCTCCAATGCTTCCAAACTAATCCTCCAAAGGCAAGAAAGACTCTCCCTCTGAAAAACAATCAATGGAAGAGGTGTTGTGAAGTCTCCACTACAACACCCTACAACACAGTATTATGCTGCTGTAGCAATAACGCTGTCCTAGAGGAGGATGCTTTGGCCTTGAGCCAAGAAATGTGGAGAATGAAGAACCAACCTTCAAGAGGCCCCTAAAGAAGGTGAATAAATCCTAAACAAGAGTTTCTCGGCAATTCTTACTAAGTAGCAAAGAATGCTCAATGTTTGAATAGACATGAAATCATAAAACATATGCATGAATGGCAATGGCTCTCCTCCTCTCCATATATAGAAAATGAAGGCTCTTCATGGGCTCTACTTTGAATTAGTGTTTCACTTCCTCTAGAAGCTTCCCTCCATGTAGTTCTTTCCACCTCATATCCTGCGCTGGTTGACTTGGTCAAACCTCTTTGCAAATATCTCCTTTCACATATGAGGGTGTGAAATCTGGTTCCATGGTTGATCCCTTTTCATAATAGAGGGATTTTATTTATGTTTTTATTTTCATTGGGCCTCCTTACCCAATTATTCATCTCCTAAATGAATTTAGGCAAAAATTATTGTTCCAATTTATTGAAGAAAAATTTGGAACATTACAGTTCTCCCCTCCCAAATGTTGCTTGTCCCCAAGCAACTGCAAGGATAGAACTGAAGAATCTCCACTCAAGGCATGGAGTCTTAAATATAATGTGGAACATCTCCCCCATGTGGATCCTCCATCCCCAAGAAATCATCCAAACAAAATGAGCCACCTCCCAACAAGGCAACTCCTGAAAATCTCCTTCCACCTCAAGCTCCAGAAATGAAGGTGGGATGAAAATATGAACATGGTAAGCATCATAACCTACCCCAAGCTGTCCTTCTCTCCACTTATGATAAGTGTAGAGTGCATGATAATCCTGGGCTGCAAAAGTATTGCCCTCAAATGGAAAAATGAAGAAAAGTCCTCCAAAGAGTTCTCCTCCAACAATGAAGAACAAGCTGGCCCAAAACATATTATCCATGATGAATAGGACATGGTCGTCATAGAATATCCAAATGAGAAGTTTTCTGAAGGTTTTACATGATGCTACAAGGTGCAAACAACATCTCAAGAGGACACAACGTAGTTTCATCCACTGCAACTTCAGAAAATTACATGGCAAGCAATGTACAAGATCCATCACCTCTACTAGTGGATAGTAAATGGCTGAATGTAACAACAATACATGACAAAACACTTTCCCATGGCTGTAAAATGGATGATTATCAATCTCATGTCCCACCTCAAAAGAGAAAAAACATGTGGCTATGGTGGCCATACCTCCTCTCATGCTCCCATTAGAACATGTAGTGTAGAAATTGTGAGAATTTTTCCCACTCAAAAACACATCCAACTCATGTGCCTCTCTCATAATCATGCTTCTTATAAAAATCTGATCTATATCAGAAAATGAAGTCATGATCAGTAATAATATGAAGAGAATGTTGAAGGTTACATGTGGTGCAATAAGGTACCAACAGCTTCCCAAACAAGTACAACACAATTTTACAAGTTTCTACTTGATGAAAGTACAAGGAAAAATGTCTCTTTTTACATGGTGAATCATGCATGTATTCATATGATTGAACATACATGTGATGATAAAACATTTTCCCAAGGCCACAAAAGAGATGGCTACCTCAATCATGTAGATTGGCCCAATACAACTCATGGAGCAATGTGATAAGCTTGCCCCTTGTGAAGCAATGCATTGCATAAGAAAGGTAAGAGTGTGCAAATCAATGAATGTATAAAAAAAATTCTCACCATATGATGGAAGTAAGATGGTACATGGGTCCATGATTGAGTACTCCATAGTGTGTTGGCATGCTATGAAGAAGAATGAACCATGTGCTACAAGAAGATAATCCTCCTCATGCTTGGAAACCCAAGTCAAGAAGAATAGGCCATAGTGATAGATGCCTCTATCATCATTACCTCCTATTTTTTCATCCAGTGCAACAAATATGAGATGATCCTGGGACCCGTGGGTTATGGATCCACCACACTTTCACTGGGCACATTTCATCCATAAATCTCTGCTCCAAAGTGACAGCGCTGTGAGCTCATGCAAATAAGCTTTTGTCAATACAAAGCTCTGTTCTTTGACATGCTCCTTGTAAAATATTCCTCCAATAATGCTAAAACAATTATGGAATACTCCCAAAGATGCAAGAGATTCCAAATCATCAAATACCAAGGAGATAATTCCATCTCCTCCTCCTGCAACATTATGCAAAGTGTGAGAGCAAATCTGCTCTTGATCTCCCAGAAACAAGCAAAGCAACAAAATATTTTGCTGCCTCTCCATACTTCCATCATAAAACTCATGTGATGAAGACACAATGAATGATATGAGTATCACACCAACATCATGCATCCATACTTTATGCTTCTCAATGATGCAAGTATCCATCCTCCTACTCTTAAGAAGAGTGTTTGCCAAGTGATGGCCAAACTCCTTCAAGAGTAACCAGTGCAGCCAAGCCTCATGCTACCCGATATCATAGATCTGCAAGTAGCCTCCCAACTCCTTGCTCATCAACCACATCCACTGAGTCACTTGTGGATGCTTTCTTCTCCTCTTCATCTTGGTACTCCTCCCATGAGGGCTACCATCCTCCCAAATCATACTCTTGTCTTTGCACTTCATGGGATTTTGAAATGAAATTTTCTCAAGGATCAATGAGACCCTATAAAGAATCAAATAGGTGGTAGGCAAAAACCTCCCATCATGATGTGTGTGGCTCAAGGAATGTCCAACACAAGCATGAGAGATGTTATCCATCCTAAGATGTCCTCCATCTTCTATCTGCTCTTGTGAAAAAGGAAGCAAATCTTTGCACTCCATGGTGTGTTGAAGTGCACCTCTAATGAGATCTCTCCTTGAAACCTCCTTCTCATCAATAGTATTCCAAAACCAATGAGGTATTGGATCTAAAAGTAGAGGTTTCTCTTTGAGCTGAGAGGAGCTCATTGAGAAAGTGTCATCTTGAAGGGAGAAAGGGTTTCTTACTCCAAGATGTCTACCATCAATCTTCAAGGCTTCAAACCCCAACCTCCAATGTGATGTACAACCCAACAATGGCTCATGAGAATTATGGTTTGATTCCTTCTTGAGTGTTTCCATGTTGCGCAGCACAGTGCAACCAAGCTGCTCTATGGTAGCAGTGTGATTTGACCCTTGGTCATGCAAAAGTAAATCTCCACATTGATCAAAAGAATTTGTTGTAACAATGGAATGTGGAAATCTTTTCGTACCTTGATGTGCATTTGGAACTTCTTGTAGGGCTACAAGATTTCCTTCCTAAAAATTTTTGGCTGCTCCAACTGTTGATGCATGTGGCTGCTCCTCTATGAGTGTGACAGTGTTATCACAAGCCTCCTCAAGATGTGGTGTGATCTTTTCTTTCTTTGCCCCTTCATCATCAAAGGTTTTGATCAACCCTTAGATGAACTTTGAAAAAGTTCTCACCCCTTCATGGCTCAAGTGGCTGCTCCACCAATCATAGGCTTCACCCTTCAAGTGCAACACTGAGATTTCAATAGCTTCTTCCTCTACTACAGGATGTAGTAAGAAAAATGCCTCCAACTTTCTCACCCAATATTTTGCAGTAGATGACCCGTCATAGGTAGACAACAGAAATCTATTGCCTTTGATTTCTCTTCTGATACATGGTCTCTTCTCTTCCTTCAGCTGGATGAAATGAGGAAAATCTAGAGTCTCCTTGAAGGCTCTAGGTTGAGATCTATACTCAAAAAGGTAATCACTTAGAATCTAATAATCCAAGTGTCTTCCATGCTCAATGTCTTCCTCTTGATGAGAATATGAAGTGCATGGTACTTCCTCTTCTTCTTCTTCAATCTTCTTGACCTCCTTGGAGAGGTCTCCTCTGGATCTAAACACAGATGAGAATAAACTCATCCTCTTCAACATTCTGATCTTCTTGGCGAAGACTCACAGGCTGAGCCAAGAAAGGTGCTGTGATACCACTGTAATGTTCCTTTTTCAGGAATGTCAGCAATCATCAATCTATTCCAGAGATTGACTGAAGGGGCATTTACCGGGTGTGTCACCTTCTCAAGTGTGAGATCTGGAGGCTATCTGGCCCTTTTCAGACTCTGTCTATAGAGCTGCTTGAAGAATCCCACTTAAAGGCGAGCTACAACAATATGCAAACACATACATAAGCATACCATGAAGAGACAACATTATATTATGAGCTGTGAGACAAGAATATATTTATATAGCCAACAATGATGTTATAACAGTAAAAGAGTACAAGTTCTTGAGGAAGAAATCTCTCAAGAAAGGAAATGCAAGCCTCAACAAGACAAGTATATGAAAATAGAGAACACTGTTATTTCTGCATAAACCCAGGCTATGAGGATGCAGTCTATGAAGAGTATTGCTGCAAAAATGATTTCAATACATGGATATGACAATATATGGCTCAAATAAAATAGGGGAGCAAAGCTATAACCCTTAGAAGAAAAAATACATCAATCCTCCAAGAGATTGGCTAAAATATACAAAATGGAAAATTTTTTGGAGTTGCTGGGTAGCTGCTATAACTAAAATCTGGAACTCAATGAAGAAGGCTGAAGATGATGAAAAATATGAAGTAGACCTCCCCTAATGGATCTCCAAAGTGGAAGGCTGAGCCTTACACTTGAGATCTCACCCTCAAATCAATCTGCAAACCCTCACTGCAGATACTCCATGAAAATAACGCAGTCACTAAGAGGGAATATGCAGTGAGTGGAATAGAACAATATGGCCAAGTGCCAAGATTTTAAAATCAGCTCCAATTCTTCCAAAATGATCCTCCAAAGGCAAGAAAGACTCTCCCTCTAAAAAACAATCAATGGAAGAGGTGTTGTGAAGTCTCCACTGCAACACCCTACAACACAGTATTATGCTGCTGTAGCAATAATGCTATCCTGGAGGAGTATGCTTTGGCCTTGAGCCAAGAAATGTGGAGAATGAAGAACCAACCTTCAAGAGGCCCCTAAAGAAGGTGAGGAAATCCTAAACAGGAGTTTCCTGGCAATTCTTGCTAAGTAGCAAAGAATGCTCAATGTTTGAATAGACATGAAATCATAAAACATATGCATGAATGGAAATGGATCTCCTCCTCTCCATATATAAGAAATGAAGGCTCTCCATGGGTCTAATTCAAATTAGGGTTTCGCTTCCTCTAGAAGCTTCCCTCCATGTAGTGCTTTCCACCTCATATCTTGCGCTGGTTGACTTGGTCAAACCTCTTTGCAAATATCTCCTTTCACACATGAGGGTGTGAAATCTGGTTCCATGGTTGATCCCTTTTCATACTAGAGGGATTTTATTTATGTTTTTATTGTCATTGGGCCTCCTTACCCAATTATTCATCTCCTAAATGAATTTAGGCAAAACTTATTGTTCCAATTTATTGAAGAAAAATTTGGAACATTACACTCTTAGGAGGATTGATCCATATTGGAGGTCTCAACTTTTGGTAGAGTACTCCAAGGATCTTGGTGCTTTCATGATTCTTGATGACCCAGAGGGAGATGATAGATAAATGGTGGATGATGAGGTCATTTATTCTTATGGCAGAGTCTTCTTGACTAGAGCGTCTGAGCTCAAGGAGAAGCTGTTACATGTAGCACATGTGGACTTTCTTTCCATGCACTTTGATGCATATCATTCCTTGATGGAGGAGTTCACTTGGGAGGGCATCGAGTAGGATTTATATCAGCATATTGAGAGATGCATACCCTGGATGATGAGGGAGAGGTTGTCACAATCACTTCCATACGCATTGAGAGTGAGGGAGAACTTTCAGTTGAGCCATTTAAGCTCAATGACCAAGGAACATAGTAGAGGATGTACATTTATGCATTATGATTTGTATTCCTTTACTTTTTGTGAGAAACATATTGTATGAAGGAGGATCATTCCTTCTTTTATATTTTGTTGTGATGTATTTGAGTCCATTTGCAGCATTGATGTTGGCCATTCTATTGGTGGTTTGTGGGAGAGGCCACATGATTCTTGGTGTGCACCATTGGCACCACACTTTACTTCTATGATCTCATCTTGTAGGATGATTGTGGCAGCAAACAAGTGGTTGAATAGACACTTGTTATACTTTGTTTTGACGCAGGCAGGGAATGCACTGCACTGGTTCCATAAGTGGGACTATGATCCACCTCCCGGTTGTCATATGGAAACTTTTTTTTATTTGTTTTTGCTTCCATATATTGATGATGTTCTTTTTCTTATAGGAATCTTTTTTGGGAGGATGGCACAAGATTTAGAGGAGCCCATTAGGAGTATGATTCTCCATACTTAATATGTTGTATTTTTAAGGAAAAATAATGGGCAAACCATGATTTCCACACTACACCTCTTGTCTTCATGTGGGAGGAGCCATTTGGAGAACTTGAGTTCTAGGAGGAGGCACTTCATGAATTTTTTGATCAGTGGGGTAACTTGGGAAATTCTCGGGAACCATAATATTTCAGCCTAAGATCAGCAGCAGCCCCATACATATCATAAATGGAGAGAGAAACAACATGGGTGGTAAAATCTAATCTCTCCATACAACCCCAATACATTGCATGAACCGGGGGTTGAGGATTTCTTTGATGAGCTACCTAGAATGACTCATTTCATTTGGATGATAGCATGGGTATGGAGTCTCTAATTGCGAATGAGATCCCCTACATTTTTCATCAATCCTGCCTTGAGGAGGACATTGGACAGTAAGAAGGTTTCCACTTACACCTTCCACTTTCTCATGATGTTAGCCATTGGGTTTTTCATACTTGGGAGGAACAATTGGGGGGCAGATTTATTGCAGATTATTTTGAGCACTGGTGGGGAATTTTGATGAGGAGGCCACAAGAGGAGGAGGGGAGGAATTTTTCCCCACCTTTACAGTTTCTTGAGGACAAGCAACATTTTGGAGGGGAGGACTGTAATATTCCTAAAATTTAGCTTTTAGCTAAATGGAATATTAGAGATCATTTTGTCACTAGGTAGGTGATTAAATGGGTGGGGAGGCCCATAAATATCCTTAGTAGCAATAAAAAAACTTCAAATGTAAAAGGAGACCTTCTAAGCAGCTAAATAAAGCACCTTTGAGTATGAACAGGGGTTGGATCATGTTGAACAGGTCAACTTTGACCAAGTCAACAACGCTATTATGGAGGAGTGGACATTAAATGAGGAATAACGTAGTTTTGGAGGGAGATGGATTGCATGGAGGAAATTAACTAATTGAGTGGGGCCAAAGGCAAGGAATATCATAATCTATATAAGGAATAGGATGGAAGCCATATGGGGTTATGTTTGGGATTATTATTTTGTAAGTGGTTTGTTTAGACTTCTTGCATTCTTCAGCTGTTTAGTTGAGATCGTTGTGATGTTTAGCACCGGGTGTTCCCGAGTGGGAATCCCACCTCTTTCCTTGAGAGGCCTCTTGGAAGAGAATTTCATTTCATTTCCAGATTTATGTTTTCAGGCCAAGCTACATCTTTCTTCATCAACACAATTTCTGTAGGATATTGTGCTGTGTTGCAGGCTGCAGCAATGGAGAATTAGATTGGGTGTCTTCAGAACTAGTTTTTCAGTGGAGGAAGGTTTCCATCCATTGGGAGGCCTATAAAGAAGCCCCTTGGGCTTTATTGACACATTTGGCACCAGGACAAGGAGAATTTATCCACTACAATGCAGTTTTAGTACAGATCTGCATTCTTTTAGGGAGGAGTTGTAGGGGTAGTTGCAGTGGCTGTTTTGAGAGGTGATTTCTTCAGTGGAGGAGCCATTATTTCATCCGGAGGATCTATTGGAGCAGATCTATAGTTCTCTACATCAACTTAAGAAATATCTTCTCATTTCAATTGTTGCAGCATATCTTTAGCCAAAGGGCTACAACTTACTTTGGCACATTGTGTGCATTTTCCGGAAACCATTTTGGGTTGTCTTGGAAAGTTGATCTAGTGCCCGGATCTGTATGTTTAGATTATATTGGGGCCTATATCAGTATTTTTATAAAAATGTATCATCTCCAGCTGTACTTATGTCTAATATGACTACGCTGTAGCAGTTCTCCGGCATTTTGTGTTGCAACAACATCTCACTTTTGAGAGTGTTTATGTATTGGAGGCTTGTGTGATCGCATTCTATGATTGATGCCTCATTGTTTTGTACTTATTGGCTACATATATGATCAATAACATGGATTTATAATGGTCTCATGATTTCATGTGTTAAATACTTGCTGCTGCTTTCATTTTATGAGTTATATTGCTGCTATTTCCATTTTGGAATATTACAGTGGTATCAGAGCATAAGGGTGGGTATTAAACCCCACTGGAGAATTTGAGGGTGGGGACCCTTGCACAATACCTATTTTTACGCAGACCCTAGACACATGGTTGTGGGCCCTACCCGCACACAGGACATTACAAGCTTCATCAATCCACTGATCATTATGATAACCTAATAAATAATATAGGGCAGTGACAATGTGTTGGGTCCTTTCCGGGAAGGCGGATGATGGATATGGGGGATTTGTGGTGGGCACTAGTGCACTGGGAGATATGAAAATCTCCAAGGTTTTAGCCCTACTGTAAAAATTTAATCCTTGGTATAGTCCTATAAGGGTCTCATATGAAAAAGGGATAGTGTTCTCAACAATGGGGGCTTGCAACATCTCTTGAATGGATGGGGAATTTAAATAAAATAAATCTCTCCTGTAGATTTCACTATGGCTCTTTTTTTAATGTCATAGAAAGACTGACATTTCCTAATTAGCTCAGGGAAGCTATGAGTTATAGGGAAGATTTAATGTGGAAGCTTGGTCTTCCACAGGCTAATACCATCTCCTTCGTCAAGGAGCTTATTCTCGAGCCAATAGTAGACATCGAACAGGTTGAGGTCTGAATTTGTCTCGTGGATCTTGTAATCACTGTCAGCCAAGGGAATATGGTCCAAGTCTACTTGGGGGTAGACCATGGGATTGAAAGGATGTTAATCTGCCTTGGGAGGCATGATTTTATTTTTCACTCCTTGCTTCACCTACAATGGAGAATGGGCTGTAAGAGAAGGGGAATAGAGAAGGGAGAAACGATATGAATTGATACTAAGGAAGGGGTAAGACCGAAGGGGATTAGGATCATAAATGAATTAACTGAAACAAGACAGTAACTAGGCTCACAGAGCGTTGATTGTTCTGTCTCTGACGTGCAATTTACCCTTCGACTGAGGTAGCTGGTCGTGATCTCTTTTGCAATTGTTTGTAAATATCACAACTTGTAAAAATTTAACTGTAACAGAATTGAAAAATTTGGCACTGCAATGAATTTAGGTTTTAACATGTGGCTAGAGGGTAAAAATTGAGTTGATATGGGTCCGTTGGATAACGAACTGAAGATTCATGGCGCAATGGTGTTATTTGTGGGAGGGGATGTGACGAGGCGAAGTGGACAGGTGATGGAGGACGTGGTGCAGTGGAATTGGCAATGGTCATAGGGTGGCAACGGTTTGGAGGGAAGTAGAAACAAATTTTCGGAGGGGGTCTCAAGTGGTAAGCTATAATAGAGAGGGCTAGTGTGAAATTTTAGGAGTGAAACACGTGGAGGAAGGGGTGGTAATGGATACAACCCATTTTGGACACCCCCCCCCCCCATTTTTTAACTTCCGATAGCTGAAAGGGGGTAAAAATGAATTGAGGGTCGTTGATGGCGAGGTGAGGGGAAGAGATGGAGGGTGTTTAGCGTTGATGTGAAAAGGTGATGGGACTGTGGGCCTAGGTCCGGGGATGAGTGCTAAGGGAAATGTGTGACGTGGTACATAGGTGGGAACCGACCGCATCGCAATCGCAAATCGGAAGGTTTTGTTATGAGACATAGAGGTAAACCTTAAATCTTGCAAAGTGCAAAGTGCGAGGAGAGTGGGTGGCCTAGCAGGGAAGGTGGGACCCGCTAGTCATTGTAAATCGCATATGTTAACATTAAGCAGCAAAGGTAAAATCTAAAATATGCAAAGTTCGAAGTGCAAGGAGAGGGACCCACCCTCTTCACACATCATAGAGTTTAGAATTTGGGAAAATAAGGTAAGCGCTAAAATCCGCAAAGTGTGATGTGCGATGATTGGAGGATGATGTGGCAAGATGGATCCCACTGAATCGGTGAAGTTATAAAGTGGCGAATTGTTTTGTGGTAAGTGTATGAGGTTTCATATTATATGATATATATTACAAGCGGCCATAAGTGAGGGGCGGAGATGCTGTGGTGGGGCCAACCGCATCGCAAGTTAAACAAAATACATTGCGGGCGCTTCAAATGGTAAGTTAAAATATTTGCGATGCGAAATGATGGTTAAACAGGTAAGGTTGTGATATTGCGATGGATGGTGGGGGAAGGTATGAAGTGTTAGGGAAGGTGGGACCACTCACAGCCCACAAATCATAGAATTTAACATTTTCTTTAGCGCTATCCTTTTACACTTGCAAAGTGCGAAGTGCGAGGAGGGGGAAGTGACGTGGCAGGGAAGGTGGGACCACCCACAGCCCACAGATCGTAGACTTTACCATATTATTTAGCGTTTTCCCTTTAAAATTGCGAAGTGTGATTTGGTACTTGGCGGAATTAGGATGAAGTAGATTTCGCCTAAAATTATTTTGAAGTTCCCATTTCATTTTTTCCTTTCGTTTCTTCCTCCTTGCATATCTACCTACCCAAACTACTCATGTAACATTTTTTATTCCTTTGTAGGGTGCATTTAGAATTTTAGACCCTGAACGTTTTATTTTAAAATTCTAACCTAGCCCCTATCCCTTGTTTTTCCTATTGATTTAGATCAATCAGTCTATGAGCTTGGAAATGTCCTTGGAGATCTCTGTGAGCTTCTTTACATAATCAGTCCTAGGCATCAGTGTATCGTTGGTGATAAACAAGGAAGGAAAACCTCTTTTTTTCAGTGGTTCGATCCTGTCGAAACACCTACTCACCCCAATCGTTTGGGTTTATTATTCCCTTAGGGTTTAATCTAAGGGTTTATATTCCAAGGATTTATTATTAATTCTAGGGTTTAATGTTAATCACTTAGGTTTACAATCCCTTGGGATTTCAATATTAATCCAATGGGTTTACTAATCCATTGGTTTTGTAATATTGATCCTAGGGTTTCTAATATTAATCTTACGGTTTATATTCATAAGGTTTAATATTGAGCCAAGGGTTTATATTCCTATGGTTTAATATTAATCCTAGGGTTTGCTATTATTCATTTGGGTTTATAATACTTATCGCAATGTTTAATATATTGATGTTAGGGTTTAAAGTTTATTTTAGGGTTTATAATATTTATCTTAATTTTTATGTCCTGTGGGTTTATAATATTTATCCCTTGTGTTTCTGAAAATTATTGTCTCAATATGAAAATCAACCATGGCCAAGCTTAGTCGAATGTCTGATTGTGAAAATGATTCTCTTAATATGAAAATCAAACATGGTCAACCATAGTTGAGCATGGTCCAAAGTCACATTGTGACAAATACTATATCAATATGAAAACCAACCATGGTCAACCATGTCTATTTTAGGGTTTATAATATTTGTCTTAGGGTTTATATACCTTGTTTTTAATATTATTCCCTTGGGTTTTTAGTATTAAAACCTTGGTTTTATAATATTAATCATGGTTAGCCATGGTCAACGGTGGTCAAACGTCACATTGAGACAAAGATTGTCTTAATATGAAAATTAATCATGGTCAATCCTGGTTACCATGGTCCAACATTGCATTGTGACAAGGATTGTCTCAATATCAAAATCAACCATGTTTATTTTAGGGTTTATAATATTTATATTAAGGTTTATATACCTTGGGTTTATAATATTAATCCCTTGGGTTTAATATTTTCCTTGGGTTCATAATCTCTTTCGGTTTTAGTATTAATCCTTTTGGTTTTTTATTCCCTTAGTATTTAATCATAGGGTTTAATATTAATTCAAGGGTTTAATGTTATTCCCATGTGTTTACAACCCATTGGGTTTTTAATATTAATCTAATGGGTTAACTAATACGTTTGGTTTGTAATAGTGATCCTAGAGTTTCTAATACCAATTGTATGGTTTATATTCCTTGGGTTTAATATTGAGCCAAGTATTTATAATATAAATATTAGGGTTTATATTTCTAGGGTTTAATATTAATCCTAGCATTTAACAGGGTTTATATTCCTATGGTTTAATATTAATCTTAAGGTTTAATGTTAATCATTTTGGTTTATTATCCCTTGGGTTTTTAATATTAATCACTTGGGTTTATTAATCTCTTAGGTTTACAATAATTATCCTAAGGTTTAAAATATTGATGTTAGGGTTTAATGTTAATTTTAATGTTTATTATATTTATCTTATGGTTTATGTCCCTTGGTTTTATACTATTTATCCCTTGGTTTTGTAACAATTATTGTCTCAATATGACAATCAACCATAGTCATTCATGGTCAAACATGGTGACAAAAATTGTCTCAATGTGAAAATAAACCATGGTCAACCCTAGTCAATAACGTGGTCACATTGTGACAAAAATTGTCTCTTGGTCCAATGTCACATTGTGATAACCATTGTCATCCATGGTTAGTCATGGTCCAATGTCGCATTGCGAATTTTTTTTTCCTTGATATGAAAATAAACAATGGTAAATCATGGTCCAACATCGCATTGTGACACAGATTGTCTCAATATGAAAATTAATCATGTTTAACCGTGATCCAACATCACATTGTGACAAAGATTGGGTTAATATGGAAATCAATCATTGTCAACCATGTTCAATCCCTTAGGTTTAGAATATCAATCCTTCAGTTTATTAATATAAAGTTTCGTATTCCTAGGGTATAATATTAATCATAGGGTAAATTATAATATTAATCATAAGGTTTAATATAAATCCATTGGGTTTATCATCATGGTCAACTATGGTCCATTGTGAGAATTTGTCTCAATATGAAAATCAACCATGTTCAAACATGGTCAACCATGGCCAGTCATGGTCAATATCATTATCAACCCTAGTCAATCATGTTTAATATTAATATTAATATTATTTAATTTTAATTATTTAATAATAATAATAATAAATTAATATTAATAACAGTGTGAAAAAATTAAATGTGAATAGGAAAAAACATCACCAGGACAACACAACACATGAATCTTGCAGACTGATCTCTTTATTGATGCTCCAGCTTAAAAAAGTACGAATAGTTGCAATGAAAAGTGCTTACAAAACCAAGGTCCAACCCTTGTTATAGAATGAAAAATTATATTTAAACTATTTGCATCAAATTTTGGTTATCTAAAGGGAAATCAATTAATTTACTATAAGAGTAACTTGAAACGGGTCTATCCATCTCATGCATAGACACGTTGTGACTTCTTTTGGAAAGATGTCTGAAGTCGAAGAGGAAGTGTCCCTTCACTATGATGGCCCTCTTGGCAGATGCCCGACATTCTTGTGGAGCCATTATCTAATGCTGTGGCGGTCTGTTGTGCTAGTGAATCTGATACACTAGATGTGATGACACTGAAAATTCACTGAGATGCTAGCTTCATCACTGAACTGAGTCATCATAGTTCTTGGATCTTGCAAAGATTTGCCCAATTTTTTGGAGTCGAGATATTTGTCTTGTTTAGAATCTTGTAGACTTCATCAGTATCGGTTTAATTTAAGAATGTTGGTTTCAACTGAAAAATTTTCTTCACCTCATGCTGTATGAAGACATCGTTGCTGATGAATTCATAGAATGCTTTCGCGATCATGGTGTTCTTCAAATTTATGAGCTTGGCTGTGTCCCCAGAGATCTATGTGAGCTTATTTACATAATTAGTCCTGGGCATCAGTTTATCGTTGATGACAAACAAGGAAGGAAAACCTCTTTTGTTCAGTGGCTCGATCCTGTTGAAAAACCTACTCACCCCAATCTCTAGCCGATGGCATCTTTCTTCTAGCTGGGTGACCAGACTCTTCTTATTCAACACCTTTTTAACTTCAAGAACAAAGGTTGTTCTATCGGCCACTTCCAGTTGCTCCAATTCGTGGCTGCTCTTGGAATTTAGGAATTTGACGATGTTGTTGGAATTTTGGGGCTTCTCTCCAAGTTGCTCCTTTTTTTTCTCAATGGCAACCTTCACTACCTCAACTAGATCCCTTTGTTCAAAAATTATCTAAATTGAGGGCCATATATCATTTACAGACTCAATTATAACCAGCCATATGATTTTCTTGAATCTTCCCACCACGCTACCAATTGAGGACTCCTGAAGAGATTTATGAAAACTCTCATTTAGTTTTTTTGCTAATCTGCAAGTTCGTGGCATGTGTAGAATCTTTCCCTTTGAGTTGCTCCAACGCGTCACTAAGTTGATTCCACAACCTTTTGATCTCTTATGACTGTAGAGACATGTTCTCCATCACCTTGACTATCTGTTCAATACTTTCCTCCAGTGCTCCTGTGGATGTTGAGGTTGCCAGGATCACTATTGGAGGAAATGCTTGTAGGTGTATCAAGGCCTTAGCTGCTCCATTCACTACATCCCTTATTGATTTATTTCTTTATTTGATCATTTTATTCATATCATCCTCCATTTTCTTGATTTTCTCTATTTTTTCAACAATTAATTGCAATATTTCTACTTTCAGTGTTTCAGTTGCTTCTATTTCCTTGGCCATAGGGTCTTCTGTCACTGGCATATTAAGTTGCCTCCTCAAAGAAGCTATGTCTGCCTTCTTCTTCCTCACAAGGGTTTTTGCCACTACTATGTTTGAGGGATTGTACCTGAGTTGCATCACTAAATTCTCCAGAGATTTTATCCTTGAATATTTGGCCATGGAGGAGATCTTTTCCAAATTTAATTGTGACTATGCATTGGACAATGTCACCTGTAGTTTTGAGAGGCTCATGGTTGTGCTAGTTAGGGTGGAGGAGATCATTTTCCCAGTCTAATTGTACATCTCCATCTAGTATATTGGGTGGATGTTCTTTGCATCAAACTTAAAAGATGTTTTCTTGTTGTCTACTGCACCTTTGGGCTGAGGAATTTGTGCTTCCAAGAATGTCATCCTCATTCTTCCTTTCTCAGAGTCAAAGGATAATAGGAGTCTACTCTGGGAGCTACCTGTTTGTATCCAAAATTGATTGTAGGTGTTGGTATTGAGAACCTCATTCCTTCTCTGAATATCACAGAATGTGTCATAAATGTCTTCCTCCTATTGTTTTAGAGTGGAAGTGGACGGGGGAGTTTGCACATTCTATTGTTGGAATGGCAAGGTGGCAGTGGATATGGAGAGGATTGGGTGGCTACCCGCTAGAGATTAACTTGGTGAATCCATAATTGTGGTGACAGTTCATTGGTTTCTTTCATTGCCTTGGTCAAGGCCCGTGATGATCCTGGATCTCTTCCTATATTTCATTTTGAACTCCTTAGTGGAGGAATCGATGTCCATGCATGTTTGATCATCCCTAGTCCTCTTACTTCCTATTTCCTTTTCAAACCCCTTCCCTTTGACATGTTAAACTCCTACTTCCTTCCTCTTTTGTGGAGTTGGTGTTTGGATCCCTGAAGTAGAGATGACCTACTCTTCAGCCTCTTGGAGTGTGTCTACCACCCATTACTCTTGGTTCATGTACATCTCTATCTTCGGTCCGTGGGTATGGATGTAGTGTGTGGACTTGTTTTCAACCCTCTCCTTGGAGATGATTCCCAGTGGATCATAGGACCAGGTGAAACTATGTGTAAAATTCATCTCTTTTAATATTTTATCTGCCTCTTCCCCTGCTGCCCTATTGTTGCAGATGAATAGGCCAATTTGGGATTTGATCCTGAATTGTGACTTCTTCTTGGCCACAAAAAAATGTACCTCATCAACATCTATCATTTTCCTGATATACTCAAGGGAGAATATCCTCATAGAGAGGTATTTGGGTAGTTTGTAGGGGGCCAAATCACTGCCATAAACCCTGATCTCCATGTAGTTTTGGTAGAGATACCAGTCTATTTTCTTGATCAGCTTTGTCAACTGCATCACTTTCTTGATTTCCTCACTGACCCTAGGCTCTGTGGTGCTGCTGAGTGCACTAATCTCTAGATGGACAAATAGGTGTACAAAGATCTTGTATGAATAGTCTTCCCGATATTTCCTCAATAGATTTTTCCATAAAATGACAAATTGGGATTGAGAGTCTTCATCTTGCTTTATCATGTCGAATTCGAACTTGCTGGACTGAAAACAGGTAAACATGTACAACAAAACAGAGGTGTATTTGAATACCCATTCTATTTGAAATTTCAAGAACTGATAGTGGATTACATCAGCAAGGAACTGAGCATAGTTGAACATAAGCGATTGGAATCTACAGAGAGGATAGACAAGAAACCAATTATGGTCTCATCTATCCACTGATGATTATGATAACATAATAAATAAGATAGGGTAGTGACAATGTGATGGGTCCTTTCCGGGAAGGTGGATGGTGGATATGGGGGATTTGTAGTGGGCACTGGTGCATTGGGAGACATGAAAAGCTTCAAGGTTTTAGCCTTACTAGAAAAATTTAACCCTTGGTATAGTCCTATAAGGGCCTCATATGAAAAAGGGATATTTTTCTCAATAATGTGGGCCTGCAACATCTCTTGAATGGATGGGGAATTTACATAAAACATAATCTCTCTTGCATAGTTCACTATGGCTCTTTTTTTAATGTCATAGCAAGACTGACATTTCCTAATTAGCTCAGGGAAGCTATGGGTTCTAGGAAAGAAGTAATGTGGAAGTTTTCTCTTCCACAGATTGATACCATCTGCTTCGTCAAGGAGCTTATCCTTGAGCTAGTAGCAGACATTGAACAGATCGAGGTCTGAATCTGTCTTGTGGATCTTGAAATCACTGTCAGCCAGGGGAATATGGTCCAAGTCTACCTGGGGGTATACCATGGGATTAAAAGGTTGATGATATGCCTTGGGAGGCATGATTTTGTTTTTCACTTCCTATTTCGCCTGTAATGGAGAACATGCTGTAAGAGAAGGGTTATAGAGAAGGGAGAAACAGTATGAATTGATACTGAGGAACGGGTAATACCGAAGGGGATCGGGATCAGAAATAAATTAGCTAAAATGAGACTATAGCCAGGCTCATAGAGCATTGATTATTCCTTCTCTAACGTGTAATTTACCCTTCGGTGGAGGTAGCTGGTCGTGATCTCTTCTGCAGTTGTCTGTAAATATCACAGCCTGTAACAATTCAACTATAACAACAATGAAAACTTAGGTGCCACGGTGAATTCAGGTTTTAACATGTGGCTGGAGGGTAACTGTTGAGCTAGTGCAGATCCATTGGATAACAACCCGACCATTCATGGTGCAACGGTGCTATTAGTCGAAGGGGATGTGATGGGGTGAAGTGGACAGGAGATGGAGGACATGGCACGATGGCATTGGCAATGGTCACAGGGTGGCAACAGTTTGGAGGGTAGCAGAAACAAATTTTCGGAGGGGGTCACAAATGGTAAGCGGTAATAGAAAGGGATGGTGCAAAATTTCAGGAGTGTGACATGTGGAGGAGGGGGCGGTAATGGATACCTCCCATTTTGGAGCCCCCCGCATTTGTTAACATTCGGCAGCTGAAGGGGTCCGAAATGATTTGAGGGCCGTCGATGGCGAGGTGAGGGGAGGAGGTGGAGGGTAAGGTGGGGGTGTTTAGCATTGATGTGATGGGGTGATGGGACTGTGGGCCTGGGTCTAGGGATGAGAGCCAGGGGAACTGTGTGACGTGGTACACAGGTGGGACCCGACCGCATCGCAATCACAAATAAGAAGGTTTAGTTATGAACCATAGAGGCAAAACTTAAATCTTGTGAAGTTTGAAGTGCAGAGAGAGTGGGTGACGTGGCATGGGTAGGTGGGACCCGCTGGCCATCACAAATCGTATATATTAACATTAAGCAGTAAAGGTAAACTCCAAAAGATGTAAGGTGCAAAGTGCGGGGAGAGGGACCCACCCGCATCGCACATCGCAAAGTTTAGAATTTGGAAAATAAGGTAAGCACTAAAATCCATGAAGTGCGATGTGCGCTAATTAGAGGATGATGTGGAAAGATGGAGCCCACTGCATCGGTGAAGTTATAAAGCGAAGAATGGTTATGTGGTAATTGTATGGGGTTTAATATTATATGATATGTATTGCAAGCGACCAGAATTGAGGGGTGGAGCTACTAAGGTGGGGCCAACCACATCACAAGTTAAACAAAAAATATTGCGGGCGCTTCAAATGTTAAGTTAAAATATTTGCGATTGGAAATGGTGGTTAAACAGGTAAGGTTGCGATCTTTCGATGGATGGTGGGGGAAGGGATGACGTGTCAGGGAAGGTGGGACCACCCGCAGCCTGCAGATCGTAGACTTTAACATTTTCTTTAGCGCTATCCTTTAACACTTGCGAAGTGCGAAGTGCGGGGAGGGGAAAGTGATGTGGCAGGGAAGGTGGGACTGCCCGTAGCCCGTAGATCATAGAATTTACCATATTCTTTAGTGATGTACATTTAAAATTTCGAAGTGTGATTTGGTACTTGTCGGGCTTAGGATGGAATATATTTCGCCTCAAAGGATTTTGAAGTTCCCATTTCATTTTTTCCTTTTGTTTCTTCCTCCTTACATATCTACCTACCCAAACTACTCATATAAAAAAATTTCTTCCTTTGTAGGGTGCATTTAGACTTACAGACCCTAAAATTTTTCTTTTAAAATTCTAACCTAACCCCTATCCCTTGTTTCTCCTATTGGTTCATATTAAGATGTTGAACCAATCTCATTTTCTACCTATCTACTGATAAGCCAAGATTAAACAGTTTGGCAAATATTTATTTTCTAACCCATCCACTGATAAGACAAGATTAAACAGTTTGGGAAATATTTATTTTCTAACCCATCCACTGATAAGCCAAGATTAAATAGTTTGGAAAATCTTTATTTTCTAACCCATCCACTGATAAGCCAAGATTAAGCAGTTTGGAAAATATTTATTTTCTAACCTATTAACAGAAATTGAAAACTGTCCAACCATGATTAAAATGTATGACTGGATGGACCTATCTAAAGAGTAGTGGCATTTGAACTTGCAACACTTTCAGTTTTATTTGTTTTTTGGGGTTCTTATTTCTTTTTCCATTTTTTCTTTTCATTCTTTTCTCTTTTATTTTTCTTTATTTTTTATACCGTCTTTTTTTTTTTTCATTTTTCATTTTTATTTGAAATCATTTTAATTTTGAAAATCCTTTCAATAATTAAAACCTTGCACGAAATATGAAGTATCCAGTCACCCTGAGATGTTATAATTTATAGGGTACTAACAGTGGCTCCAGCTAGGGATGGTGCTTCTTGAAAATAAGTGTCAAGAACTTGAGACCAGTAGCCTTGGATACTCATTTTTATACACATTTTTAACTACTTTCCTTCTTTTTCAACTGATTTCCTTTATGTTTTTATATCTTCTCATGGAACTAGGCTTAGGGCCTTCCCTATAGGCTTCAACCTTATCCAATGAATTATTGAAAATTGTACGACCATGGTATTTACATTGATGACAATTCAACATGAGTTATAAGAAATAATGTTTTAGCATCCTGTTATTGACAGTACCTCGAGATACTTTGGTATCGTCTCACTCTTTGAGAACGTAATCATTGTTTCCCCTGAAAGCATGAATGATGTATGGCCCTTGCAAAAGATTATAAAACTTTCCATGTTTTCCTTTTACCTTTCTCCTGGAATCTCATTTCAGAACCTTGTCACCTAGACTGAAATCATTGGCCTCGGTTCTCTTGTCAAAGATATTCTTGATGTTCTCCTGCATCATTTGGGTTCTGTTGTAAACCTCTTCTCTGGATTGCTGCAGCTGAATGGTGTCATTAATCCTGTTTTGAAGGTCATTTGGTTCAGCTTGGATCTCTTGAATTATCTTCATTATTGGAACTCCCAAGGATGAAGGAAATAATGCATCCATTCCATAAACCAATTGGTATGTAGACATGCCAATTGATTTCTTTGTGGTGAGCCTATCAGCCCACAGAGCATTGATCATTTTATTGTGCCACAATTTCTTATTCTCCTCCAGAAGCTTTTTAATTATTTTCAAGGGGATTTTCTTGGAAGATTTAGCCAGTCCATTGCCTTGAGGGTAATAGGTTGTTGAATGCCCCAATTTTATATGATATCTGTGACATAAATCAATCATATTTTTGGATCTGAAGGCTGCAACATTATCTATGATGATTTTCCAAGGACAACCAAATATAGACAAGATGTTAGTTTCTAGGAATTTTATAATGATAGAGTCAGTGGCATTCCTATAAGGGCTGACCTCTATCCATTTGGTAAAATAATATGTGGCAGTAAGGATCCATTTATGTTGAGTAGAGGATGGAGGGTGGATTTCCCCTATGAAGTCTAATCGCCATTTCTAGAAAGGGATTTCAACATAAACAAGTTTCAGGGGTAAGGGCAATAGTTTCCTCTTTCCTTCAAAGATTTGACACCTATGACAGGAAATAACCATCTTATGGACATTAGGAAAAATGGTGAGCCAATAAAAGCCAGCTCCCATAATCTTGTTGGCGGTGGTTTTCCAATAGAGATGGACACCACAGTCACCTCCATTGAACTCCTGCATTACTTTATCTTCATAATCCTTTAATAAACATTTAAGAAAAATGCCTCTGATATCTTTCCAATATTAAAAAATTTCCAAAATGCAGAATTTAACAGCTTTGAGTTTTAGAAATATGGCCTTTGTTTTAGATAAACCAGGAGGAGCATTTAGGTAAGTCAGTACATACAAAATATCAACATACCATGGAGAATTCAGAAATGCTTCATCAATCGGTGGAGTCGCCAGTTCCTCTTGATCATCTAATGTGTGTATCATGTTGATGTCTAGTGCATGTAAATTAGATTATGCCATCAATTCAGCTAGCCCTTATCCTTTGATCATCTTGGTAGGATTGATTTCCAAATTGTGCTTTAGGATCACTGCAATCCATTTCCCTCTTTTTCCATCAGGACTGTTTTGTGTTAGGATGTATTTGATAACTACATTTGGAACATAAGAAATAATATGTAAATGTAAAATACAGACTCTAAAATATTTCAGTGCTTTAACCAATGCAAAAGCCTATTTTTCCATGATATTATATTTCAGATATGCATCTCTTAATGCCTTATTGAAAAATTCTATTGGTTGTTCTTGTCCTTCACTACTTTTCTGTAACAAAACAACAACAATAGTATGTTCAGAGGAAAAAGAGAAAATAATGAAATCTTTAGTGAAATCTGGACTGATTAATACTGGGGCCTTCGCCAATGCTAGCTTGACCAAGTCAAAAGACTGATTTTCTGGTCCACTTTATTTATGATACCTTATTTAGCATGTTAGTGATGTTCCTCAAAATTTCTACCAATTTTGGTATAAGTCTTCGTAGGAAGTTGATTTTACCAATGAAGGATTGGAATTCCTTAAAATTTATGGGATGGCTGATTTTTAATATTCCTTCAGTCCTGCTAGGGTCGATTTTGATTCTGTCCTTAGAGATAATGTGGCCTAACAATTTTCATTCTTCTAATCCAATCAATGTCTTCTTAGGATTTAGGGAGAGTCCAAATTTTCTGCATTTCTCAAAAACTCTTCTCAAGTGTGTTAGATGTTCTTCGTTGGTTTTAGAAAACACAGTGATGTCATCCAAATAAATCACAATAAAGTGGCCAATGTCATCAAAAAATTAAATTTACATGGCCCTTTGAAAGGTAGCTCCAACATTCATTAGTCCAAAGGGCATTTTCACATACATGAAAGTCCCCCAAGGAGTTGTAAAAGCTGTCTTGTCTTGGTCATCAAGGTGCACTAACACTTGATTGTAACTAGAGAAACCATCTAACAAATATATCCTACTGGAACCTGCTACCCTTTGTAATATGTGATCCATCTTAGGTAAGGGGTATTTATCCTTAAGAGATACCTTATTAAGGTTTCTGAAGTCAATGCAGAGTCTAAATTCTCCTGTTTTCTTCATAGTTGCGACAATATTGGAAACCCATTGGTAATACCTGAGTGGCACTATGATTTTTTCTTCATATATCTTTTTGATCTCTTTCTTGACTAATGCCGTTAGAACAAGATTTATTCTTCGCAATTTCTGTCTGAATTCCTTTTGATTTTCTTTAATTGGAATCTTGTGTTGAATGATGTTGGTGTCATAGGATTTCAAATCCTCATAACTCCATGCAAACACATCAATAAATTATTTGAATAAGGCTATATATTTCTTCTTTGTAATATTAGGTAGAGATTTAGATAGTTTTATGATTTTGGGATTCTTTTCTATGCCTATATTACATTCCTCAATGTTTTTTCCAGACGGTTCCATTTTAGGTGTTTTTGCCACATCATTGAAGTCGTGTAATTCTTCTAAAGGGACTAGCACTCTAGGTAGATTGTTGTCTTTAAGCTTGAGTATTTCAAATTCCTCTTTTTCTAGTTATTTTTGTTTATCAACATTATATACAATGTTGTGAGCGGGAATATTCACATTAGCTTTTACATCTAGAACAACGTTTTCCATAACAACGGCTTGTGTTTCCTCAGTAGTTGGTACCTTTATAATATCATCTCCCTCATAATCCATATCCACATTAGTGTCTTCAAATTCATCTCTTGATTGCAGGAAGCTATCAATTTGTTTTTCACTGCTAAAAAATTGCCAGTACCTCATGTTTTATGGCACTGAAGGACGATGTTTGACCTCAATTGTATGTTAGTTGTTTGGGTGAGGCAGTTTACAGGTGCTTGTTGAAATAGTTAGGCCATTGGCTAGGACATTTTGGTTTCTAGGAATGACTACCAAATCATATTCCTCAAAGGTCCTCAAAAAATATAGGACAATGTTTATGTAAGCTCTCAGTCTAGGGTGTTTGGCTGCATATAGCCCTTTAACTTGTTTAATGACTAGCTCGAAATCACCATGCATATAGATCCTTCTTGCTCCTAATTTTTTTAACATTTTTAAACCCAAAATCAAGGTTTCATACTTGGCATTGTTGTTTGTGCACTGGAAATTTACTTTGTATGAATGACCCTGTGCACTATCGTTTCCTGTGTTGTACCCACAGAGTCCTGCCCCAGAGCCAGTTTGGCCACATGAGCCATCAAAAATCATGTTCCAAAGAGGTTCATGGGTATGGTCAGGTTGTTCTGTTTGGGTTTGACTTTCAGTGTTTTTTGTGTTATCATTTTCTGCTTAGGGAATCTGTGAATCAGTGATTCCATAATTATACAAAATGAAAGAATCCAGGTTAGTGTGAACATAATATAAAGGGTAGTTGTGAGGATTTTCTTGGCTACTTACCATGTACTTCATCAATGTTTCTCTATAAAGCTTCCTCGATTGACCAAACACCAAGATGGTAGCATAAGTCATGTCTAGTTGTAGAGTTCCTTGCAATTTAGCCCCCCATGAGTGAGAGAAAAGAATTCTGTATTTCGAGGGAATGTATGCCACAACAATAGCCATCACTAAACTCTTTGCAGGTATTTGAGCTAGAGTGACACAGAGGTCCTTGATCAGGCCTAGGCACTTAACGTTTCTAGAATCAAAGGAGTATAAATCCCTATAGGGTCTAGTGATTTCAAGGTCGAGTTTCTCCATGACAGCTTGGGGCATAAGGTTGTGTGAGGCATCAGAATCCAACATAGCATTATGAAGTATTTTATCATGAATATTTAGACTGGCATAAAAAGGGGGGACTCCTCCTTCTTATGGTCCGCCATCAACCTCTGGCCCAAGTAAGAGTTGAGGCTAGTCATCACTCAAATTGATAGTGTCTATAATCTCCCCTACATTTAACACTTTTAGGACCTAAGGTTTGTAGAAATTTTTGTTGACCAATTCATTGAGGGATACAAATATTTACCTTCACAAGTTCACTCTCAATACTGAAGGGATTTTTCTTTTTCAGTGGGTTTAACATATCAATCCTTTTAGCCTCCATTATTTGGGTAACTTTAGTCTGTTGGCTCGTACTGGGGATGTCCTTCTGAGAGTTTCTGGTAGGAACATCTACTGATTTCTTGACAATGTTCTCTATGTTTTTATTTTATGAATTATTTAATTTTTTTCTTAGTGTTTTCAGTTGTTTTCTTGGCTTTGGGTTCTGATAATTTCTTGGTAGAGTTATCTAAACTCCCTTTATTGAATTTCCCAAATTATTTTTGCTCCTTAAGTTGTACTATCTATGGACTTCAAAATGGCATCCTCAAAACCCAGTTTGTAGTCATTTGATTATTTGGGTCTGAGGTCGGCTTAGGCTAGTGAAAAAAAGTCATGCTCTTCTTCAGTGAGGAAGACATGATCCTCTTCATTGATTCCCATCATATTTATATGATTTTCCTCCTCTTCCTCCATTATCCCTTCATTATCATCAACATGATTTTCTTGAAAGGGAGGCATGATCTGCTGATCAGGACCCCTTTGCTCTCTCTGCCTAATTTGTGGAGGGTTTCTTATTGGGTTTTGATTTCTATTTTTGGGTACTGGTTGATTGTCTCTGGGTAGTGCTCTTTCATTCAAAATCATCCTCTCCATAGTCCTCACTAAGTTATCAATATTGGCGTCATATGTAGAAGCTATAGGCTCTTCTCTCATGGTGAACCTTCTATCGGTCCTCATCCTAGCCCCTTTAGCTAACAAGTTTGCCTCTACACTCGCATCATTCTTCTGCATTTCCTCTAAGGTCGATGAGTCTCTTTCCCTAAGCTAATAGGCAATGTCTGGGTCAAATCCATCTGGGAATTTAAGCAGCACTATCCCTTGGGGTGGTCTCATATTAGCAGGGAGCGTGTTATATAAGTTGTTAAATCTAACACAGTAGTATTGCACACTCACTTTGGGGGATATTTTGATAGTTTCATACTTTGATAGAATTTGCAGTGGGTTTCTCTTGACTTCCCACATGTTGATAAATTTTGGTGAAAAGCACATAGTTCATGGATACTATTAGCAGTTAGATCCTTAAAGCATTTTTTGACTTCACCTCCTAAACTCTGGGCAAACATTCTCAGTTTGACACTATCATCGCCAATTTCTTTCAAGTTGAAACAGTCATTCATCTTACCAATGTGTCGGTGGGTTGTCATAGGAATAGTTCTATCAAACTGGGGAATCTTGGACTAGTAGTCTTGGGGCATAGGGGGTAAAGGGATTGGCAGCACCAAAGGGGCATGTCTGGCTACCGTGATGGGTGGAGGTGGTGGAGGAGGATGAACAATGGATGAAGTAGGATGGGTAGAGGTATGAAAAATAGATGGATCGAAAATTGTAAGATCAATCCAATATTGAGATTTGGTTCTGAATAGACCTAGTTCTAACTCCAAATCAAATTGGATGTCTTGTAAAGTGAAAAAGCTATCAGGTAAGGAGATAGATCTATGAAGAACCCTGCTACTGGTTGGACTTCCCGTTCTGGGAAATTTCCTCAATATTTTCTCAGGATTATCTACGATAAGAGGAGGATTTGGATCTGGATGGGATCTGGTGGATATTCTTTTGGGAGCCATAACTTATCTCAAAATCTCAAAATCACATACAACTGATTATTAGATATTGGAAGAAACCAATATTTAAAAGAAAATTTTACCATTCAATTCTTTTTAGCTGGGGTTTTCTGAATTCGGATGTGTTATTGCCTAAATCTACCTCAGGCTGAGAAAGGAAGAGTTTAGGGTAACATCAAACCATGCTTAATCTGGTATTTAGCCCTACCAGATCGTGAGAGGGCTCTCTCCTTGTCAATCTCAGCAAAAATAATCAGTAAGGCTTGATATGACTTGAAATAAAGGCTTATTTTAGGCTAGGTATATATGTGAAAGATTTTGATTTGAATTTGGGGGTTTTTGTTGGAATCAAAGGGAAAGGAAGATTTTGGGTTTGGGAAATGATCAGTTTTGCAGAGAGTTGAATGGGGCAAGAAAGGCAATTGTTTTGACACTTAAAATTTGAATGAAATGGATAGCTCAGACCAGTGAGGAGTTGAAGAGGGCAAGAGGCTTTCAGGAATCCTCTTCAAACAGTTTAAAACATATAAAATTAAACAAAACTCAAGGTAGAGCACTGCAAATCTAATGAATTCCACCTTTATTACTTGTTTGTTTAACTTAAGAAGAAATGATAAGGAAAATGATACACATGAAACATCAGTAAACTTACAATCATAGAGAGAAAGACATCATAAAAAAAATAGCCACATGGATCCCAAAGAGAGCTGCAAACCCTGGTCTATTCCTTTGCCAAAATGCAGAGATGAATGTACAATGATGCTCCAAGCAATCCCAAATGTCCAACCTCTGAAAATGACTAAGAAAATACAAGATATAGACAAGCCTAACTCATTCCCATGCCTCTAGGGGTCGAAATCACTAGTTTAGGAACTGTTTCAACAAGATCTAAACTAAGAACTGGAAAATAGGCAATGAAACAGCTTGCCTCTATAAGATAGGAAACTGATTCATTCAGTTACATTTCACTTTTTGGTGAATGAATTTACTTGGATGAGTATAAATGTGCCAAAATTACATAAAAGTCATGGAATTACATCAAGTTACATCAATATTTTCACATTTGGAGATAAAAAAGTCAAACTGGCCAAAACTAGGCGAAAATCTGAGCTATTGAGTGAAAAAGGAGCCAAAATTTCCAATGCGCTATGCCTGAAATCTCTATGCGTCGTGCCACTTTGAGGCTGATTTTGAGGGCCTTACTGGAGTCCAAATTGAGTTTAGGATAGATTGTTGGAAAGATCTGCCTGTCTAATTTCCTACCCAAGTGGAATTTCTGAATTTGGTTGCCATTTTCCCCTCCAAAAATCAAATCTCCCAACACTTCTTCCTGTGTGTCCAAAAAGTGGCAAAAAGGCCATTTTTAAGGTGTTTTTGACCCTTCAGGCAACCCAAAACTTGTCAAAATATTTAGGTAATGGGTAGGCATGCATAAATTTTCATGAAAAATCCAGAAATTCAAAGTTTTCTTCAAGAGGAGCTGCCAATTATAAGCGCGCGCCAAGTGGCGCTACGCGTCGAGCAGGAAAATCTGTGTTAAGGCCAAAAAAATCAAAATTGACAAAAAATTTCCCAAATTTCTTGAAATTTGGGCTGAATTTCCACCATCAAGTGCTATGCTGGGCCAAAGAAGCTTCGGCCAAAATCTGAAGTCTATCTTTCCTTTTCCGATGCTTTGAGGCCCTCTTCAACTTAGCCTTCAGGATCTTGATTGTGCCTTTCAAACATGATTTCTTGCCCAATAACGATTCGCCAGGTGCCTCAACATGTTATTTTCTTTGTTAGCTTTCTCCAACAACTTTTGGTCTCCTTGGTGCATGCAATTTGGTTGTAGAGTCACTGTGTTTCCTTCATCTCGGTCACAAGCAGTATCTATCTCCATGATTTCCAAAGTCTATGTTGTCTTGGGTGAATATGAGGAGTTTGGTGTCTTTGGACTATTATCAAGTGAAATTTTCCATTTGAAATCTGTGATTTGATAAGTTTAGGGACAACCACTTAATCTCTTGGGATAACCTTGGGGTTTGGGGAAATTTACAATTGGGATGGGGATAGTGGGAATGGAATTTAGGGTTGGTTGATTAGGGATATGGGAAATGTGGAATGGGTAGATGAGAATGTAACGAAAGGGAAAGAATGATTGAGGGAATTAAGGAGTGAGGGAGTGAGAAATGGCTAGGAGTGGAATTGGTAGTGAAACATGCAATTTGCAAACCCTATGCAACTGCTTTTGGCAAGAAATGTAAAGAGGTAGGGTTTTGATTTTTTCTCATTAAATCACCATAAGCACCAAGAGAAATTCATTCATTGGTCATGGAGGGATGTTAACTTACTTGGGAAATGAAAAATTTAGAAATTTGAGAGCTTTTGTGGAATATTTGAATGGATTTCAGGATTTTTAGCCCAATGCGTAGGGCCATCTCAATGTGTAGCGCCAGTTACAAAATTACACTGCAAACCACTGCCCAATGCGTAGCGCCATCTCAATGCATAGCGCCTTTTTGAAAAAGGATTTTGGAGACCTTCCTGGTGTCCAAATTGGGCACAGGATAGCTCGTTGGAAATATTATTGTGTCTAATTTCCAACCCAAGTGGAAATTTTTAATTTCGAGTTCATTTTCCCTGTCAAAAATCAAATCTCCCAAGACTGGACAAAATGTGCAAAATGAGGTTGCCTCAAGGCAGAGTGCTGTTGCAGTCAACTTTTGAAGGTCTTCCTCAACTCCAAATTGAGATAATGATAGCTCATTGGAAATATATTTGTGTGTAGTTATCATTTGACTCATCAAGCAAGTCATTTGGCCAAACAAGCTAGGAGAAATATTGATTTTCCCAAGGTCACTTCATAGGTGCATCAATTCTCCCGAGGCGACTGTATTTTTGACATTTCTCTAAAAATATGACACCTGTGTAAAAAGTGAAGGAGGTTTTTCTTCCTTGGCCTATTTTGGACAAAAAAATCTCTCAGTTTTCCCAAATTCATATTTTATTTCTCAGAAACATCATTGGAGTAAAACCTATCCCAATGTGTGGAACAAGGGATTTGTCGAAATGAAGCGAAACGAAGGGGATAAGGGGCTTCTAAATTCTTGAGAAAAATTTTGGAAGTAGGGAGGGATGTTAGGAAGTAGGGGAAATTGGAATTTTAGATATTGAGTGAGGGGAAGGGTCCAAAAGGGCAAAACACAGGCCTATCCTAGAAAATTTCCAAGTTGTAGCAAGAAACTAGGGTTTGTGCGAAAATGAGGAATTTGGGGGATCTCAGTGATGGGAACTGTTTAATAAGGTAAATTAAGGATAAGGGAAGGTGTATGAACATCAGGATACAAGTTTTACTTACGATTTTACCATCCAAGAGAAATTACCTCCAAAACCCTAGGAGAGGGAAATGAACCTTACCTAGGCACAATTGAAGCATGAACAAGGTGTAAAATGACCCAGTGGAACTTGACATGATGATGAAAACCGTCTGATTGATAGTACATTCAGCTGAATAGTGACATGGACCAACATTTGGACAACTATGAAAGGAGTGAAAGCAAACCCTAGACCTAATACTTAGTGACCAAATTTTACTTGAAGACTCACTGAAATGAAAAAATTTGACCTTGACATCTTAAAATCACTTTGTAAGAGCATGTTTGATCACTGGAGGAAGGTTGCAAAGACTGACACTAACAGGATGAAAATTAAAAATTTTAAGTTATGTTCCTAGGTATGGTCGCCAATATGTTATCACTCTATAATTTAGAAGATTGGAAAGACTAAACTATAAAGCACAACATCAAAACCACTTGAAGCCTAGGATCTAGCCCTCCTAGACTTAGGGAGGGATCTCTCTATAAGATTTAGATTTGTTTAAGTTTACTGATAGTAGGCTAGTTAAATTGAATGTGAGAGTTGTTTGTTTTATTGTTCTTGGTCTGATAGAAGGGGTTTTTCCTAAATAGTTTCCATTGGGCTATGGAGTCAAAATAGGTTGGGTGTACGCATCAAATTCCAGAGCGAGTGCAAGGAAAGATAGATGTGATTACCGGTGTTTATAACTGAGTGGAATTAGGGGATGGAGAAAAGTGCTTTCAGTAATGACTTAAGAGCAGCTAAGAATTCTTAAATCATACATCAAAAGAAAACATTGAAATTGTAAAGACAATCAAAATTAAGGTACTCTGAAACAAAAAATCTTAATCTTACCTTCCTGCTTTACAAATAGAATTATAAATGGAACACATGAAAGAATTATAGTGGGAAAACATTAAACATGAATAAGAAAAAACATCACCAGGAAAACACAACACATGAAACTTACAGACTGATCACTTTATTGATGCTCCATCTTGAAAAATTATGAATAATTGTAATGAAAAGTGCTTACAAAACCAGGGTCGAACCCTTGTTATAGAATGAAAACTTATATTTAAACTATTTTCACCGGCTTGCCATTATTGGAAGGGAAATCGGTTCGTTTACTATAAGAGTAAATGAAAACGGGTCTGTGTGTCTCATGCATGGATGCGTTGTGATTGTTTTTGGAAAAATTTCCTAATTCGAAGTGGAAGTGTCTCTTCACTGTGATGGCCCTCTTGGAAGGTGACCGACATTATTGTGGAGTTGTTATCTAATGCTGTGGCGGTCTTCTATCCTGGTAGATCTGATACACTGGATGTGCTGACACTGACAATTCATAGAGCTGCTAGCTTCGTCACTAAACAGAGTCGTCATCGTTCCTGGAGCTTGCAGAGATTTTCCCAATTCCATGGAGTCAGGATCTTGGTCCTGTTCACCTTCCTATAGAATTCATCAGTATCGGTGTACTTTAAAAATGTTGGTTCCAGCTTAATACTTTCTTGGTCACGGTGTTCTTCAGATTTGTGATCTTGGCTGTGTCCTTAGATATCTCTATGAGCTTCTTTACATAGTCAGTCCCGGGCATCAGTTTATTGTTGATGACAAACAAGGAAGGCAAACCTCTTTTTTCAGTGGCTCGATCCTGTTGAAAAACCTACTCACCCCAATCTCTAACAGATGGCATCTTTCTTCTAGCTGGGTTACCAAACTCTTCTTATTCAACACACTTTTAACTTCAGGAATAGAGGAGGTTATGACAGCCACTTCTAGTTGCTCCAATTCATGGCTTCTCTTGGAATTCAGGAATTTGATGATGTTGTTGGCAGTTTGGGGCTTATCTCCAAGTTCCTCCGTTGTTTTCTCAATGGAAACCTTCACTACCTCAACTAGATCCCTTTGTTTAAAAATTATCTGAATTGAGGGCCATATATCATTTACAGACTCAATTATATCCAACCATATGATTTTCTTGACTCTTCTGACCATGCTGCCAATTGAGGACTCAAGATTTTTGCAAACTCTCATTTAGTTTTTTGCTAATCTGCAACTCTATGCCATTTGCAGAATATTTCCCTTTGAGTTGCTCTAGTAGGTCACTAAGTTAATTCCACAGCCTTTTGATTTTTTCTAATTGTAAAGACATGTTTTCCATTTCCTTGGCTAGTTGTTCAGTACTTTCCTTCGATGCTCCTATGGATGTTGTGGCTGTCAGGATCACTGCGAGAGGAAATGCTTATAGGGGGATCATGGCCTTAGCTGTTTCTTTAGTTGCTCCCTTAACCACATCCATTATTGATTTCTATCTTTCTTTGATCATTTTATCCATCTCTTTCTCCATTTTCTTGATCTTCTTTGTTTGTTCAACGACTAATTGCAACATTTCTGCTTTATGTGTTTCAGTTGCTTCTATTTCCTTGGCCATAGGGTCTTCTGTCACTGGCATCTTAAGCTGCTTCCTCAAAGCAGCTATGTCTACATTCTTCCTCACAAGGGTTTCATCCACTACTATGTTTGATGGATTTTACCCAAGCTGCATCTCTAAATTCTCCAGATATTTTATCCTTGAATATTTGGCCATGGCAGAGACCTTTTCCAGCTTTAATTGTGACTGTGCATTGGAAAAATTCACCTGTAGTTTTGAGAGGCTCATGGCTGTGCTAGTTAGGGTGGAGGAAATCATTTCCATAGTCTCCTTGTGCATCTCCATGTAGTCGATTGGGTGGATGTTCTTTGCATCAAACTCAAAATATGTCTTCTTGTAGTCTATTGCACCTTTGGGCTGAGGAATTTGTGCTTCCAAGAATGCCATCCTCATTATTCCTTTCTCAGAGTCAAAGGCTGATAGGAATCTACTCTGGGAGCTTCATGTTTGTCTCCAAAACTGATTGTAGGTGTTGTGCTTGATAACCTCATTCATTCTCTTGATATTGCTGAATTTTTCATAGATGTCTTCCTCCTCTTGTTCTGAAGTGGAAGTGGATGGGGGAGTTTGCACATTCTGCTATTGGAATGGCACGATGGCAAAGGATGTGGAGAAGATCGGGTAGCTACCTGCTGGAGATGAACTTGGTGAATCCCCAATTTTGGTGAGAGTTTGCTAGTTTCTTTCATTGCCTTGGTCAAGGCCCATGTTGATCCTGGCTCTCTTCCTATATTTTATTTTGAACTCCTTAGTGGAGGAATCGATGTCCATGTCTGTTTGATCCTCCTTGGTCCTCTTACTTCCTACTTCCTTTTCAGGCCCCTTCACTTTGTCATTTTGAACTCCTACTGCCTTCCTCTTTTGTGGAGTTTGTGTTTGGATACCTGAAGTAGAGATGACCTGCTCTTCAACCTCCTGGAGTGTGTTTGCCACCCATTCTTCTTGGTTCATGTACCTCTATATCTCTGGTATGTGGGTATGGATGTAAGGTGTGGACTTGTTTTCCACCCTCTTCTTGGAGATGAGGATCAGAGGAGCAAGTGAAACTGTGTGTAAAATTCATCTCTTTCAATATTTTATCTGCCTCTTCCCGTGCTACCCTGTTGTTGCAGATGAATGGACCAATTTGGGATTTGATCCTGAATTGTGACTTCTTCTCTACCGCAAAAAAATGTACCTTATAAACATATATCATTTGCTTGATATACTCAAGGGCGAAGATCTACATAGAGAGGTAATTGGGTAGTTTGTAGGGGGCCAATTCACTACCTTAAAGCCTGATCTCTGTGTAGTTTTGGTAGAGATGCCAGTTTGTTATCCTGATTGGCTCTGTCAACTGCATCACTTTCTTGATTTCCTCACTGACCCTGGGCTCTATGGTGCTGCTGAGTGCACTGATTGCTGGATGAAAAAATAGGTCTACAAAGCTCTTGTATGAATAGTCTTCCTACTCTTTCCTCAATAGAGTTGTCCAGAAAATGACAGATTGGGATTGAGATTCTTCATCATGATTTATCATGTCAAATTCGAACTTGCTGGATTGAAAACAGGTAAACATGTACACCAACACAGAGGTGTATTTGAATACCCCTTCTATTTGAAATTTCAAGAACTGGTCATGGATTGCTCTAGCAAGGAACTAAGCATAGTTGAACATAACAGTGGGATTGGCATTTTCAGAGAGGATAGACAAGAAACCGATTATGGCTTTGTAATATTCCTAAATTTTAGCTTTTAGATAAATGTAATATTATAGATCATTTTGTCACTAGGTAGGTGAATAAATGGGTGGGGAGGCCCATAAATATCCTTAGCAGTAATAAAAACACTTCAAGTGTGAAAGGAGACCTTCTAAGCAGATAAATAAAGCACCTTTGAGTATGAACAGTGGTTGGATCATGTTGAACAGGTCAACTTTGACCAAGTCAATGGTGTTGTTATGGAGGAGTGGACATTAACTGAGGAATAATGCAGTTTTTGAGGGAGATGGATTGCATGGAGGAAATGACCTAATTGAGTGGGGCCAAAGGCAAGGAAGCTCATAATCTATATAAGGAAGAGGATGGAAGCCATATGGGGTTATGTTTGGGATTATTATTTTGTATGTGGTCTGTTTAGACTTCTTGCATCCTTCAACTGTTTAGTTCAGATTGTTGTGTTGTTTAGCACCAGGTGTTTCCGAGCGGGAATCCAACCTCTTTCCTTGAGAGGGCTCTTGGAAGAGAATTTCATTTCATTTCCACATTCAAGTTTTTAGGTCAAGCTACATATTTATTCATCTGCGCAGTTTCTGCAGGATATTGTGCTGTGTTGCAGGGTGCAGCAGTGGAGAATTAGATCGGGTGTCTTCAAAACTAGTTTTTCAGTGGAGGAAGGTTTCCAGCCATTCGGAGGCCTGTAAAGAAGTCCCTTGGGCTTTATTGACACATTTGGCACCATTCCAAGGTGAATTGATCTCCTATAGCGCAGTTTCAGTCCAGATCTGCGTTATTTTAGGGAGGAGTTGTAGAGATAGTTGCAGTGGTTGTTTTGAGAGGTGATTTCTTCAGTGGAGGAGCCATTATTTCATCCTGAGGATCTATTGGAGCAGATATGTAGTTCTATACATCAGCTTCAACCATATATTCTCATTTCAGTTGTTGCAACATATCTTCAGCCCTAGGGCTACAACTTACATTGGCACATTGTGTGCATTTTCTGGAAACCCTTTTGGGTTGTCTTGGAAAGTTGATCTAGTGCCCGGATCTTTATGTTTAGATTCTATTGGGGCCTATATCATTATTTTTATAACATTTTATCATCTCCAGTTGTATTTATGTCTAATATGGTTGCACATTTTGTGTTGCAACAACATCTCACTTTTGAGAGTGTTTATGTATTCGGGGCTTGTGTGATCACATTATATGTTGGGTGCCTCATTGTTTTGTACTTATTGGCTTCATATATTATCAATAACATGGCTTTATATTGGTATCATGATTTCATGTGTTAAATACTTGTTGTTTCTTTCATTTTATGAGCTATATTGCTGTTATTTCCATTTTGGAATATTACAGTGGGATCAGAGCATAATCTTGGCTCAGCCTGTGAATTCAACCAATATGTCACCATAAGGAGAAGCTTCTCACAACAAGAGGACATGTACATAAGAAACAAAGACATGACTCCATTATTTGGAGGAAGGAAGGAAGAGAGACTCTCAAAGCTTCTTTTTCAAACTATGCAGAGCATTCATGGAGATATCAAGAAGATGAGAAGGGAGATGTGTGAGGAATCTCCAAAGGGGTTTGAATCTGAAGCAAGCCCTATATTTTTGCATGATGGGTGTGAACATGTAGCCACACATTACAATTCATAGCATAGTCTTATGCCTAGATTTACTGTAGGAGAAATGGAGGAAGAATAAGTGCCAAAGAGGGAGACTCTTGGTGATTATTTGCAAGAATATGAATCTCAATCTAAGAGGTTCAAAGATCACCTTAACTTCCAAGGGTTTTACAAGATCAAGGAAAGAAGAAGCACAAAGAGAAAGCAGCATGATGTGGGCAGAGTCTTTCTATCTACTTTTGATGGTTCACCTAAATGTTCAGATAGGGCTTGGGTGGAGGAACTAGACACCTATTTGCAGCAACACCAAGTTTCAGAGAATGAAGCCATCAAAGTTGCAGCACTGCATTTTGAAGGTAAGGCCTATGCTTGGTGGATATTTGACTCTTTTTCATTAAAAAGTGGAAATACATCTACTTATGAAAATTTCACTAGGAGACTAGTGGAAAGGTTTGATGAAAAACATTCTGAAACACCTTTGGTGGAGCTAAACAAACCAAAACAAACAAAACCTTTGCATGGGTTGGAAGTAACTATAACCCCAACTCCACTTCAGAAAAATGTTGAAGAAACTAACATCTTGCATAATACCTTGCTAGAGGCAAGATTTGTATCTCATACTCCTAGAAAAGAGGGCATTGACATCTCTTTTTCAAAAGAGGATCCTCTTATTGAAAAGTTGCCCATTCATATTGAAGAGGAAGAGAAGGCTGGAGGAAACAACGCTATCATATCCAGGGCATATCTAGCACCTCATGCAGAGGTAGATGGAGCACTTTCTCCAACAAGAGGAATTCCTATATGTTCACAAGGAGTTCCAAAGGATCTCATATGTGGAGATCAAGGCACAATCCATGAACAACATGTGCCATTATTGATAGGTTGTGAAAACTTGTAGATGAAAGGAGAAGGTAGGGAGGATGGCCAAAATCATATGATGAGGAGAACACACCCCTATCTATTTTAGAATTTTGATGCATAGAAGAGGCAGACTAATTTTCACAGTGAGGGAAAGGAAAAAGTTGTCCATTCATATATGCAGTATACTCTTGATATTGATGTCTCATTGAATGGAGGCATTCCACCTAGGAGACCACCAGGTCAAGAGATGATGAGAGATGCTTCATAATTGGTTGCACCACTCATTGATTACAAAGGGGTGAGGACATTGGGAGGACTTGACACAGCACTAAGAGTCTTGGGTAGACTCAAAGAGGAGGGAGACATCCTCCCATTTTTAGCATTACCCACTCTCACTACATATTATGCGCTGACATAAGTTGCTGCAGTGATGGAGGATGGCACCACCATGGTAAAAGGAGACCATTCCATGGATTTGGAGAAACATAGGGTACTTCCCTTGAGGAATGAATCCTCCATGTATTGGAGTAGATGGATGCCACTCATGCTTACATTGGCCAAGATCAAGAGGTTCCTTTTGGATGGTAGCTTCTCATGGGAGGCCAGCTTCAAAAGGTCACCACTTCTACTTGAGCATAAGAAACTGCATGATGGGCATGGCAGCATTTTGGAGGATGAATTTAGCATGAGGGATGTCAAAGGAAAAGACAACAGCATGTGGGGAGCTTCAGATTTCAAATCTTCAGCGCTTTCTCTTAGGAGGATTGATCCATATTGGAGGTCTCAATTTTTGGTAGAGTACTCCAAGGATCTTAGTTCTTGCATGATTCTTGATGACCCGGAGGGAGATGATAGATACATGGTGAATGATGGGGTCATTTATTCTTCTAGAAAAGTATTCTTGACTAGAGCTTCTAAGCTCAAGGAGAAGCTGTTACATGCAACACATGTGGAGTTTCTTTCCATGCACTTTGATGCATATCATTCCTTGATGGAGGAGTTCACTTGGGAGGGCATCCAACAAGATGTATATCAGCATATGGAGAGATTCGTAGCCCATATGATGATGGAGAGGTTGTCACAACCACTTCCCTGCTCACTGAGAGTGAGGGAGAACTTTTATTTGAGCCATTTCAGGTCAATGACCAAGGCACATAATAGAGGATGTACATTTATGCATTATGATTTGTACTCTTTTACTTTTTGTGAGCAGCATATTGTATCGAGGTGGATAATTCCTTCTTGTATATTGTATTTTTATGTACTTGAGGTCATCTACAGCGTTGATTTTGGCCATTATATTGGTGGTTTGTGGGAGATGCCACATGATTCTTGGTGTGCACCATTGGCACCAAAATTTACTTCTATGATCTCATCTTGTAGGATGATTGTGGTAGAAAACAAGTGGCTAAAAAGACACTTGTTATACTTTGTTCTGAGGTAGGCAGGGAATGCATTGTGTTGGTTCCACAAGTGGGACTAAGATCCACCTCCCAGTTTTCATATGGAAACTTGTTTTTATTTTTTTTTGCTTCCATATATTGATGATGTTCTTGTTCTTATGGGAAGCTTTGTTGGGAGGATGGCACAAGAGTTAGAGGAGCCCATTGTGAGTTTGATTCTCCATACTTCATATGTTGTATGTTTCAGGAGAAAAAATGGGAAAACCATGATTTCCACACTACACCTCTTATCTTCATGTGGGAGGAGCCATTTGGAGAACTTGATTTCTTGGGAGAGGCATTTCATGAATGTTTTGATCAGTGGGGTAACTTGGGACATTCTTGGGAACCATAATATTTCAGCCCAAGATTAGCAGCAACCCCATACATATCATAAATGGAGAGAGAAACAACATGGGTGGGAAAATCTAATCTCTCCATACAGCCCCAATACATTGCATGAACCAGGGGTTGAGGATTTCTTTGATGAGATACCTAGAATGGCTCATTTCATTTGGATGATAGCATGGGTATGGAAGTCTCTCGTTGGGAATGAGATCCCCTATATTTTTCATCACTCCTACCTTGAGGAGGCCATTGGAAAACAAGAAGGTTTCATCTTACGCCTTGCACTTTCTTATGATGTGAGCCATTGGGTTTTGCATACTTGGGAGGAACAATTGGGGGGTAGATTTATTGCAAATTATTTTGAGCAGTGGTGGGGACTATTGAAGAGGAGGCCACAAGAGGAGGAGGGGAGGAATTTTTCCCCACCTTTATAGTTGCTTGAGGACAAGCAACATTTTGGAGGGGAGGACTATAATATTCCTAAAATTTAGCTTTTAGCTAAATGGAATTTTATAAATCATTTTGTCACTAGGTAGGTGAATAAATGGGTGGGGAGACCCATAAATCTACTTAGCAGAAATAAAAAAAATTCAAGTGTGAAAGGATACCTTCTAAGCAGCTAAATAAAGCACCTTTGAGTATGAACAGAGTTTGGATCATGTTGAACAGGTCAAATTTGACCAAGTCAACAACGCTGTTATGGAGGAGTGGACATTAAATGAGGAATAATGCAGTTTTGGAGGGAGATGGATTGCATGGAGGAAATGACCTAACTGAGTGGGGCCAAAGGCAAGGAAGCTAATAATCTATATAAGGAAGAGGATGGCAGCCATATGGGGTTATGTTTGGGACTATTATTTTGTAAGTGGTCTGTTTAGACTTCTTGCATTCTTCAGCTGTTTAGTTGAGATTGCTGTGTTGTTTAGCACCAGGTGTTCTCGAGAGGGAATCCCACCTATTTCCTTGATAAGCCTCTTGGAAGAGAATTAAATTTCATTTCCACATTCAGGTTTTCAGGACAAGCTACATCTTTCTTCATCAGTGTAGTTTCTGTAGGATATTGTGTTGTGTTGCAGGGTGCAACAGTGGAGAATTAGATCGGGTGTCTTTAGAACTAGTTTTTTAGTGGAGGAAGGTTTCCATCCATTGGGAGGCCTTAAAGAAGCCCCTTGGGCTTTATTGACACATTTGGCACCAGGCCAAGGAGCATTTATCCCCTACAGTGCAGTTTCAATCTAGATTTGCATTCTTTTAGGGAGGAGTTGCAAGGTAGTTGCAGTGGTTGTTTTGAGAGGTGATTTCTTCAGTGGAGGAGCCATTCTTTCATCTGGAGGATCTATTGGAGCAGATATATAGTTCTCTACATCAACTTCAGATATATATTATCATTTCAGGTGTTGTAGCATATCTTCAGCCCTATGGTTACAACTTACATTGGCACATTGTGTGCATTTTCTGGAAACCCTTTTGGGTTGTCTTGGAAAGATGATCTAGTGCCCGGATCTGTATGTTTAGATTTTATTGGGGCCTATATTAGTATTTTTATAACATTGTATCATCTCCAGCTATAGTTATGTCTAATATGACTACATTGTATCATTTCACCGGCATTTTGTGTTGCAGCAGCATCTCACTTTTGAGAGTGTTTATGTATTGGAGGCTTGTGTGATCACATTCTATGATTGGTGCCTCATTGTTTTGTACTTATTGGCTACATATATGATCAATAACATGGCTTTATATTGGTCTCATGATTTCATGTGTTAAATACTTGCCCCTGCTTTCATTTTATGAGCTATATTGTTGCTATTTCAATTTTGGAATTTTACAGTGGTATCAGAGCATAAGGATGGGTCTTAAACCCCACTAGGGCATTTGAGGGCGGAGACCCTTGCGCAGTACCCCTCATTACACAGACCTCGGACACGCAGCTATGGGCCCTACCCACACATGTGACATTATAGGCTTCATCAATCCACTTATCATTATGATAACCTAATAAATAAGATAGGGCAATGATAATGTGTTGGGTCCCTTCTGGGAGGGTGGATGATGGATATGGGGGATTTGTGGTGGGAACTAGTGCATTGGGAGACATGAAAATCTCCAAGGTTTTAGCCTTACTGGAAAAATTTCATCCTTGGTATAGTCCTATAAGGGTCTCATATGAAAAATGGACAGTGTTCTCAAAAATGGGGGCCTGCAACATCTTGAATGGATGGGACATTTACATAAAACGAATCTCTCCTACAGAGTTCACTATAAATCTTTTTTTAATTTCATAGCGAGACTGACATTTCCTAATTAGCTCAGGGCAGCTATGGGTTCTAGGGAAGATGTAATGTGGAAGCTTGGTCTTCCACAGGCTGATACCATCTCCTTCGTCAAGGAGCTTATCCTCAAGCCAGTAGTAGACATCGAACAGGTCGAGGTCTGAATTTGTCTCATGGATCTTGTAATCACTGTCAACCAGGGGAATATGGTCCAATTATACTTGGGGGTAGACCATCGGATTGAAAGGATGCTAATCTACCTTGGGAGGCATGATTTTTTTTTTCACTCCTTGTTTCGCCTACAATGGAGAATGGGCTGCAAGAGAATGGGAATACAGAAGGGAGAAATAGTATGAATTGATCCTGAGGAAGGGGTAAGACCGAAGGGGATCAGGATTAGAAATGAATTAGCTGAAACAAGGCTGTAGCCAGGTTCACAGAGTGTTGGTTGTTCCATCTTTGACATGAAATTTACCCTTCGGCTGAGGTAGCTGGTCATGATCTCTTCTCCAGTTGTCTGTAGATATCACAACCTATAAAAATTCAACTGTAACAACATTGAAAACTTTGGGGCCACAGTGAATTCAAGTTTTAACATGTGGCTGGAGGGTAACCATTGAGTTGGAGTGGGTCCGTTCGATAATGATTCAACCATTCATGGTGCAATGGTGTTATTGGTGGGAGGGGATGTGAAGAGGCAAAGTGGACAGGTGATGGAGGACATGGTGCGGCGATATTGGTAACGGTCACAGGGCAGTAGCGGTTTGGAGGGCAGTAGAAACCACTTTTCGGAGGGGCTCTCAAGTGGTAAGCGGTAATAGAGAGGGATGGTGCAAAATTATGGGAGTGTGACATGTGGAGGAGGGGGTGTTAATGGATACTGCCCATTTCTGACCCCCCCCCTTTGTTAACGTTTGACGGCTGAAGGGGGGCCGAAATGAATTGAGGGCCATTGATGGTGAGGTGAGGGGCAGAGATGGAGGGTAAGGTGGGGGGTGTTTAGCATTGATGCTACGGGGTGATGGGACTGTGGGCATGGGTCTATGGATGAGTGCTGAGGGAAATGTGTGACGTGGTACACAGGTGGGACCCGACTGCATCGAAATCACAAATCGGAAGGTTTAGTTATGAGACATGGAGGTAAACCTTAAATCTTGCGAAGTGCAAAGTGCGGGGAGAGTGGGTGACCTAGAAGGGAAGGTGGGACCCGCCAGTCATCGTAAATCGCATATATTAACATTAAGCAGTAAAGGTAAACTCTAAAATATGCGAAGTGCAAAGTGCAAGGAGAGGGACCCGCCCGCTTCACACATCGCAGAGTTTAGAGTTTGGGAAATAAGGTAAGTGCTAAAATCCGCGAAGTGTGATGTGCACTGATTAGAGGATGATGTGGCAACATGGAGCCCACTGCATCGAAAAATTTATAAAGTGGTGAATGGTTATGTGGTAAGTGTATGAGGTTTCATATTATATGATACGTATTGCAAGCGGCCATAAGTGAGGGGTGGAGTTGCTGTGGTGGAGCCAACCGCATCACAAGTTTAAAAAAATACATTGTGGGCACTTCAAACGGTAAGTTAAAATATTTGCAATGTGAAATGATGGTTAAAAAAGTAAGGTTGTGATCTTGCGATGGATGGTATGGGAAGGTATGACGTGTTAGGGAAGGTGGGATTGCCTGCAGCCCATAAATCACAGACTTTAACATTTTCTTTAGCGCTATCCTTTTACACTTGCGAAGTGTGAAGTGCGGGGAGGGGGAAGTGACGTGGTAGGGAAGGTGGGACCACCCACATCTCATCAATCGAAGAATTTACCATATTCTTTAGCGTTATACCTTTAAACTTGCAAAGTGAGATTTAGTACCTGGCGGGATTAGGTTGAAATAGATTTCACCTCAAATTATTTTGAAGTTCCCATTTCATTTTTTTCCTTTCGTTTCTTCTTCCTTGCATATCTACCTACCCAAACTACTCATGTAACATTTTTTATTCCTTTGTAGGGTGCATTTAGACTTGTAGACCCTGAAAATTTTCTTTTAAAATTATAACCTAGCCCCTATCCCTTGTTTCTCCTATTGATTCAAATTAATCAGTCTGTGAGCTTGGTTGTTTCCTCAGAGATCTCTGTGAGCTTCTTTGCATAATCAGTCCTAGGCATCATTTTATCGTTGGTGACAAACAAGGATGGCAAACCTCTTTTTTTCAGTGGCTCGATCTTGTTGAAACACCTACTCACCCCAATCTCTAGTTGATGGCATCTTTCTTCTAGATGGGTGACTAGCCTCTTCTTATTAAATACCCTTTTAACTTCAAGAACAGAGGTTGTTCTGTCGGCAACTTCTAGTTGCTCCAATTCATGGCTACTCTTGGAATTTAGGAATTTTATGATTTTGTTGGTAGTTTGGGGCTTATCTCCAAGTTCCTCCTTTGTTTTATCCATGGAAACCTTCACTACCTCAACTAGATCCTTTTGTTAGAAAATTATCTGAATTGATATATCATTTACAGACTCAATTATATCCAACCATATGATTTTCTTGACTCTTCCCACCATGCTGCCAATTGAGGACTCCTAAAGAGATTTCTATGAAGCTCTCATTTAGTTTTTTTACTAATCTGCAACTCTATGGCATGTGCAAAATCTTTCCCTTTGAGTTGCTCCAGCAGGTCATTGATTTGATTCTATAGCCTTTTGATCTCTGCTGACTGTAAAGACACGTTCTCCATCACCTTGGCTAGCTTTTCAGTACTTTCCTCCGGTTCTCTTGTGGATGTTGTGGCTGTTAGGATCACTATGGGAGGAAATGCTCATAGGGGGATCATGGCCTTAGCTGACCCCTTCACTACATCCCTTTCTGCATTTCAGTTGCTTCTATTTCCTTGGCCATAGGGTCTTCTATCACTGACATCTTAAGTTTCCTCCTCAAAGAAGCTATGTTTGCGTTATTATTCCTCACAAGGGTTTCTGCCACTGCTATGTTTGAGGGAATGTTATCGAGCTACATCACTAAATTCTCTAGAGATTTTATCCTTGAATCTTTGGCCATGGCAGAGACCTTTTCCAACTTTAATTGTGACTATGCGTTGGACAAAGACACCTGTAGTTTTTAGAGGCTCATGGCTATTCTAGTTAGGGTGGAGGATATCATTTCCCTAGTCTACTTGTGCATCTCCATTTGGTCTATTGGGTGGATGTTCTTTTCATCAAACTCAAAAGATGTTTTCTTGTAGTCTACTGCACCTTTGGGCAGAGGAATTTGTGCTTCCAAGAATGCCATCCTCATTATTCATTTCTCAGAGTCAAAGGCTAATAGGAGTCTACTCTGGGAGCTTCTTGTTTGTCTCCAAAACTGATTGTAGGTGTTGGTCTTCAGAACGTCATTCCTTCTCTTGATCTCTCTGAATGTGTCATAGATGTCTTCCTCCTCTTGTTCTGGAGTAGAAGTGGATGGGGAGTTTGCACATTTTGTTGTTGGAATGGCATGGTGGCAGTGGATGTGGAGAATATCGGGTGGCTAATTGCTGGAGATGAACTTGGTGAATCCCCAATTGTGGTGACAATTCACTGGTTTCTTTCATTGCCTTGGTGAAGGCCCTTGATGATCCTGGCTCTCTTCCTATATTTCATTTTGAACTCCTTAGTGGAGGAATCAATGTCCATGTCTGTTTGATCATCCTTGGTCCTCTTACTTCCTATTTCCTTTTCAGGCCCCTTCCCTTTTTCATCTTGAACTCCTGCTACCTTCCTCTGTTGTGGAGTTGGTGCTTGGATCCTTGAAGTAGAGATGACCTGCTTTTCAGCCTCCTGGAGTGTGTTTTCCACCCATTCTTCTCGGTTCATGTACCTCTCTATCTCCGGTCTGTGGGTATGGATGTAGGGTATGGACTTGTTCTCCACCCTTTTCTTGGAGATGATTCCCATTGGATCATAGGATGAGGTGAAACTGTGTAAAATTCATCTCTTTTAATATTTTATCTGCCTCTTCCCCTGCTTCCCTGTTGTTGCAGATGAATGGGCCAATTTGGGTTTTGATCATGAATTGTGACTTCTCCTTGGCCGCAAAAAAATGTACCTCATTAGCATCTATCATTTTGCTCATATACTCAAGGGAAAATATCCTCATAGAGAGGTATTTGGGTAGTTTGTAGGGGGCCAATTCACTGCCATAAACCCTGATCTCCGTGTAGTTTTGGTAGAGATACCAGTCTGTTGTTCTGATTGGCTTTGTCAACTACATCACTTTCTTGATTTCTGGATGAAAAAATAGGTCTAAAAATATCTTGTATGAATAGTCTTCCTACTCTTTCCTTAATAGAGTTCTCCAGAAAATGAAAGATTGGGATTGAGAGTCTTCATATTGTTTTATCATGTTGAATTTGAACTTTCTAGATTGAAAATAAGTAAACATGTACACCAACATAGAGGTGTATTTGAATACCCGTTTTGTTTGAAATTATAAGAACTGATCATGGATTGCATTAGAAAGGAACTGAGCATAGTTGAACATAACAATGGGGTTGGCATCTGCAGAGAGGATAGACAAGAAAAAAATTATGGCTTCATCTATCCATTGATCATTATGATAACTTAATAAATAATATAGGGCAGTGAAAATGTGTTGGGTCCTTTCTGGGAAGGTGGATGATGGATATGGGGGATTTGTGGTGGGCATTGGTGCATTGGTAGACATGAAAAGCTCCAAGGTTTTAGCCCTACTAGAAAAGTATAATCCTTGGTATAGTCCTATAATGGCCTCATATGAAAAAGGTATAGTGTTCTCAACAATGGGGACCTGCAACATCTCTTGAATGGATGGGGCATTTACATAAAACATAATCTCTCCTGCAAACTTCACTATGGATCTTTGTTTAATGTCATAGCAAGAATGAAATTTCTTAATTACCTCAGGGAATCTATGAGTTCCAGGGAAGATGTAATGTGGAAGCTTGGTCTTCCATAGGCTGATACCATCTGTTTCATCAAGGAGCTTATCCTTAAGCCAACAATAGACATCAAATAGGTCTAGGTCTGACTCTATCTCGTGGATCTTGTAATCACTATCAGTCAGGGGAATATGGTCCAAGTCTACGTGGGGGAAGACCATGGGATTGAAAGGTTGATGATCAGTCTTGGGAGGCCTGATTTGATTTTTCACGCCCTGTTTTGCTTGCAATGGAGAATGGGCTGCAAGGTAATAGAAAAGGGAGAAATGATATGAATTGATACTGAGGAAGGGGTAAGACCGAAGGGGATCAGGATCGGAAATGAATTAGCTGAAACGAGACTATAACAAAGCTCATAGAGCACTGATTGTTCCTTCTCTAACGTGAAATTTACCCTTCGGCCGAGGTAGCTAGTCGTGATCTCTTCTGTAGTTTTTTGTAAATATCACAACCTGTAAAAATTCAACTGTAAAAATGATACAAAATTTGGCGTCACGGTGAATTTGGGTTTTAACATGTGGATGGAGGGTAACTGTTGAGTTAGTGTGGGTCCATTAGATAACAATCTGACCATTCATGGTGTAACGATGCTATTGGTGGGAGGGGATGTGATGGGGTGATGGAGGACATGGCATGACGACATTCGTAATGGTCACAGGGCGACAACGGTTTGGAGGGAAACAGAAAAAAAATTTCAGAGGGGGTCTCAAATGGTAAGCAATAATAGAGAGGGATGGTGCAAAATTACGAGAGTGAAACATGTGAAGGGGGGTAGATACTACCCATTTCGATTCTCCCCTTTGTTAACGTCTGACAGTTGAACAGGGGCTAAAATTATTTGAGGGTCGTTGATGGCGAGGTGAGGGGCAAAGATGGAGGGTAAGGAGGGGGTGTTTAGCGTTGATGGGATGGGGTGATGGGATTGTGGGCCCGGGTCGGAGGATAAGCACCGAGAGAAATTTGTGACGTGGTACAGAGGTGGGACCAGAACACATCGCAATTGCAAATTGAAAGGTTTATTTATGATCCATAGAGGTAAACCTTAAATCTTGCGAAGTGCAAAGTGTGGGGAGAGTGGGTGACGTGGAAGGGAAGGTGGGACCCGCCAACCATCACAAATCGTATATCTTAACATTAAGAAGAAAAGGTAAACTCTAAAATATGTGAAGTATGAAGTGCAAGGAAAGGGACCCACCCACATTACACATTGTAGAGTTTAGAATTTGGGAAAATAAGGTAAGCACTAAAATCTGCAAAGTGCGATGTGCTGATTAGAGGATGATGTGGCAAGATGGAGCCCACTGCATTGGTGAAGTTATAAAGTGGAAAATGGTTCTGCATTAAGTGTATGAGGTTTCATATTATATGATATGTATTGCAAGTGGCCATAAGTGAGGGGCGGAGCTACTGTGGTGGGGCCAACCGTATCGCAAGTTAAACAAAATACATTGCGGGCGCTTCAAACGGTAAAATATTTGCGATGCGAAATGGTGGTTAAACAGGTAAGGTTACGATCTTGCGATGGATGGTGGGGGAAGGGATGACGTGTTAGGGAAGGTGGATCGTCCGCAACCCATATATTGTAGAATTTAACATTTTCTTTATCGCTATCCTTTTACACTTGCGAAGTGCGAAGTGCGGGGAGGGGGAAGTGACGTGGCAGGGAAGGTGAGACCATCTGCGGCCCGCAGATCACAGACTTTACCATATTATTTAGCACTATCCCTTTAAACTTGCGAAGTGTGATTTGGTACTTAGTGGGCTTAGGATGAAATAGATTTTTCCTCAAAGGATTTTGAAGTTCCCATTTCGTTTTTTCCTTTCATTTCTTCCTCCTTGCATTTCTACCTACCCGAACTACTCATGTAACATTTTTTATTCATTTGTAGGGTGCATTTAGACTTGCAGACCCTGAACATTTTCTTTTAAAATTATAACCTAACCCCTATCCCTTGTTTCTCCTATTGGTTCAGATTAAGCTATTGAACCAATCTCATTTTATACCTATCTACTGATAATCCAAGATTAAACAGTTTGGAAAATCTTTATTTTCTAACCCATCCACTGATAAGACAAGATTAAACAATTTGGAAAATCTTTATTTTCTAACCCATCCAATGATAAGCCAAGATTAAATAGTTTTTTAAATATTTATTTTCTAACCTATCAACAAAAATTGAAAACTGTCCAACCATGATTAAACTGTATGACTGGATAGACCTATATAAAGAGTAGTGGCATTTGAACTTGCAACACTTTTAGTTTTTTTTTTTTTTGGGTTCTTCTTTATTTTTCATTTTTTATTTTCATTCATTTCTCTTTTATTTTTCTTTATTTTTTATACACCCTTTTTTTTCATTTTTCCTTTTTTATTTGAAATCATTTGAATTTTGAAAAGCCTTTCAATAATGAAAACCTTGCATGAAATATGAAGTATCCAGTCACCTTGAGATCCTATAATTTATAGGGTACTAACAGACTCTTTGGACACTATGGGCACCACCTTAATCACTCCAATTAAGGAGGTTGTATTCTCTCTGGATGACATTGAGTATGGTATTAATAAGCTAGCTAATGGGAAAACTAAAGATATTGAAGGATACCAAGTTGAGATCCTTAAAATGGGAAGATATATCCTCATTCCTCATCTCCACAAATTTCTTAATTTGGCTATAACACATGGCTTCCCCTAGCTTTTGACACAAAGCCTTATTGTGCATATCTTTAAAAATGGGGACAAAAGCATTCCATCTAACTACAAGACCATTATTATTAGCCACATCTTGGCCAAGCTTTATGGGCTCTTTTTGGAAAAGAATCTTAGCCTTTGGCTTGAAATCCAGGGCAAAAGAGTTAAATGACAAGCTGATTTTAGGAGACATCACTCGACTATTGACCATCTTGTCACTGTGAGAATCATTGCGAAAGAATGTCGCATTATTAAAATTGATCTCATATGTTTTTTTGTGGACTTTAGAAAATATTTTGAAAATGTTCCTCAAGACAAACTTTGAGAGAGACTTAAAGAGATCATGGTCCCTCCTGATCTGAGGATTATTGTGATCCATCTCTGTGATACCGTCACTGCCAAGCTTTTGACCAACTAGGGGTGGTCTAAAGAAATTAAATTCAATATCAGAGTTAAGCAAGGGTGTACCCTATCCCATACCCTTTTTGGCATATAGATCGATAAGTTAGAGGAGTGTATGGAAACTATGGGATGCAAGGGCACCGAGATTGCTGGTGTTCTCATTACTCTTATCCTTTATGCCAATGATATTGTTCTTCTTGCAAAAATCCATGAAGACCTTGACAAGTAGCTTCAGATTATCCATGTCTACTGCTCCAAGATGGGTATGATTGTTAATACCGACAAGACTAAAGTCATGATAATTAAATTAAAAAAGATCGCCCATGGTAGTTTCGTGTATACTAACCAGTGCTTAGATAAGGTTTCTTCTTATAAATATTTGGGCATTGACTTCCCTCATCAACTCAACTATAATTATAGCATCGAGAAAAGGATTATTGGAGGTTGGAAAGCTTATTATGAGCTTGAAAACAATTATAAGTTGGTCTATTTTTACATTTGGAGGAAAAATAGGTTTTTCTTTGAGACTCTCATCACCCCTGTTGTCTTATACGGATGTGAAGTTTGGGGTTGCATTATATCTAGATAGTCATGGAGAAATATTGAGATGATTCAAAAGCAATTCAGTTCTTACAACCTTAATATCAAGGGAAATACTCCCTATCCTATCCTGTTGATCGAAGTTGGTTTTTCCCCCATTGAGAGTACCTATATGTTTAGGTATATGATGTATAGGAAAACACATTACAAATTGGAATCCAAAAGACTCCCAAAAATTTCTTCTAACTATGGTCAAAACCCCCACCTTCGCCTCAAGCGTAGATGGCATAAGGACACTCAGCCCTAGCTCAACCATTGGGTAATTAAGGAGGAGCTCGGTATGGGAAGAAAATATATTGTCAAAAATACTATTACCTGGAAACATTTTGGGAGCATCGGGAGCTACAGGGTAAAATGAAGCTAAGATACCATAAGGAGGTGATCAACCCCACCCTTGAAAATCAAAATGATCTTTCTGTGTTGAACAACACTAAGAAAAAAATGAAAATTTCTAGGATAAGAACTAATTCTCATGATATTCGGAGTGAGACCGGGTGATGGTCTATTCCCAAGACTCTCTGGAATGATAGAATCTATCATATTTGTGATATTAAGCAGGTGGAAAATGAAAAACACTTCCTTTTAGACTTCCTAGATCTTACTCGCATCTGCTCTCATTTCCCTAACATATGCCACACTTCCAATCTTCTTGACCTATTAAACAAACCCACCTATAGCAATCTTGGAGTGCTTATTTCCCTTCTCTTTGATCATGGAAACAAGATTTTGAAGAATCAAACTTAGATTTTTTTTTTTTTTTCTTGAGGTCCGATAGGCCGTATTGGTCTTAGTGGATGTTAATCATCATAATCATCAATATTAATTTATTTATAATGATATTAAATTTAATTATTATTATTATTATTTAATAAAGTAATGAATTCTAATTAAAAATAAAAGTAATAATATTAATTAATAATAATATTCCTAATGATTAATGAGTAATAATAATAATTAATTTAAAATGATTTTAATAATTAATTAATTATTTTAATTAAACATAATTAACATAAATTAATTATTATTATTAATTATAATAATAATAATTTTTTTATTAGGAATTTGGCTTCTGTTATCCATAAATTGTGTATAAAATCTTTCAGTAAAAATACATCAAAGTAAATTAAGTCGACGCGTTTCGAACCAGCCAGTGTGGTTTATCATCAGGACAAGATGAAAGATCTGATCAGGGAGCCCATTTAAATAGATAAGGAAAACTCTAACTAGTCGCTTGTAAATTAATGACTAGTTTGACTTGAATAAGAAATAAAAATAAAAATAATTATTTATTTATTTTCTAATTTTTAAAGAACAAATTAAATATTTAATATTTTTATTTTTATTAAAAATAATAATTTTTTTTTTTTTGAATTTTATATTTATTTATTTTTTTTAATAAAATTAATATTTATTTAGTAGAATTTTATATATTTATATATTAATATGTTATGTATATTATCACAAATATTCATATTTATTCAACTTAATAGGAAATATTATTTTACTTAATGGTAATTTTACTAAGTTAAATTACTATGAAAAAAAAAGGGAGGGGAGAAAGAAACCAAGAGCCATAGCAGAGGAAAAGACAAGGGGGAGAACAAGAGAAGAGAAACAACAACTAAGAGTGAATGGTAGGAATCCAGCATCTGCTAACACTCCACCCATCATCCCTAATGAGGTTAACCAACCTCTTTTTGATTTCCAGGGTTTCCCTCAACTTACGATGGTGAAAATGGACAATATTCGCAATAAACTAATCATCTTCAATGTAAATGTGATGTTTTGTCTTCTCATCATGCTCTCCTAGGGCAGAGGAGTGCGGTCTACTATGTTCAAGGTTAGCGACATGTTCATGAATTATTTGATTAATTGATCAACCAGTTTCACCTATTTAATGTGTCCCACATGAGCACGGAATCAAGTAAATACCCTTATAACCATCCTTAGGGAAAATGGGGTCCTTAACTGATCTAAGCGAACTATGAATGGTGCAGGAGGGCTTGAAGGTTGAGGAAAAATTATGTCTCTTTAGGATCCTAGCGATTTTATCAGTAGTACCTTGGATAAGCGGAAGGTGAACTCCAGGTAATCAATCACAAGGATCTTTCTTATCCCTAGGACCTTTTTCAGATTTTTGAAAAGCTCTAAGACATTGACTCATGTTATAACCGTTCTTATTAAAAACTTTAAGGAGATGAGCTTTTTCACCTTCAAAGTGGTTTTCATCAGAGATTCTAAAGGCTTTGGTGGCTAGGGTACTGAGAACCCCAAAATTCTGAGTAGGGAAATGATGAGAACTAGCATGTAAATACTGCTCAGTATGCGTCTTCTTTCTAATGAATCGATGAGAGACATAACCATATTCATTCCTAGAAATAAGGACATCCCTAAAGGACAAACTACCATCATCTTCAAATTCCATAGTGAACTTAATATATTAATATATAAATATATATAATTCTAAAAAATAAATAAATTATTATTATTTTTATTAAAAATAAACATATTATTAAAAATAAAAATAAATAAATAAAATTCAAATAAATATTATTTTTATTATAAGTAAATAAATAATTATTATTTTTAGTAAAAATAAAAATAAAAATAAAAACTAAATATTTAATATTTAATTTATTTTTTAAAAATTAGAAAATAAATAAATAATTATTTTTATTTTTATTTCTTATTCAAGTCAAACTAGTCGTTAATTTACAAATGACTAGTTGGAGTTTTCCTTATCTATTTAAATGGGTTCCCTGATCAGATTTTTCATCTTGTCTTAATGATGAACCACACTAGCTGGTTCGAAACACATCGACTTAATTTACTTTGACGTGATTTTTACCGAAAGATTTTATACACAATAATTTTTTTTTTTTAATTAAAATAGTAATTTATTATTATTATTATTATTATTATTATTATTAAATTCTATTGAATTTTTCCAACTGAGTTGTCTTTAAGTGTGATGTTTTGAAAAGTTTTCCAGTTTATTTTTTGATCTAATTTTTCTAGAATTCGATAAGGATTCATTGAAATCACAATTTTGACGGGTGAATTGTGCACAATCGAAGTGCCAAAGGGGTTTTTTAGGGTGTTGAATTCATATCTACAGTCAAAAAAGCAATTTAAACAACACAAATCAAGATTTGACCACAAATTTTTATGCCAAATTCCAACCAAAAATCCACCAGAAACTCCAAAAATTCGCACTTAAAGTCAACTCCTTTTCCAACCACATTTTCTAATTTGGTTGGGCATCTGATTGACATATGCCTATCGATGTATACCAACCACATTTATTAATGTGGTTGTGCTAGTTTTTTTAATTTATTAAAAGTCAATGCAACCTAAGAAACTATGTAATGCACTACAACTATTGATAAGCATTAAGACTAAGCATATGTTGAACATATTCTCTTGAGAATAAATTTAGGGCTTCAATTAAAATAAAATATAAAAAAGCAGATCCCCATTCAACTTAAGTTGAAATAAGAAGCTTTCGACAAATATGTTGTAAAATATATATATTTATATCTTTAAAAATATATATATATAATAATAATAGTGAAAAATCCTTAAAATTATTGTTAAACTAACATTTAATTATTTATACAAAAATATAAAAATGATTTTATAATTATTTTTAACTATATTGAATTTGATTAAAAATAAAAGTGTTGATCTAAAACACTCAAAATCAACATCCGTGAAAAAATAATGAGTAATAATAAGATTTACTGTTTGACATTTAGCTTTTGTGATTCATAATTATGCAACATCTTTTGGTAGTAATCTTATTACTTAATCTTAATCTTAATCTTAATAATAATAATAATAATAATAATAATATATTATTTTAAAATAATATATTAATGTAAGAGTTTTTCAATAATGTTAATATAAGAATGATAATTGTAATTATATTTATTTTATTAATGAATTATTTTTTATATAGAAATGATAATTAGAATATTATTTATTTTAGAAACTAATTATTGATTAAAACATATAAATAAATAATATTGAATTTTTGAATTTTTTATAATATGTTAAAATTTATTTTACAATATAGAAAATTTAAAAAAAAAAAATATTGTTAAGAAATTTACATAGTTATTTAATTATAATGGTGTTTAAATATATACACTTCGAAGCTTTTTTAAATATATATATTTCTAAATTTTATATTAAGTTTGTTTATAATTAATAATTGTATTTTTGTAACTAGGTTGAGCCTAGGCAGGGGTAGCCTGCTTATTGGTTAGAGTAAGACTTTGATGGGACCTACTTTGAGCCTATGTTGTAGTAAGTTGAAACCCTAATCATAATTCCATGGCATCTTCATCCCAAAGAATTCAAAAAAGCTAGGAGCAAAGTGCGGACCAACCAAAATTTTGTGAGCAGAGAATGCTGAAATAAGTTGCAGCAGTAAAAGGAAATTAATGATTTCATTTTTGAGAGTGTGATTTCAACCCATACCCTTTCATATTAGAAGAAAAATTCTTTGCAGTTGAGCCCATATCAAATATTTGAAAAATTTTAGAGACATTTGGTGAAAGAATAGTGGATTAGAAATGCATTCAAACATGACAATGAGAAAGGAAATTTTAGGACTTGTGGAAACAAATGATCTAGGACAAGTTAAAATTTCTTCATCATCCAAAGAAGGGAAGTGATTTTGGGTCAATGCCAAATAGTATCAGGCCATTTTAAAGCAAAGAAAAGCTTGTCTAAAATGGGAGAAAACAAGGGAAAAATGGTCTCAAAGGGAAAGTACTCAAGTCCTTCGCAATAAGAAGTATTCAAACAAGTCCCCTCTGTAAGCATGTTGTAGCAACAGGCCTAAAGGAAAATTCATTGGTGATTCTACCTTTTATAGTCCCACATCCACACCCCTCACCTGGTCATATGATCTTTATGTGAAAGAATTGTTAAGTGCAAAGAAGAGGTTGGAGGTTTTAGAAGCTAAAGAGTAGGAAAGAGATCATAAAATCCATGTAATAACTATTGAAAATCAAACTTTAGTAGAAAGAAATAAGGTTTTGAAGGAGAAAGTGGCATTTCTACAAGAAACTCTCTTAATAGGGAAGACAAAATGGTAATGCATGAAGACATAGGTGCAAAACATGAAGAAATTTGTAGTGGAATGTACAAAGGTGGTGAATTCGAAACCATCCTAGGATAAAGGGAAGTGGTTTTCCAAATAAACAACCATGAAGAGATAGCAAGAGAAGAAAGGAAATGAGGTTCTACAAAAGTTTACAAAAATTAGATTCAAGTTATTATAAATTCTTCCAATATGGAAGGAGAAGCAAAAATTCAAGTTGGAAACATGTAAGATATAGAAATCAAGGAAAGAAAATATAGGGCAGCAAACATTATTATTAAAGGGGTGAAAGACTAAGGGAAAAATGAATGTACTATTGACCTTGTAAGGGACTTCTTAAAATACAAGTTTCTTTGGCAAGGAAAAATATGCCAAGCATGGAGGGTGGGAAATATTAATGGTGAGAGAGACAAGCCCATAAAATTCATCATGCCTAGCTTGCACAATAAATATATTATTCTAAGCAAGAAGCAACTCTTTATGGGTTCTCACTTTTTAATAGAAGAAGATTTAACTATAAGACAACAAGAGGAAAGGAGGGAGGAAATTACAATGGTTAGGGTAGCAATGGATGAGGGAAAGAGAGCATGGATTTATAAATGTAAAGTTGTGATAACACATTTTGGATCTCATTCCCAAAAAAAGTAGCAAGATGGTAACGAAGAAAAGGCAAAAAATTCTTTAACAGGAAACCAAACAACAAGGTCTGTATTGGAAAGTAGGGATAAAGACTCAAATGTGAGTCTTGTATGTCAAAACAAATAGCAATAAAGTCATACCTAGGTTTCCTTAAGATTAGTTTGTTGAAACTACAAATGTTACCAATGGAGACGAGGACTTGGGTTAGGGCCTATTGCGGAAGATAGAGACATAATTTGGCTAATAGAAACACATGAGCATGAAGGGTGCAATACACATTTGTTTGAAGGGTACTCAAAGATGGAAGTGTGAAACAAGGAAGCAAGGAATGGAAAAGGACATCGGGGTATCATGGTATTAGTGAGGCAAAAATAAGGTTGTTTCTTTCAGTTAGAAAAAGAAGACTCAAATAAACAATTCATTTGGTTTAAAATATCATAAAATGAAAATCACATTAGAATTGCAGCATGATCGTTTTCACCACAAGTTTCAAAAACTTACAAAAGTAGAGGGCTTGACCAAAAAGATCCATTTGCAGCCTTAAAAGAAAATATTGCAACATATTCTTAGCTAGGTGAAGTCCTTATAGTGGGTGATTTGAATGTTAGGACTGCAAGTGAGAAATATAACATTCTTTGTTGTAAAGAATATTCTGACCCTATTTGGCTTACGTAAGAGAGTAAACATCAGTGGGAAATAATCTTAGAGGAAAAGAAATACAATATATTTGGTGAACAATTTCTTACTTTATGCGGGGATTTTGATTTAGTCATTTGCAATAGTTTGACTAGATGGTAAAAGTATGGCAATTTCACTTGCACTACTTATAATGGAGCAAGTTTAGTAGATTATTTAATTTTCTCACATGGTTTGTGTGAGAAAAAGGAGGAAGTTTTGATTGGAGAAAAACTTTGGGATTTAAAATCGGATCACAAGGACATTTATTTTAGTTTTGCTTGGAATGGAAAGAAGCAAGTAGTGTCAAAAAATCAGTGTGTTCAACAAAATCTCCCAAAAGGCGAAATTATTTTGACTCTAGAAAATTGTAATACCTTTAAAATAACGCTAGAGAGTCTCTTCGAGAAGGATAAAATTTTGATCCATGGCCTTCATAGTCACAAATTAACACATTTATTCAAAGCGCATTTGCAGAGTGAAAAAGAGAAAAAATTAAGAAGTGTGGAACAAATTTCTTTCTGATTAATGCTTGGTTTGATGAGGAATGCAAGAAGGCAAGGAGAATGTGGAAATAGTAAAACAAGGATAACATAAAGCTCAAAGTTTACAAGAAAATATTAAGAAAGAAAAAGGTTGATTTCATGGTTTCAATGAGGGAAAAACTAATTTTCCTTGGGAAAAATAACCCCAAATTATTTTGGAAGTAGCTCCTACCGAGAATGATTTAAAATGAAAATAGTATTACAACTTCTAAATGGTTTGACTATCAATACAACTTGATGAGCAAGATCCCAAGGTTGACCTTCCTCCTTTGGTCAACACAGATATTGAACTCTTCACGGTGCAAGAGGTAGAGATGGGCATTAAGAATTTGGGTGTTGGAAAATGAAAATACTTAGCCAAACTCCAAGAAAAGTATCTAAAGTGCGGCTTAAAAATTATTTCACCTCACATTACAAAAAAATTAAACAACATCATACAGTAGGGGTTCCCCATAGATTGGACAACTAGTCTGGAAATACCTATTTGCAGGAGTGGTGACGTCAATACTCCCTCCAATTATAGGACCATAATTATAAACCCCTTTTTGCAAATTTATTTGGAAGCATGCTAGAAAATAAAATTAGCAAGTGGGAAGAATAAAGTGATAACCATGCTAAAGGGAAAACAAGTTTTAAACCTAAACATTCCATAGCCGATCATGGTATAACTTTAAGGCACATCATTGAAAATTTTTGGGAGAAAAAGGGTGAAGCCTTTTGTTTCTTTTTTTATTTCAAAAATGCCTTTGACACAATTCCTAGAGATAAGATTTGGCATAGAATGGAGGAACTTGGGGTTCCTAGGCATTTGAGATTAGTTGTGCATATGTTGTATCAAGAGTTGAAAGTCAAAATTAGAACTTCAACATAAATTTTTGGAAGATTTAGAAGTGATAATGGGGTCAAGAAAGGTTTCTAATTGTCTCATACCCTTTTTGGTATATAGATCGACATGCTTGAAGAGTGGCTAAATTCACAAGGGGGTGACAATATCCATTTTTGCAAGTTTGTTATAAGGCTTCTTTTGTATGTAAATGACCTTATTATGATTGCTAAATTTTATCTTGGTTTGCAAGAGCACTTAGTTTCCCTTGAGCATTTTTGTAGAAGGGTGGGGATGCAAGTCAATATTAGCATAATGAAAGTAGTGGTTTTCTCTAACGAAAGAAAACATAACCAACATAAATTCTACTTTGATGAAACCACTTTGGAAGAAGTTGTAGATTACGAATACCTTAGAATTGAATTCAATAGAAATCTAAGTCGGGACTGTTGTAGAAAGAAAATAACTTTAGGGGGTTGGAAAGAATTTTATGCTTTTAAAAATAGGTGTATTGAGGTAGAATTTTGGGACTAGAAAACCACTCAAGCTCTTTTTGGGCTTTTAATGATTCTAGTGATTCTCTACGGTTGTGAACTATGGGTCACCAATACATCCAACATGCAGTGGAAACAAATTGAGAAAATTTAGAAGTGCTCGATTACAAACAAATTCAAAATTAAAAGCGCAGTTCCTTATGTTATCATGTTAAGTGAAATGGGGGTTGCTTCTATTGAAGCAAATTTGATCTAGGAGGATCCAAAAATAGAAGTGGCCTTGAAAATAGTACAAAAATCAAAGTCTTCAGATGGAAGTGAAAATAGGACTAGATCGTAATGCTCGTCGCTCAGATTCCAATGGTGTGAATGACACTCAAATCCAAGTTCGTGTGCTCAAGTTATAGTTGGTCAATGTTCTGGTCAAACTTGGCCAAGTGGCAATCTTAACGAGGAACCAAATATTTGGCAGCGACCTGGCGCACGAAATTCGACCACTGGAATGGGAAAAATTTTCCAGTGACCCTTATTTTTTGGCGAGAATATTTGAACTATTTGTATATATATACACAAATTATGAGTGGTAGGCTGACACCCCCGCCAACAATCCTATTATATATATTAAAAAAAAAAAAATGGGTAGGAAGGAAACCCCTGACAGACCGGCCCAACCCAAGCCACATGTTATGTTATATATATTACAATGTAATGGAACTGACAGACAAATATTATATATATTACAATATAATGGAACTGACAAGACTTGAACCTGCCCAACCTGGTGGGGTCAGCTTACCACTCGGGCAGTTCCAAACCGTAAGTCAAGATATTATATAATTGTTGAACCATGTGCTAACCATTTCATTATAAAAAAAATCCAAGCCACGTATTTCCAAATGAAGGTTGGAGTGGGTGGCTTTTGAACCCGACTCGCCTCCCTATTAATTGCCATAGCCACCAACAGGCATAGCCACCAACGGGCCCAACATCCCACATTGGTGGCTCCGCCACCTCACACCATTTAAATTATCATGCACCATTTAGAACTAAACCGACAGATAGGAATCAGGAGCGGGTAAGGGTGGTGGAACCCTGAGTGAGGGAATCCACATGATGCCAAAAATATTCCCTTAGAGGGCTAGAGGTGCTAGTGTCAGAATTTGACAAATTTATAGTCATTTTAATACAATTTTGCAATACGAATCCAATGCTAATGTTCGTTTCTCCAGCCGAGGTCTCCGTTTTCAGGCCATCATATGAATTTGAGGTATAAGGGTCTTTTTTGCAAAGTTGCTTGTAACTGATTTCTTTGATTCCACTTAATGAAAGAAGGCCTCCCTAATTTTCAGCAGGGCCTGGAGACGTATCCCACATATGGTGAAATCCATAATCAAATCGTTGTCTCTTTTATCTCATTTTTTCATATGATTTCCGCTTATTTTCATGTGGTTTAAGTTACTCGGTTAATATGTTGTTTTATATGCAATTATGAATGCATCATTGAAGTTAAAATATATGGAACAAGTTTGGTAATAGAGCAGGTCTTCTGGATGTGAATTGCCTGAGTGAATGATAACCAGGAAAAAAACTCCAAAAAGGTGAAGGAAAACTCAAATCCTTTGATCCCGAAGTGGGGCGTGCACCACGAAGACAGAGCATGGAAGATGAGGATGCACGAGCGCAAGAAGCAAAAAATTATCGCAAGATCTTCTTCAACGTGGCAGACAAAGTTGACAAGCTATTTGCAAAATATGAGAAGACAATCAAGAATGAGAAGAAAGAACCTGAGGATCATGCATAGGTACATGGTGAAGGTGGAGGAGGATAACCTCCTCCCTTTCCATCCACTAGTGAAAGTTATTCTTATTCTTCCTATTCTCACTATTCTAAAAGGCATCATAGAAATGCATCTAAGAAACCATTTTTTAAGCTATATGTAAAGTTTGATTTTCCCACATACAATGGAGAATGTAATGAAGATAAACTTAAAAATTGGATTAAACAAATCAAAGTTTATTTCCAGATTTAGCAGCTTGAGGAGGATGAGGAAAATATCCAGTTAGCATCCCTTCGTCTAAGTGGCACCGCTCTCGTTTGGTGGGAAATCAAGTTGCAGAAAGGAAACAAAAACTTGGGTAATCTCCTTTCTTCTTGGTTCAATTATGTTTATGCATTAAAATATCAGTTAAAAGATCATTTTTATCCTTTGGGTTATCGTGAAAAGGATTTTATGGAATGGAAATATTTAAGACAATGAAAGGGTAAAAAAATAAACAAAGCTTCACAGAATATTTTAGAAAATAAGCATTGAATTTGGGCATTCCACTTGATTCACCCAAAACTGTAACAAAGTATATTGGTTCTTTACATAGTTACATGAAACAATATTTTTTATTATTTGAGCCTACTACTATTGATGTGTCGAGTGTGAAGTCCATTCCCCTTGAAAGCAGGGGAAATAATGACAAAGAAGATCATTTCACCAAGTTCTTCTCCATGCGGTTCACCTATCATGTTGATTCTGAAAAAGGATGGTACATGGAGAATGTGCATAAACTACATGGAACTCAAAAAAATAAGAGTGAAGAATTGGTACCCTCTCCCTCGCAATGATTATTTATTAGATCAATTGAAAAATGTTGTCTATTTCAAAAAAATGGACTTGCATAGTTACTATTATCAGGCCAGGATTTCAGAACAAGATGTATGGAAGGCTTCATTCAAAAACAAGCAGGGTTATTTGAATGGTTGGTGATGCCATTCAAACTATGCAATCCTCTGGCCACATTCATGAGGGTGATGAATGACATTTTCAAGCCTTTTCTTGATGATTTTGTACTTGTGTATCTTGATGACAATATTTTTTTACAGTAGGACATGGGATGATCATGCGATTCATGTTAAAAAGGTGCTCGATGCTTTGAAAAAATAAAAATTTTATGTAAAAATGTCTAAGTGTTAATTTGGTAAGACCTCTTTGGTTTATTTGGGTCACATTGTCGGTGGTGGAAAATTGAAAATAGATCCTTCTGAATTTGATTTGATTGTAAAGTGGCCTAAACCTACCAATGTTACAGAGGTTCATAGCTTTTTGGTTGTAGTACAATACTAGAGAAGGTTCTTTTCCAAATTCTCTATCATTGCATCCCCTTTATATGCATTGAAGAGTGTGAATAAAACCTTTTAGTGGGGAGGAAACAAATAGAAAGCCTTTGATACACTAAAAGAGAAGATCAACACAACACCAATTTTTGCATTACCAGACCTCCAACAGCCTTTTGAGATCGAGATAGATGCCAATGGATACACCATGGGAGCAGTGTTGATGCAACCATGGAAAATTTTATGTTACCATTCAAAGACATTCTCCGAAGCTGTTCTGAATTATCCCACATATGACAAGGACTTGTATGCTTTAGTTCAAAGTGTGAAGAAACAGAAACACTATTTGATCGGCAATGATACCATCATTCACATAGATCACCTACCCTTGCAGTACCTTTAGTCATAGACCAAGATTCAAAAATCACGTCATTTCAAAAGGATGAGATTCCTCCAACAGTTTCATTTTATAATAAAATACAAGAAGGGCACCAACAACAAAGTGGCATATATGATTTCTCACCCTCCTATTTTTGCATCTATAGTTTTTAAAAATGCTTCTTTATATTTTGAAATTTATGCTAGACAGGTTGCTGCTGATGATGATTTTAAGGATATTTATGCAAAATTGACACATGGATCGCAGGTGAATATTTATCACTTGCAGGGAAAATTGTTATACCACCTTGTAAAAATTTGTATTCCACTACAAGGAAAACACCCTCTAGTGGATGTTTTTGAGGAACCCATAATAAAAATACCCCAGACATCTGTTTCTATAGGTTAATAGAGGAGGTTGGTGGGTTGATGTTTTTCGTTCGATGCACTTAACATCCTAAACCACACCAGTGCATTCAACAAGAGAAAGCATTGGTGTGCACAAAACATTGGCACATCGGACACGATGCACTATGTACACACCTGGCTGGTGTGTCTTATTACTGTAGCGCACTGGTGCTTTACAAATCGTCCACACTGGTGCGTCATAAAACCCCGCGCCAAAACGGAAACCACCTGGTGCAGCCTTAAGAAATTGCACCGGTGCGCCTATAAAACCCCGCGCATCGAAACAGGGTTAAATAAAAAAAATTGCAGCCAAAAAACCACATTTTTCACTTTTCTCAGTGCTCCAGAGCTCTCAAGCATCGGTGCAATTTATCCTTGTCTGAGCCACCTTGACATCGATGCTCCCATTGCACCCATTGCACACACTGCTGCTGTGCATTTCCCACCAATCTCCAGGTTGAATTTTTCAAAACAGTGGGAACATTTTCTTTTGCAAATTCTACAGCCAATATGCCTCCTTGATGGCCAAATGTATAGGTATTTTTCTTTTTTTTCCATAATTAAGCCTTTTAGCGGATTAGAATTTCAAATTACCTTAAAATTAACCATTTAAAAGAAAAAAAATTGTCACATGGTGCGCTCAAGCCATTCGACTCACACTGATTCATGGTGTTGCCAGTAAATTTACAAGGTGCATCACAACAGGTGCTAACGGTATCCGCACCGGTTCCAGGGCGGTACCAAAAGGCGCACCGTGTTTTTTTTAAATTTAAAAAAAGTGCGGTACGGTCGGTTACCCAGCCACATTGTTGACCATGTGGAATAGTGACAATGCGGTGCATTGACTTAAATATCTGCCTCAGGGTGGGTATTTTTGTCAGCGCACCGCATTTAGCATTTCGATAGGGTCAATGGTGCAGCCCATGAAAATATCGCACCATTGACTATGTAATGATGTCAGGAGGTTGGTGCGATGATCGAACTATACGCCCCGAGGCGTAGAGTTTAGTCAGCACACCGCACTCCCGACACCATCCATAGTCAACGGTGCACTGAAATTTTTAGGTGCACTGCCACCGGTGCGCTGAATGTTTTCTGGTGCACTACCCTCGGTACATGACAAAAGAAGATGCACTGGTACCGGTGCATGCCTATTTTTTGTGGTGCACTGACTATTTTTTGTTTCCAAAAAAAAATATATATGTATATTCCTAAATACATGTCTCATTTAATAAAAAAATTGTAGTTAATATGTCAATCATTCAGAGATGTGAAAGGAAAGAAGAGGGAGAACAACAACAACAATAGGTGGTCCAGTATAACATGGTTCGCCTGTGGAAGGCACGAGAGAGGGAGAGAGATGCGTACCCTCACCCTATTATAGCAGCTACCAAGGGGCTCCTAAGGTAGGTAGGCCTCCTCAAGTTCTATGAGGAGGCTACTTCCCTAAAGGGTCATGGTGTGTTTTTGAGACATCTTATCTGCAGGTGGAATGCCCACTGATGGGCTTTCCAGGTTGGTCCTAACCAGTGGTACGCGCCCACTGAGGAGGACATATATTTCATTACAGGGCTATGGGGGAGAGGGGTGGATTTTCTCTCGTTCCCAGAGGTTCCAGTTGGCTATGCAACATGGAGTCAGTTGGTGTACTCCTAGAGATACATTAGCGCAAATATATTGTCTCTGGAGGTCAGTTATGTATTGGTGCATTTGGTAGTCAGGAAGTGAGGTGCCTCTCACTTCTAATTTTGACCATTTCACACAACACCAGTGATGAGCAACGCATTATTTTCTCGCTTTTATATTTTTATTATTATTTAGTACAGGAGCCACGACTTGTCAAGTGGTCTGCCATTTTTTTGCGGAAGTTTTGTACAACCTTATATAGATGTCGTGCTCATGCATAAGGGAGGGTCAAATTCCCTTTTTCTTCAAATATTTTTTGTTTATTTTTGAGAGGTTTCTAGAGATGAGGCCTACTTTTTTTCGATAGCCTCGTAGGTCGATGTTTGAGGCACAAATTCACATGTGGGGACAGATGATGCCCAAGAGGGGCGAGACTGTGTTTTCCGCGAGGATATCGCATGATGCACTGGAGTTGCTACCCAGTGTTGACGAGCATCCATTCATTATGGTCCCCTGTCCTAATGCTATTTTGGATTGGTGAGGGTGTGCCAACATCCTCTTCACATATGATGAGTCGCCAGATGATAGAGGTAATATTACTATTTTATTTAAATTTATTCTAACATGTTCTTTAACTTATTTTTATTAAATTGTGTAATGAAATTGTCTAATTATTGTTGTGCACTTGTATATATTTTGCAGAAATTGGGTATTTTGATGGCAAGGACATGCCAGCACCACTGCCTAATCTAGGTGTGGATCCTGATGATGATCAAGATATGCCAGATGCCGAGGATCACAAGGAGGCCGATGGAGAGAGACCTACTCCTGCTGGCACGCCGATACCGCCTTTTGCTAGGTGTGGTAGGCTTGATAGCAGATTCAGGATGGAGTTGGGCAACCAACTCACTGCATTGATTGTTGAGGTGGGATTCAAACACGCTACTATGAGAGACATACAGGCCAATGGTAGGCTGTTACATATGTGGAGAGGCATGTTGCTTGACATGTAAAGCCTAATACGGCATGTTGAAGGAGCTACGACCTTAGTTACGTGGCTGAGGAGGACCATTTCACGTTATAGGCATGGTCGAGATGCATCACGTGATCGATAGTCCAGGAGTAGTGACACATCATCTGATGATCGTTCACCTCACACTGCTCTAGATGAGCAACCTCCATTAACATCGAGCATCATTCATCATGGAGAGCAGGCTGGACCATCGACCATGTCTAGTTAGCAGCCTGCAGCATCCAACAGTACTCATGATCATGAGCAGGCTAGACCATCGACCATGTCGAGTCATCACGATGAGCAACCGAAATTTGATCCTGATTAGCATGAGGCACCAGTACCAGATCAACAGGCATGTGATGATCATCATGTATATGAGATTGTCGAGGTGGCACCATTAAATGATCAAGCATCGAATAGTACTGCTATTGATGATGTACCACCAACTGATCCATGACATTTATATTACAGTTGTATATTTTTGAGATTATATATATATGGTCCATGTATTTTATGTTCACGTTTTAGTTGTACTTAATTTACATATTGGTGACCATCATGATGTGTATATTGTTAGGTCATGTTAGATATGTTCATTTAATGTTCAACTTGAAGATAGATATGTATGTGATAGTAGTTATTTCACATGGGATGTATATTTGATGTTTGTGTTGTGATGATGTTATATAATGCTAATTGTGTTTTGTTAGATGATCATGATCACGATGATGTTAGCGAATTTGAATGTGTTTTTTAGTCAAATATGATGTTTGTACGATGGTTATCATGGACTTGATGTTTATTAATTAATTTAATATTAAATGATCATGATATTGTAAAATTTTAATATTTGTAATTGTAATTGTATATAAAATTCTAAAATTGTAATTGTATGTGTATTAATTGTAATTGTATGTAAAATACTAAAATTGTAATTGTAATGGTATATATGTAAATTTTTAAAATTGTAATTGTAATTGTAAATTTTAAATTTGTAAAATTGTAATTGTATATATGTCAAATTCTAAAATTGTAATTGTAATTGTAATTCTATGTAAAATATTTGTAAAATTTTAATTGTATTATTGTGAATTGATTGTAATTGTAATTGTATGTAAAATTCTAAATTGTAATTGTATGTGAAATTGTAAAGTTGTAATTGTATGTAAAATATTTGTAAAATTTTAATTGTATTAATGTGAAATGATTTTATTAAAATTTTTAAATTTGTAAATTTGTAAAATTTTAAATAATTGTAAAATAATAAATCTAGAATAATATGAATTATTGTAACATAATAAAGTTTAGAAAATAATGCAAATAAATTCATGTACTTTAGAATTATCATTATTTTATTATGATCTTACATACAAAAAAAAAGAACTTTTTATAATACGCCATTGTTTTTTAGATCAACATAATTGCAAATTATCAAATGAAATATTGATTTTAACATTAACACAATGAAAATTACCAATTAATTCAAAATACATATTATAATGTTTCGAAAAACCCATCTTAAAAAGTATAAATATTGATGAATTAACACATGTACCATATCACTCTCAGTTCTCATGATCACCCTCATTATCTTCCAACTAGCATGACATGATAACACTAGTGTTCTCAAAAATATTTTTTTATCTAGGGTCATGTATAAATATGAACCACCAATCCCTATCCAACACATCTAGGTAAAAAAACACATGGTTGCAGTGTTTTAGGAAAACATAGGGCTCCTTAGCTCCATCTCACATCTTTCTAGAGTTGATACATATCAACCTACTATTGTGATCTTCCTTTAAATTATTCCGATCAAAGGTGTCCCACCACTTGCACCTAAAAATAACCCATTGGAAAGAAGATAAATCCACTTCAATGATCTCTTGTATCTTTCCGATGTAACCTAATGTCCTTCGTACTAGGTTTTGATCAGGGTGGCTAGATCGACTAAATTGATCGAACTCGACTTCCACTCCATAGTCTTTTGTGATGTTTCCAACATCGACATTTTCTGTGCGAAAATGGTGTCCATATGTGCACATAGTTGGGAACAAATGCACCTATTATAAAAATGTTAAAAAAATCATAGTGTCATGTGTCTTATAATAACCCAATATTTAAAATATGAAATATAGATGTCTTATAATTTTCAAATTTATATATAAATTAAATAGATTATTACCGAGTTGCTGCACCCAATCCCTATGTTTAGCACATCCTCTTCAGCACACGGGTAACGACCGGTTGCACCATATTTCTCTTTGAATTGGTCATCAACCCAACTATTGGGGCATAGTTTTGGCATATTTTCTTTTAAATGATCGTGATAAGGCACACTTCTACCATTCAACCGTCTGAATTCTTTCCTGTCACTATCCCATTTCATCCTCTTTTGTTCATACAATGCGACCCACGGTTGTGTCGCTTCGGAATTGTAAAGAACAAATTTATTGATTGCTTCAATTTCTGCATTCGCTAATGAAATCAAACCAACATTATATAGTACTTAGAGATCAAAATATGCATTATATCGAAGTTCAACCTGAAAATTTACTTTGTGTAAATTTGAAAAATTATAAGTCGCTTACTCTTTATCAAACACTTTTTTCCACTCGTTTGGAGCAAATCCCCTTCTCTTTTGTCTTCATCCCTTTCATCGTCCCAAATCACCACACCTAGTTTGTTGTCGATCTACTTGGTGTACTCACTGGCATAGTAGAAAGACTCATACGATATGTACCCCTCTGCCATAGACCCCTAAGGTTTTTCCCTTTGTGGAACAAAACCTTTCAATTTCTTCATGTACTGCTCTAAGAAGAACATCCAAAAACAAAAAACCACCTCAACTAATTCAACCTCATATACTAGGTGGATTAGAAGATGAACCTACAAGTCCATGAAACTCGTCGGAAATCCCTTCTCAAACATTAAACAATCTCAACTATCTCTTGATGCCACTGTGGAATGCTAGCCACATGAATCTCCTTTGACATGATCCAATGTACAAATGCAGATAATTTAGATATGGCACATCCTAGGTCTTGAGAGAATTCATGTTTCACACACCCATGCATGAAAAAAGGATAATGACATTGCAAAGTTATAAACACGTGCAATAATATACAAAATTAGTTATGTTTTATGATCCCTTCATGCGATAAAATTTATTAATATAACAAATAATAAAATCATGCTTTTGGCATTATACGTACTCTTAGAAGATTCAAATGGTCATGCGATTTCAACCCCGACAAATGGTCATCCACTGTGAAGAAGCGTTGTAGTGAAGACCCATATGAATTTGGCACCCTCACACCCATTATAACTTCCTTTGCCATAGAAATATCATCTTTTTTTAAAAATCCATGGGATATCAGCTTCTTTGAAATACAGAGAATTAGAGGGACCAACGCCTGCCTCTGATCCCATACTTTCTAATTATCTTGGCCAATGTTTATTTGTAGTTTTTGAAGTAATAAGATCTTTCCTAATAGCCAATGGGTCACTTTGTTTCGATGATATGTGCCTCCATAAAGAAGATGAAACATTTTTAAATATATGCATGGGATATAATAAGTGGGTAGGATTAAGATACTCCCAATATGGGAGGTTATAAAAGATAGATTTACTTTTCATCCCAATGGAAATTTCTCAGCATAGGTGTCGAAGAATTATGGATCATCAAACATAGGCTCCCCATTTGAATCAAACATTTCTATGAACTCCTTCTCCTTCTCTCTCTCATATGCTCTAATCCATTCAACTGGTGTCATTATTGGAGGCCTTTAGGTTCTCTCTTGTTTACCATTGAAAGCGGATGCTGCTCTTCTCTAAGGGTGTTCTTTTGAGAGGAATACCTTGGAGAAATCATACACTAGCTATCGTAGGTCCTTGGACCATCTAGCTTTCAGAGAAGGTCCACAACATTTACATCCAAAATACCTTTTTGTTACAAGACATGCGAAATTATTATATACAATTATTATGCATGGCATGTTAAAGAATATCATGAAGATCAGAAAAATTACAATGAATTAAATAACTAATATGTGAAAGAATATTTTTACGTATATAAACAAATCAATAAGTTAAACATGTAATTTACCAGAGAAAACTCTTAAGCCTGGATAATCATGTGTCGTGTAAGCACATATGCCATACAAAGTAAAACTCCTCTTTGTTGCGATGGGTCTTGATACATCGTATACATTTATCCCATCCCATAATTCCTTCAATTCATCTACGAGTAGTTGTAAGTAGACATCCATATTCTTCACTTGTCTTCTTCTAGGGACTATAAGAGCCAACATAAGATGTTCATTCTTCATGGAAAACCATGGGGGAATATTGTTATTGATCAATACTACAGGCCAAACAGAATAGTTGTTATTCAGGAGGGAATATGGGTTGACACCATCCATGGTTATGCTGAGTCGTAGACTTCGTACTTCATCCTTGAATTTTTTGGGTCATGTATCCTCTATGTGCTTCATGGCTATTGAATCAGTTGGGATTCACATAACTCCCAACTCACTTCTGTGTGAAGCATGTCATCCCTGCAACATAGCTAATTATTTGCAATGAAAGAACCTTTGAATCCTTGGGATTATAGGCATGTGCCTCAATATCTTAAAAGGAGGACCAGTACATGATTTAACCTTATTTTTTTATTTATCATACCTTTCATGCCCACATTTTAGACGTATCTCTTTGTCTGCATATGTAATGTTCCAAATCTGGAACTTTCTGCTCCATCGGGAATATCTTAGGATATTCCAATTCCTTCTTCGGTGAGACACCACAAGTCCATTCCAGAGATTTATTGTGGGGGGATTTATAGGATATGTCTCCTTACAAATAATGGAGAGATCCTGAGGCTAGTTGGCCCTTCACAGACTTTGTCTATGGATATGCAATATTCCACCTTGGGAATTTCTGCTACAGGGTCCTTGAGGACGCTGTATAAGGAAGTCACTGCATAAATAAGGGAAAACACCAATGGGATGCCCTAGAAAAAATCTAATACAACTCCCTTGCATAAAATGAGCTCAAAGAAATAACTCTAGATGGGTTATTCAGATCTCCCAATCTAGGTCTCCCAAACAATGCTCAATGAGAGAGCTTACAATAATATATGAACATTAACATTAAAATATGCACTTTTGAATACACCATAAGAGGGAAATGTATGCAGCCAACATTATATGATTATATCAGCAAAAATATACAAGAAATATTTGAGGGACAAGCCACTCAAACTCTAAGAACCAACCTCCAATGAATGAACAATAAAATACATGAGTTGCTGCAACTCCACAAAATGCCAAAGAGCAGTGACTGCGCTGAGTATATGAAAGTAGCAGCTGCTGAATATACATGAAATGAAAATGTGGCTGTAGCAATACAAAATAATGCCCAATAACAAAGGAATGGGCTGAAATACTAGATTTCTAGCCAATTTAGGAGAGATTGCTAGAAATGCCAGAGAATACAAAAATGTGACCACTGAGTTGTCACTGCAACTGATACAAAATAAGAATGAGGTTGTGGCTGATATGAAATATTATTTCCCTCCTCTGATAATGTCTCCAAGCAAAAGGGCTGATCCCTTTAACTCAAAAACACTCCTCCTTTGAAGCTCTAGAACCCCTCTCTCACTGCCTCCTCTGAAATAACACAGTTTCCTCCATGGACTGCGTAGTGGGAGATGATGGAATGTTTTCCAAGTGCCAAAGATATGAAATGAAGCCTGAGAATCCTCCTTGCAGCTCCTCCAATGAATAGATCCCTCCTCCACTGAAGAAAATGAGCTAAGATGACTCCATGACTTCCTCTTTTGCTGCCCCCCGCAACACAACGTCCTCTCTGCTACAGAGCTAACACTGTAGATGATGGTAGTAGTTGTGGCCAATGCTGGATTGAGGAATATGCAGCTCAATCCTCATCCTTCCTTGAGGAAGAGGTAGGGATTCCCGACCGGGAACACCCTAGTGCCCGAGGGCACCACCACCCTGCTAAACAGCCCGGGGATGCAAGCCTCTGTAGACCCTATTCAAAATTCTATACTCAAAACATGATGAAAATGGGCTGCCATCTCCTCCTTATAAAGAAAAGTAACTCTTCTCCACCAAGGTCCCACCAATTAGGGTTTCCACCCTCATGTGAGTGTCTTCCCTCCAAAACTGTGCAGCTTCTCTAGGAAGCCTCTCCTCCTTAGGCGGTGCTATTGACTTTAGTCAAAGGTGACTAAATAAAGTGAGCTGGGTTAGATTCACACCCTTAGGTGTTTATTTTAGTTGCTTATTTGTCCTCCTTTCACACAAGGAGTGTTATTTCTTCATTAAAAGAGGGCTAAGGTGTCTCCTTACCCATTTTATTAAGCAAAAATAAATTATGCAACTATAATGTTCCATTTTAGCTTGAGGCTAAAAATTGGGAACATTACAACATATTCTCCTCTATGTAGAATACAATCATTTGGACATGCATGATATGATATGTACTCAACACCCAACATTTTCAACAATTTCTTTGCCTCTTCGCAGCTACCGCGCAAGACATTATCACTCGAAAGAACCTTATCTTTGAATAACTTGTAGTTGGTGGTCATGGAAAAATATATTAATAAATGTACATTAATTCCGATATGATTATTAACGTTCATAAAATTTACCATTTGTAATGTTCATTGTGTACTGATTATATTTCTCAAATTTATATAAGGGAGGAATTTATGGTAACTTGCCTCAAAATTTTCGAGAAAAATGCATTCGACAAGCCAAAATTTTCTTTCAAGTTGTACAGTAACATTGTTGTCCCCAACTGGGTATACTTTGACTGTCTGCCAGGTCCAAAGAGAGGGGTGGTGGAAGCAAATTTAAGGCTTTCGAAAAAGGTGTCAGCGATATGAGCATCATCCCCTTGTTGATTATCTTTTTGGAATGCATCTAACAACATTGTCTCCATGGTAGCAGTATCCCTTAAGTAATCATCCATACCAACCTCTATATGATTGCCTCCATTGCCAACTTGTGAAGAACTACTATTGTTGTAATAATTCCTAATTGGTGAATCTGGATGTAGCGGGAATTGAATCGGTGGTTGATTCAACCATTCTTGGTATCGTTCATCCCCGATTTTTTTCTCTTAATTCAGTCTTCTCTCTATTTTACATTGTCATGAGGTGCAATGGAATATGGTAGGTAGGTCACTAATCATCACTAGAATCCTAATAATTTTAAAAAAGATATTTGAACATGATTAGTAAAAAATATATGATATCAATTAATAACCAAGTTGACAATGTTGCACGATTAATTGGTTTGACGTTGAAATAATTACATTAATCAATATACCAAATAATTATAACTATTACCAACATTTTCCTAGGATTGTGGCTAGAAGATGCAATATTGTTACAATTGGTAGGGTGAAGCGTCTGTCCATTTTCATCTACCAAATGCACCTTGCGGTATGCTTCTCTTGATAAGAGCTTCCGATGTTTTGGAGCTATCTGAATATTTTGTGCATTTGAACTCGATTTTGAATCTGAATGAACCTGCAGATTTGTATACATTATAAATTTAATTAAGCTGTGCATGGTTGACATGGATAAAAATATAAATTCAATTAGATAATGAAAATATAAATAAAATCTGAAGTAAATATTACGTCTCGAGATGGATAGGGAGAACTCCACGATGGAATTTGAGAAATATTATAGAATGAGATGGATTTTGAGGAATTGTCCATTCGATATAATTATGATATTTTCTCCCTCAATTTGAGAAAAATCAATAATAAATTTTGGTGCACACACCTAAAAATAATTTCGGTGCCTTAAAAATGGACTTCTTGTTACCGGTGCCAATATACAAATCACCACATCGATGCATTTTCGTTACTGCGCACCGGTGCCGTTTTATAAACAGACGCACCAGTGCGGTGCTATTAAGTGATGCACCGGTGACGAATAATCAAAAATAAAAAAAAGTGCAACTCTATTTTATTTAAGTGAAAAAAAAGCGATAAATTGAAAAATGGATGGAAAAATATTTTTTTAAATCTAATTTCATAAAACAATTCTTTAAATACTAAACACTTTTCATTATTTCACTATTTTTGCAAAAAAATTTAGCCAGAGATTTGCAGGAGACATACTTGGAGCAACAGATCACGAGAGCACTATGTAGCAGCAAAATACACTTGAATAGATCAGACAATTAGAATTTCAAACCTCTAGTGATTCAAACCCTGTAGTATAGAATTTCAAACGATCTCGTGATTAAAGTTTATTAATTTTTTTCTTTTTTCTGCAGTTTTTTTTACGTAGTAAGAAAAAAAATTCAATGTTTATTGTTTTTTTAACTTTTTCTGCAGTTTTTTTTACACAGCAAGAAAACAATTTCAATTTATTTGTCATTTTTAGAAACAAAATTAAAAAAAAAAATCCATTTTTAGCCTAAACTCTACATTCTTTTTGTTTCTTCCCTTTCTTCTTCCTATTTCTGTGATTTCAGAATTAGGGCTTTTCATTTTAGATTTATAGGGTTTGTATTTCTATATATAGGCCTAAGACATCCAACCCACGGGACGACTTGCATAATCGGATCCCAATCTATGTTAGCCTTTTCATGAATTTTAAAAAAATAGATTTTTTTTATCGGTGCACCTAACATAACCTAGCACGCTAGTGCTTTGTATTATCCCAGCGCACTGCGAAAGCACTGTGTGATAAAAAATGTAAAAATACATTTTTTTTAATCACTGCACCATATAATGTGGCACCAGTGCGTTATTTTATTATGGCGCACCACGAATGTGTTGTTTCACAAAAAAATGTTTTATTGTGTTAATCGGTGCACCATGTAACATATAATGCACCGCACTGGGTCTCCTAGTTGACAGGGGGCACCGTATGGTGGTCCCTTGTTTGTGCGTGGCGTTTATGTTACAAAAACTAACATTGGACAATTTTTATTATTTTCTCTGTGTAAATTGGTGCGGTGGTTGACATGTAACGCACCAGTGCTCCTTGTTGACATAGAGCACCGTACAGTCTATTATACTATTTTTTGGGTGTGTTTATAAGACCCCCACACACTGACGTCGGTGCATACACCATGAATATCGCACCGGTTTTTTGAGATTTTTTTTTTACCCAAAATTGACAATTTATTTATAAATATATTAATGAATGATATGGTACAGGTTTCAGATTGATAAAGAAATGCCTGACAAGAGATCAAGTAACAAAAATACTGATAACACATCAAGAAAAGAAAAAAAGACAAATTCTTTGTAAATTCTTTACAAAAATATTATTTTTGAACTATATGTAAGTTTAACTAATATGTATTGTTTGTTGTGTATCATGCAGAGCCACAAAATGATGAAGCTCGATAAGATTATTTCTGATATAGGACCAGAAGAGCATAAAAGCTTGATGGAAAAATTACAAAAGGATGAATCAGGTGAATGAAAAAATACTATCGATCCAATATGAGTTTCTTTTTTTAATTTTCATTAATTATATACTTCAAATTATTAGATAACATGTGTCAAATAGTCTATTAATTCACATATGTTTAATTTTCTACAGGGACAAAAAACTCAGAAAATGAATTTTGTTCTATGAAAAGAAAAAAAAATAGAACATGCAAATGAAAATGAATTGATCTTTAGCTCATCTGGAGTGGTGTTGGAGGTTAACGAAAGGGGGAAAAACTTTTACAAAAGTTTGAGGGATCTAGTGGAATGAATTTATAAACATTATTTCCACTTACAATACAAAAATCAATCCAATGATTCCAAGAACCAAATTTTATCTAAACTACAGGAAGAGTTTCTAGAGAATTGGTCAATGAGACATGTCAGACTTTTAATAGCAAAAACATTCAACAACAAAACAGAAGGAATGAAAAAGTAATATTTATTTAAATGTTTGTCTAGAATTATTTATAAATATCATTTCTGTTATATTTATTTTTCATATATCAATATAAAAATTAAATAGTTTATTGTCATGTTACATTTTCAGGAAGATTATGAAAATCTCAAAAGATGAACGAGATGATATCAGAAATATGCCAATAGGAATGTCCAAAAAGGTGTACAAGGAGATGGTCAAAGAAATGGAAAAAATTGCATCGCAAGAGGTTCCATCTCAACAACAACGTGCTTAAAATGTAATATGTAATAATTGAATTTTTCGATCATTAGGTACAATAAATAAACAATTTAGCATTAAATATTAATTTTCAAGTATTTTCTTGTAGAAAAGAAAATAAAATGGAACCCATTCAGCACATAAAACATGATGACAAGGAAGAAAGGGGTTGATATCTAAGTTTGTGAGTAATTGTTACTTCCTTATAACAACTTAACTAGATTTCATTTTTTGTATTTTTTAAGTTGTTTTACAAAAATCATCGTTGAATGTCTTCAAACATGTGCTAACATACAAAGAATAACCATCAGACGAATTGATTGAAATTGGGTTAAATATGGGTTGTGAATATATGTTGGCATATCAGAAATTAATTGTGGAATTTGTAAGCATCTATTGATCTTGTTTTACTTAGCTCCGTCTATAATTAATAGAGCAAAAAAAAAAATTATATTAAATGTATGATTTGTTATGGGGTATAAAACTTGCAAGAAAAAAAGTATGGAACTCTGCCAATAGATGAAATCTTGAAAGATGGGATGGTACATGGTTTTGAAAGAATATGTATAGTTTAAGAGTTAATTGTTGCTATGGTATGTCATTTCTTTTTTATTTACATTGATGTATATTATTTAATATTGCAATTTTCATTATTCTCACCGATGTATATAAATTCATTACAATTTATTTCTATGTTTGTAGATGGAAGGTGAAGAATAAGAAAACAATCAACACCATGAACAAAACATTCCTGAAAATAACCCAAGTCATGGAAGTAGCTCTAGTAGTGACAATAGTTCAAGTGAAGAATGATGATCACTATGTTTGGATATCAAAGCAAGGCATTGTATTTTTTGAAATATTTGTCTGTGAAATCAGACATTTTGTTTAATGTAATGGACATAGTGTCCCAATTGAAAGACAAAGGGATACCAATAATTGTCCCATTTTGTACGACAAAGTTCATCTAATCTATATATATATATATATATATATATATATATATATATATATATATATATATATATATATATATATATATATATATATATATGTTTTGATTTATTCTATTGTGTTCTCCATTGTCGCTGTGAAATGTAACACCACTGATTAAATATATGGATGATTAAATATTATAATGAAGACATGTGAAATTTGATGATATGATATAACAAATTAATCCCAACATCACATTCAAATGCACTAATAAAAAATTAATTCATATGAATACTGTTATAAGATACATATGTGTCAACTTTTGATGAATAATGAATTTTAAAAAATCACAATAATTATGATATGATATAACAAATTAATCCAAACATCACATTCAAATGCATTAATAAAAATTTAATTAATATGAATATTTTTATAAGATGTGTTGACTTTTGATGAATAATGAATTTTTAAAAATCACAATAATTGCATAATCACAGGTCGATGTTTCTAAAAAATGAAAAATGAACACCGGTGCATTTGTATGCTGCAACGCACCGGTGCGTTTCTACAACCTATGGGCGCCGCACAAATACCAAAACCAATTAAAAATCTCAGTGCATTTGTGCGATACTGTGCACTGATGCGTTTATGTGAGACTACACACCGGTGCGTTTGTACGACCTATGGGCACCACAAAAATACCAATACCAATTATAAAGCTTAGTGGTTTGTCTGATACGGTGCACCGGTGTGTTTCTATAAGTCTACGTACCGGTGCGTTGAGACGACCTATGGGCACCACACAAATCCCAAGACCAATTAGAACGGCCTCATGCATTATATCACCAACACTGCGCCCGTTGTGGTTTTATACCTTGACGGCCTGGTGCATGCACCTTTGACTACCCCAGGCCACCTTCTAGATGACACACACCGGTGCATTGAAACCTTAGTAGCGCACCGATGAAAAAAAAATCCGTAATAACCTTGAGCAACCCAGTTTTTTTAGTTGTGTTGAATTTCCGTTAAAATCTCCGCCAAAAGCTTCGTAACCATAAACGGATGTTGTAGCAAATGTTTCTTTGACAATTTTGTCCAATTTTATAAAAATAAAAACCTCCTTTATAACCTCCGCTAGAGGGTCTTTTCCTTGTAGTGTTCCCATGAATGAAAGGATACATGTAATCACAAAAGCACATACTTCTCTTGTGTTAGACCATTTTGGTGTAGAAAAGAATTTTTGTGATTTGCAAAGGTTTTGTTTTTGGCCTCACATAAAAAGCATTGTGACTTGGTATGTAAAGGGTTGTGTGTCATGTTTTTTTTGCAAGCCCACTAATAGAAAATTATGACTCTACATACCACTCCTTATTCTGAGTCATATATGGGAAATTTTGTCAATGGATTTTGTAGGTGGTTTTCCTTTGTCTAGGAGAGTTCATGAATATTTTTGTGTAATTGTGGATCAATTTAGAAAAATATGTGTATTAATGCATTGTAAGAAGTAGGTCACTTCAAAGAATATTTCTCATCTCTTCTTCCAATTTGTATGGGTCTATTTTTGGCTGCCCACATCCATTGTGTTTGATCGAGACTCTTGCTTTATTGGAGAGTTTTGGATGGGTTTGTTCATAATTATGGACACCAAGCTGAAGAGTAACACAACATTTCATCTGCAGACCACAGACAAATATAGGTTTTCAACTGCACATTGAAACACTTACTCTGAGGCTATTTTGGAAAGCATCCCAATTTGTGGGATGAACAAATTCCTTATGTACAACATGCATACAACTGAGAAATGCATTCTTCCACTCAAAGCTCACCGTTAGAGACATGATTTGGCTATTGTCCAAAGGATCCCTTAGACATGGTCTTTGGGAGAGATGGAGATTTCAGTGAGCAAGATGACAAGGACAAATCTTGGAAGTTCATTCAAATAATTCAAATGATTCACCAGGAAATTTAGGAGAAGTCAAAGAAAAAAAATCTTGATACAAATATCAATATGACAAGCATCGAGGCGATCACCAATTCTAGGTTGGAGACAAATTATGGCTCCACATCGGAAAATACAAGATGAAAGGGAAATGGAAGAAGTTGTGACCAATCCGATATGGCCCATTCACCATATTAGAGAAGATTGGAGACAATGTTTTTCGTCTCAATTTTCCAACATACATGCAAAAGTATTCAGTGGTGAACGTTGAAAACTTGAAGCTTTATGAGCCTCCTTTGATCATGGGCACCGAAGAGGTTGGACAGGTTCCTATAATGGACAATTTTACACCTAAATACTTGGACAAGCTAACAGAGGACATAATTCTTGATAGAAAGACCAGGACTTCATGTTGGGGAGGTGTGGAGTACCTTCATATTAGTTTCAAGGGAATGCATCCAAGTAAGGATCAATGGATGGAAAAGGAGAAAGTGAGGGAGAAAATCCCTTACTTTCTAATTGACTGATAAATATTTTGGTTGTCCAAAAGCTCCTTAGTATGGAGGAATGATTCAGGAGGATCTAGAAATAGAAGTGGCCTTGAAAATAGCTCAAAAATAAAAGTCATCGTATGGAAGTGAAACTAGGACTAGATCGCAGTGCTTGTTTCTCTGATTCCAACGGTGTGAACGAAAATCAAATTTGAATTCATATGCTCAAGTTATATTTGGTAAAGTTTCTGGTCAAACTTAGCCAAGTGGCATTCTTAACAAGGAAACAATTTGGAAGCGACTAGGTGCATGGAATTTGACCACCAGAATGGGTGAATTTCCACCTACTTAAATTTTCCAGTGATCCTTATTTTTGGGCAAGAAAATTTGAGCTATTTTTATTAAAAATATTTAAAAAAATACAAATTAGGGTTGGTGGGTTGCCACCCCAGCCACCCCCACCAACAGTCATATTATATATATATATATAATAAAAAATACATATATAATGGGTGGGTAGGCCACCCCCGGTGGACCCTCGCAACCCAAATCACATGTTATGTTATACATATTACAATGTAACGAAACCGGTGGACATATATTATATATGTTACAATATAACAAAACTAACGAGGCTTAAACCTGCCCGACCCAGTGGGGCTGGCCAGCCACCCGAGCAGTTCCAAAACCATATGTCAACATATTGTATAATCATTGAACCATGTATTAAATGTTGCATTATAACAAAAATCCAAGCCACGTATTTCCATATGACTACACGCCAAGGTTGGAGGGGGTGGGTTTTGAGCCTGACCCACCTCCCTATTAATTCACACTACCACCAATGGGCCCAACGACCCACGTTGGTGGCTCTGCCGTCTCATGCCATTGAAACTCTTATGTGCCATGCGAAACCAGACAAAGGAGATTGGAGAGTTGAGCATAACTAGGAGCAGCCAGGGGAAATGGAACCTTGAGAGAGGGAATCCACATGATGCCAAAAAGATTCCCTTAGCGGGCCAGAGGTTCCAGTGCCAAAATTTGACAAATTTATAGTCATTTTAATATGATTTCATGACACGAATCTAATGTTGATGTTTGTTTCTCTAGCTGAGGTCTCCATTTTCAGGCCATCACCCAAATTGGAGGTATAAGGGTCATTTTTGTAAATTTTCTTGTAACTGATTTCTTTAATGCCACTTAATGAAAGAAGGCCTCCCCACTTTTGAGCAGGGCCCGAAGACGTAGCCCACATTGTTGAACTCCATAATCAAATTATTGTGTCTTTAATCTCATGTTTTCTTATGATTTCTACTTCTTTTCATGTGGTTTAAGTTCCTTGGTTAATATGTTCTTTTATATGAAATTATGAATGCATCCTTGAAGTTAAAATATCTAGATCAAAATGGAAGAGGGAAGATGGTCTAAGGTTGTCTTTAATGATAGCAAAAGAAAGATGACATGGATGCAGAAAAATAACAAATGGTTTAGTAAATGGGGTATTTTATTGAACATGTGTCCCATAAACAATAAAAAGGTAAAAAATTTTGTTATGGATAATTTCCACATGCGTACTTGGGATAAAGAGCTAGGGAGAAAGAAAAATCACTATATTGAAGAGTTTAATCACACTCATAATCATAAAAAAAAATGTACATAGGGGTCAATATTTCTTGGAGAGCCAAAATTATTATTGCTCAATTAAGGAATAATTCTCATCAACTCCATTGTGAAACAAGGTGCTGGAAAAAGACCAAAAGAAGCGTGGGAGGAAAGAGTATGCATTTTTTTCTCTTCTGAAAAAGTGGAAACAGAAAAGCATTTCATTTTAGAGTGTGAAGCCTTCAAAGACAACAAGGAAAGTTATGTAGATATTCTCATGGCTAGGTCTTGGGATAATTTATTTAGTGAGGGGTTTGAAGAGGATTTGGGACCATTTATTGTGAGGCTTCATAAGAAAATGGTTGAATACAAGAATCAGATGTTGAAGCACTCTGTCCCATAGCCTATATTTAGCCTTGTTGACGTTAAAATAACTTCTCTTCTTCTTCTATATTAATTCATTTTATAACAAATAATTTTATTTGTGTACTAGGATTGTATATTAATTCCTTTTATTATTAAAAAATTCATTTGTGTACCGAGATTGTATAAGGCTCCATCCAACCTGGACGCCCCTTGGAAGTTTACTTCCCCAAAAGTGGCTTCCACTCCTCATCCCCTGCCCATGAGATTTGAACTTGTGACCTGGCGAGGACTAAACCCTACACAAACCAATTGGTCTACAACTCATGGGTTATTTTATAATTAATAATAATATTTTTTTTAAATAAATTTATAACTTAGTTATTCTTTATGATTTTTTAAATGAAGTATTTTGATACTTGAGTAGTCTTTAAGTGTGACCTTTTGGAAAGTTTACCGGTTTATTTTTCGATCTAATTTTCCTAGAATCTCGTAGGGATTCATTGAAATCACAAGTTTGAATAGTAAAATCTTCACAATTGAAGCGTTGCAGAGGTTTTTAAGGGTATTGAATCCATATATGCACTCAAAAAACTAGTTTAAACAACACAAATCAAGATTTGAGAATAATTTTTTTCGCCGGATTCTAGCCAAAAATTTGTTGGAAACTCCAAAAAGTAGCACTTGTAGAGTACTCTTTTTCATACTTATTATGTATTAATGTCTATTGATATTTATTAGTAATTAAAGCTCTTTTTTAAACATACTAGGTTTTAGAGTTTTTGGCCAAAATCTAAAAGTTTTTTTTTTTTTTTTTTGCAATTCTTATTTTTTTTTGGTGAAAAGTGGGGTTTTGACTACATATATGGATTCAAGGCCCTCCCTAAAAAATTGGAACTATGGAGATTTTACAACTCAAACTTAAGGTTCTAAAAAATCCCTCCGCAAATTAAACCGAAAAATATACTAAAAAACTCTTTAAAACATAAAACATATAAATTATAACTTTTTAAAAAATCTTAAATATAAATATAAATATAAATTCTCAACATTTAATATATATATATATATATATATATATATGAATGACATCACTATTTTCAACGCTGTAACATTATTTTATACAATCTATATCTAAATAAAAATATGAAAATATTTATATAAATCTATTAAAATATAATCTTTATGCCTCCAATGTATTTATCTTTTACTATTTACTATGCGCAAGTAATGAGTTGCACTTTTTTGAAAAATATGAAAAACAATTTGAAATTTGTTCATATTTATATAAATCTATTAAAATCTCATCTTTATGCATCTAATAATATGAAAACCATGCGACTAGAAATGAGTTGTATCTTTTGTAAAAATATGAAAAACAATTAATAATTTTTTTTTTAAATTTATTTAATAATTTGAAATTTAATTTTATATTTTTACAATTTTGTAACTTTAAATGTTGTATTGAAATATTTACAATTGGAATCTATACATTGAAAACTCTAATTTCAAACTTTTGAAAAGATGATTTTTTATCCTATCATTGGGTCGAGAGGCCCATTCTACAGCCCAGTATGTGTAAGTATGTCGAAAGCCAAAAAAAAATGTTGGCTTATATAAAATATGGTACTCAAAAAAAGAGATATGGTAAATACCTAAAAATATAAATAAACCATAGGTATGGTAAATAAATAAAACCTCTTTTTATATTACTCAGGAGGTATGGTAAATAAATAAAAATATAAATAAACTAGAGGTATGGTAAATAAATAAAACAATTTTTTATATTTACTCAATAAACCACTTTATATTTACAAAAACTCAAAAACTGGTTTTATTTAGGTGAAGCCTATGGGACAAATTATGGGCCAAATACCATGGGACAAATTATTAATAATACCATGGGAAAATACCATGGGCCAAATAATATATTTATAAAATAGGTATGGTAAATAAGTAAATATAAAAGAGGTATAAAGAGGTAAGGTAAATAAATAAAAATATATCAAATACGATTAGAAATCAAGATCTAATTATATATGAAGTATAAGGGTCAAATACCATGGACCAAATTATCATTAATACCATGCCAAGAAAAACATTATTAACCTTAACATTAATATTAAAATATTAATATTATTAAATTTAATATGTTTAGATTAATACAATATTAAATTTATTATATTGTAATATATATTAATATATCATGATATATGACAGAGGTGGAGAAATAGGGGGAGTGACAAGGGATATATGGAGATAAATTGAAGGAGAAGGGAGAAGAAGAATGAAGAGAGAGAGAGAGTGAGAAGAGTGAGAGAGTTAGAGAAGGGTAAGAGAGGGAGAGGGAGACATAAAGATGGAGATGGGAGAGAGATAAGGAGAGAGGGAGGGAGAAGGAGAGAGGATTGGAGGGTAAAGAGTGAGAGAGAGAGAAAGAAGGGGGAAGGGAGAGGGAGGTAGGAGAGAAAGGATGAGAGGAGGAGGAGAGGAGGGATAGAGAGATGGAGCTGGAGGCAGAGCGAGGAAAGGAATAAGAAATACATAGAGAGGGAGTGACAAGGGAGAGATGGAGAGAGAGTGTGTATGCTTATGGGTGGGATAAAGATACATAGGAGTGATGGCGACAAGGGGGAGAGAAGGAGAAAGGAGGAGTGATGGAGACAAGGGGGAGAGAAGGAGAAAGGAGGAGTGATGGAGACAAGGGAGGAGAGAAGGATAAAGGTGTAGAAATAGTAAGATAGCTGGAGAGTGAGATAGAGTGATGGGGGAAGAGAGAGGATTGGAGGACATAGAGAGAGAGAGAGAAAGAAAGAGAGCTGGGGGGTAAAATAGAAGGAGGTGAGAGAGGAAGAGAGTGATGGGGGAAGAGAGGATTGTAGGGGAGAGAGAGAGAGAGATAGGGGAAGATAAAGGGAGGTACGAGATAAAGGGAGAGAGAGGAAGGAAAAGGGAGGGGACTTGAAAGAGAGGAGGGGAGAGGGAGGGATAGAAATATGGATTTGGAGGGGGAGAGAGGGAGGGAATGAGAGATGGAGAGAGAGAGAGATGGGGGAAGAGAAAGGGAGGTAGGAGAAAAAGGGAGAGAGAGGAAGGAAAGGAGAGGGGACTTGAAAGAGAGGAGGAGAGAGGGAGGGATAGAAATATGGATTTGGAGGGGGAGAGAGGGAGGGATTGAGAGATGGAGCTGGATGAGGAGAGAGGGAGGGAAGAATAAATACATGGAGAGTGAGTAGTGGAGAGATAGGGGGAGTGACAAGGGAGAGATGAAGAGGGAGTGTGTATGTTTTGGGGTGAGATAAAGAGACAAATAAGGAGATATGGAGAGAAGGGGGGAGAGAAGGAGAGAGAGAGGCATATGGTAAAAAAGTTGGAAGGTGAAGATAGAGAGAGAGGGGGGGGAGAGAAAGGAAGAGAGAGAGTGAAGAGAGGTAGGGAAAGAGATATGAAGATGGAGAGGGAGAGAGGGGGAGGTAAGAATAAAGACATAGAGGGTGAAAGGTGGGGAGAGAGAGAGAGGGAATGATAAAGAAGATGGGGAGAGAGGGAGAAAGGGTAGCAGGAAGGAAGAGAGATAGAAGCGAGAGAGAGAGAGAGAGAGAGAGAGAGAGAGAGAGAGAGAGAGAGAGGAGGAGGAGGGAGTGATAGATAGATTGATAGATTGGAGAAAGAGATTTTATGTTTTGGAGTTGATATAGAGAGATAGAGTGAGATATAGATATAGATGTAAGGTGAAGAGAAAAAAAGATAGATGGAGAGAAGGAGGGAGGGACAAGGAGATTGATAGATATCGAGTGAGAGAGAGTGTATGTATGGTGGGGTGAGATAAAGAGAAAAATAAGGAGAGATGGATGGATATATAGATATATATGGGGAAGAGAGGGAAGAAGGTTTCATGTAGTAGATGCATTGATTTCAGTGTAGATGTTGATTTCTAATGATATTTCATTACTTACACTAGATGGATTGATTTTAATGTAGATGATTTCTAATCCTATTTGATTGCTTGCACTAAATGCATTAATTTCAGTGTATATGATGATTTTTAATCCTATTTGATTGATTTCACTCGATGCATTAATTTCAGTGTATATGATGATTTTTAATCCTATTTGATTGATTTCACTCGATGCATTAATTTTAATGTAGATTTTGATTTTTGGTTATATTTGATTTCTTTCACTAGATGAATTGATTTCCATGTAGATTATTTTTAATCCTATTTGATTGCTTACACTGAATGGATTGATTTCAATGTGGATGGTGATTTCTAATCCTATTTTATTGCTTTCACTAAATGCCTTGATTTCAGTGTAGATGGTGATTTCTAATCTTATTTGATTGATTTCACTAGATGCATTAATTTCAATGTAGATGTTGATTTATAATTATATTTGATTTCTTGCACTAAATGCATTGATTTAAATGTAGATGATTTAACTAAATGCATTGATTTAAATGTAGATGATGTATAATCCTATTTTATTCCTTGCACTAAATGCATTTATTTCAGTGTAGATGGTGATTTCTAATCCTATTTGATTGCATCCACTAGATGCATTGATTTCGGTGTAGATGTTGGCTTTAAATCCTATTTTCTTACTTGCACTAGACATTTATTTGAGTGTAGATGTTGATTTCTAATCATATTTAATTACTTGCATTAGATGCGTTGATTTTAGTGTAGATGTTGTTCTCTATTATTATTTGATTTTTTGCATTAGTTGCATTGATTTCACTGTATATGTTGATTTCTAATTTGATGTAATTGGATGTATGATGGTACATTAATTTTAAATTCATTGGATTAATAGTGTGTGTGCAATGATTTCAGTGTAAGCACAAAAAATTATTGACAATATACATTTATTTTTGTGTTATAGTAATTCAACCTATTAATATTGGAGAGCAAGAGAGACAAGGGATGATGTTTACTACAATAGCTCAAGCTAAATATTTAAATGGTTTACGATTCCAACTGTCCTTTTCAAATAATCAATATGAAAATATGACAAAACTAACATGGGTGAAAATAAGAATAGTAAAAGAAAATAGTTTGAAATCGATCACAATGAAGACTATTCGTAATTGACTACATTTTTATTATTCACAGTTTCTATCATTCAATATTATTACATTGTCACTTTGCATTCAAAATTTTATTTCATCATTAAAGTTATTTTATAGTATTTATCATCTCAACAAACTGAGGTAACTAATCAAATTTAAAATTAAAATGACTCAATAAATCTTAGACATATTTAACATATTTAAAATGGTTATGTTAATATTAGATGTATTTACATATTATTGATAAAATTAAGCATATGTTCCTCATATTGTCGATATATTTTCCTTGGTCGCACATGACTGAAACCAGCCTAGATCCATCTTAACTCCGGATCTATCAAGCATCGAGAGGGATCAAATCTCTCGAGGTGAAAACCTTTCCTCAAGTTTTGCACTCAAAAAAGAGGTTTTCACCTCGAGATATTTGATCCCTCTCGGCGCTTGATAGATCCGGATTTAAGATGGATCTAGGCTGGTCTTAGTCAACATTAGTCAAAATTTAAGGAAATTCATTTGAAAATGGATTTGCATGTTTGTAAGTTATATTATGAGCATTGAAATGTCGTGTTTTCTTTAGTATATGGGTTTATTTTTTTAAGTGTTTAAGGTATAATAGAGAATATTTATGTATGAGGTGTGATGGGATGTGTAAGGGTGCATGGTAGTCATTTTATTGAGAAAGAATAAATGAGCACATGTCTTAATTTTACACTTTTAAAAAATCAATTTGTATCTTATTTCTGAATGGTGTAGAGAAAAATTAGAATTTATTTGACAATAGCTTTGAGTTTTTTTAAATGATAGCAATAGCATTGAAATCTCATGTTTTATTTAATATATGGGTTACTATATAAGTGATCGAAGTATAATAGAGAATGTTTATGTATGAGGTGAGATGGGATGTGTTTAGTGGGGACGGATATGGCAGTAATCTAATACTTTGAGTTTTTTTAAATTATAATATATACTTTGAGTTTTTTAAATTATATTATTAGCATTGAAATCTCATGTTTTATTTAATATATTTTAATATATGGGTTACTATATAAGTTTTCAAAGTATAATAGAGAATATTTATGTATGATGTGAGATGGGATGTGCTTAGTGGGGGTGGTGTATGGTAGTTATCTCATTGAGAAAGAATAAGTGAGGACATGCCATGACATTTTTTTTAAGAATATATATTGGAATAAGTTATGAGGCATGACTTACCATGAGATTTAGTTGCTCTATGTCATTGCATCATTCTAGTTATGATGTTTGTGATAATGGTGAGGATTGTGGTATTAATGGTGATTGGCCTTTGAATTTTTGAGTTACTTATAGGCATCGCTCTTCTCAACCTCTCCATGTTTTTCCATGATGAAATTCAACTGTTGTTAAATGGCATCAACTGTTGAGATTCAAAAATATGATGAGCTTAGTGAGAAGAGTCGCCTTCACTAAGTGGGCCCGCAGGCTATTTTTGGCGTAAGTCTATTTTTAGACATGATGATTATATTTCAGAAGTTGCAGGATGTTATTTGTGGATGGTTGATGAAGTTGGAAAAATATATGAAATTCTATTTTTAGAATATTGGGCGAAGTCTATTTATAGATAATCAATCTAAAAATAGATGCATGTTGATTATTATTAGATATTAATAATAATCAGACTCTAAACAACAATTTATTCTCTTAGAGCACTTCAGTTCAATGCACAAATGTGGCACATCAGCTGACAGAAGGAATTATGCTATTCATAAGGGTTTATTGGAGCTAATGCATGGAGGACTCAGTTAGAACTCAAGTGGCAGAGTTATTACACAGTTGGAAGAAGTAGTTATGGAGTTGTATTCAGTTTAACTCAGTTAGACTAAGTTGAGCTAGTTGTAACTAGTCTAACTAATTGATACACTAGTGAGAGTGGAGTGAATTAATTAGTTAATTAATTCACAAATAATAACTCATTAATCAACTGAAAAATACAACAATTAACTACAGTGCATGGAAATTTCAGTGGAGACTAGTGGAGAGATAGGTGAAAGGGCAAGATAGACTATCTATTGTGACTATAGTGATGCATTGATTGCATCACACAATCAGTGGATATGCCAATGAGGATTGCACAGTCAAGGATGGAGTAATTCAAATTCATTCAGAGCTATTCTTTAGCAGAGATTGCGTAGTGGAGACAGGCTAGCAGGAGGCAGACATCGGTGCATGGATTTGCAAGATTGGTCTTGATTAGTGTATGACGATTATACTGTACTGAGAGCTTGTGATAAGCTTTGTATGATAGTATGAGATTTTCATATGATCTCCATGTTACATAATATATAGTTGGGGTTTTCAGCTTAAGGCTTTCCCGGTTAAAAACTGTGTTATGTGCGATTGAATATTTTTGTTTATGCCTCACATGTGTGTGCAATTAATTTTTCCGCAAAAGATTAACAAGTGGAATAGATTCAGTATCTTGCATAAAGTTAAATAGTGTGAGATCAGGTTGATATTGGACATATGCATTCTTAGTGCATATAATTTCTACATGGTATCAGAGCATTGTTGATTGAAGATTGCAAATTGTGAAGTGAGTTTGTGCTGGTGGACAATTCAAATTTGCTACTGAAGATTCTTGGTGCAGAAATTGAGTATACATTGAAATGTCTTTCAACGGGTTGATATTGGAGTATGCCCTTGATTGGAGCTCGAATTACATAGCCTGGAAGGATAGGATGGAGGCATTGCCGGAGGATAATGGGCTGAAGGATTTCATCGATAGCGATGTTCCTAAGCCGGGATCTAGCGATGCTGCATTACTTGATGCATGGAAAAAGAAGACTGCAAAGACGAGGAGGATTCTGTTGGAATGTGTGAAGGACCATATTGTGTCCAGCCTTCACGGGAAATCCAATCCATTCTTAATGTGGAAGGCTTTGAAAGACTTGTTCCAAAGAAGAAGTGACCAGAGGAAGTTGGCGCTTAAAGACAAGCTCATAAAAATAAAAATGGAGAAAGGCAACAATATTCCAAAATACCTCACGAAGTTTGTCCAATGCAAGGATGAATTGGGAAGTGTGGGGGTTACTATTGATGATGAAGACTTGGTGAGCTTGGCTCTCCTTAGGCTTCCAAAGAGTTGGCATATCTACGAAGACTCTGTCAATGGACGGGAGAAACTGCTGGGATGGGAGCGACTTTGGTCGGATCTTGTGCAGGAGGAGATAAGGTGGGGTACCAGGGATGGATCTTCATCGAAAAATGAAGATGAAGAGAATTGCGCTTTGGCTGCCAAAGAAAGGAAAGGGAAGGGGAAGAAATCTTCTTCAAAATCTGGTGCTAAAGGCAAGAAGTAGGGTTTGTCCAAAGTGAAGTGTTTTCACTATCACGAGCATCGACATTTCACCACTAACTGTCCAAAGAAGAAGAAGAATAAGCAGGCTGCTGGATCTACATCTGGAGAGGCCTTAGCCTCATAATTTGAGCTATATTTTTTCTTGATCGCATGCTTGGTTTCAAGCTGCATGAGATCGGTGTGGTATCTTGACAGTGGTGCGTCTTTCCATATGACAGGAGACAAAGATTTGTTTAGTGACTTGGAGGAGAAGGACCTCTAGATGCATATAGAGATGGACGACTATGGTCAGTACAGTGCGACTAGCATTGGGACCATTACCTTTGAGAGGGAGTCCGGTAATCCATTGTTGTTGAAGAATGTCATGCATGTTCCAGGTCTGAAGAAGAACTTGATCTCAGTCGCAATGATGGAAAACAAGGCTTATGATGTTGTTTTCAGTGAGGGAAAAACCTTCCTTCAACATAAAACAATGGGTCAAACCAAGAATATAAGGGTTTGAATTAAGAATCTCTACAAGCTAGAGGTAGATGGCTACGCTGCAATGGTGGGCAAAGCAGAAGAAGTGGTGAGCCGGAATGAGGGCAAATTATGGCACAGGAGATTGGGCCATCTTCACCATGGCACTTTGAAGATTTTGCAGCAAATTTCTACTAGAATTCCCAAGGGTACTCTTGCGCAGTCAGATCAGTGCAAAGGATGTAAAATGGGTAAGTTTGTGAAGACCACCTTTCATGAGAAGGAGAATCATGCTTCGGTGATCCTGGAGAGAATTCACACAAACGTGTGTGGACCATTCTTGGTTGCTTCAACACCAAAACATAGGTATTATGTGATATTTGTTGTCGATGAGCTTATTTCCTCTACAACAGATTACAAAAGAAACTATGGAAAAATCCCTTCAGAAATTAGAGCTGCAACTAGAAATAAGTTGCAGAAATACATAGACAACGTTATTTTTCAGATGGTTCAGCTGCTGTACATTAAATTTCAGATATCTGACATATTTATGGATAAAAAATCAGATCTAATATAGATCTAGAAACTATATGACTTTAAGAACAATATCCAATTGGAATTAAATCAAAATATTGCATAATAAGCTGTAGATCTTAATTACAAATTGCAGTGCCGCAGAAAACCCAGAAATTTCTGAAGATAACTTTATTGCTGAAAAAGATCAGATCTATGGAGACATGGATCAGCAACCCAATCCATATATCACCAAGGGAAGGCAAGCCTAACACTAAGAGATCTTCCTCCAATCTAATGGTGAACTGAAACAAGAAAACCTCTTACAAAAATAACGCAGTATAGAGCAAAAACTGCACTAAGGGTGAAGGAGACTAAATAAAATTGAATGAAATTACAGATCAGATACAAAATATGAATAGAATTTCTCCTTGGAGGCTAAGAAACACTCTCCAACAGAAAAATCCTCTCAAAACAATCTATATCTAAGCAGATCTAGAACACCACTTGCTACAAATGACAGCAGCTGCAAAACCCTCAATGAGCCAGCGCTGGTCTTGAAAATAGAGCTTGGTCTCAAACCAGATAGTGGCTCACTTCAGAAAATAACTCCTCCAATGAACCTCAAGGGAATATATGAAACCCCTAAATAGGAATTCCAATCACAATCCTCTACTAAACAGCAGAGAATGGCATTTGTCTAAGCAGACAAATACTTCAGAAATATGATCTATCAACAACCTCCTCATGTTGCTCTCCTCCTTATTTTATAAGATGAGAAAGCTCTTGCAAAACCTAAACCACTTTGATGAGTTATCCCTCTTCACATTAGAGGCTCCCTTATAGAATTTCACAGTCCCTTTTGGAGATGCAATGAACCTAGACATCGCAGTTGATTTGGTCAAGGTGGCCCCAATATTTGTCTCAAACCTCTTTCACACCTGCAAGTGATTATTTACATCGCCCTGATTTGTCTTTGTTCACATGGGAATTGAATTATTTAGAATTTTTAGGAGTTTTGCATGTCCTCCTTTATTCATTTATTCATAAAACATAAATTAAATCAAAATTGAATGTTTCCTCTTAGCTAAGGCTAAGTAGGAACATTACAGTCCTCCCCTCCAAAATGTTGCTTGTCCTCAAGCAACTGACAAGGTAAGAGCTATAGTTATTCTCCTTCTCCATTGATGGCACTATCAAGAATAAATCTTTCATCATGGATTAAGTGCTCACCAAGCCAATACATCAGAAACTGCTCCTCCAATGCTAACATGATAGGGGCATAGTCTACCCCTTCAGGAGTGTAAAACTCAATAGAAATATACATGGGTGAAGCAATGTCACATCTGAAACATGTATCATGAAGTGCAGGATAAATTTCCATCCCATGTGGTACATATACACTGCCTACTTTTTGTCCATACAAACCCATAAACAATACCAATATGTCATCTATGTATGGAAGCAAAATCACATATAGCCAAATGGAAACTTGCACTTGAGGAGGTGGGTCAAAATCCCACATAAGGTACCAGCGCAGTGCACTCCTTGTTCTGAGTAGATCTGAGTGTGATAGGTGGTACCCCCACCACATATTTGCTGCATGGGTCACTTTGACATGGCTGAAAGTGAAGCCCTCATTAGGTGCCTTTGGGAAGCACCCATCATGATAGATAATCTCCCTTTGCACCTCAAGGGAGTGGCCAGCTTTGGAATTTTTATTGGCCTCATCAATGCCATGAGATCTACATGTATTATCACTCCTTGTAGGAGCCATGGCCTGCATACATATGGTAAGATAATGTGCCAAATCAAAAAAATAAACATACTCCATAAGGTCAGATTCCTTACCATTCAAGTCTCCCACACACATAGAGTTAGGCATGGGATTTTCTCCTCTTTTGAGAGAAGAAAGAGATGGTTGAAATGTCTCCTGCATAGGATCCCTTGGCTGCCACATCTCCTAATAGCTGTTGCACTCTTGTAAGTGCTGATATAGTTCCTCCCAATCATAGTGCTAATGTAGCTCTTCCTCCATACCCTCCCAATCAAAACTCTTCAAGATCAGGGAGTAGATTTTTTCTGGCTACATATAGCTGGAAAGGAACTCTTTGTGTGCTCTTTGTAGTATCTCTTGCTTAAGCTTGGAGGCTTGAGATAAGAATACTTTACCAAGATGATAGATGACCCCTTCATGGACCAAATATCCTCCTCCTTGCTTCATGCCATCTAATATCATCCTAGTGTGCAGATATTTGGAGTACTCCACAAGGAGTTGAGACCTACAATATGGATCTACACTTCTCAACAAAGATAGCGTTGTTGATGCATCTATGGTGGTGCTTGCCTTGTTGCTACTTGTTTCTTTGGCACTATGTATGCCAAAAAATTTTGTGGGAAGGTTGATCCTCCCCCTTGCTTCCTCCCATAGTGCTGTGACTCTCTCTTCCATTTTTTTAGCACTTTGTGAGGCTTTCCCCACATAATCTAATGGCACCCCAAGTGGCTTTCCATGATGTAAGAATGTTCCTTGCAGCATTCTCATAAACATGAGAGAAGGAACTGTGAGGTCCCTGCCCCCACTGCGCAATTCCATCTTTGTTGTGTGGGTGGAAACATCAAGTGAAGGGTAGGTGTGCATGCCTTGAATGATTTTTTGTTTCCCACTCTTCAAATCCACCCATTCCATCTACAAGGCCTTCCAATTAGTGGTGACTTTTCCCAAAGTAATCAACCACTATAAACCCAAGATGATGTTGGGGTCTGGTATATCCACTACAAAGAAATGGTCCTCCAAAGTGTAGGTTCCCATAGTCACAGTAAGTGATGGAACATACTGCATGCACTACATAGTTCTATCTCCTGGAACCAAAACAAAGAACCCATCAAAAGTATCAGTAGGGATCCCTCTCCTCTGCACAAAATGAGCATCAATAAATTTGTGGGTTTCCCCACTATCAATCAGAATAGACACTCTTTGGTTCATAATTGAACCTTGCACTATAAGAGTCAAATACTTGGGCACTCCTCTCAAAGAAGCAAGAGTCCCACTGGTTGGAGCAAAGGCTCCTTCTTCTTATCTAGATGATTATTGATCCTCCTCCTCATCATCACCAGTGCTATGACCTCTCCGAGGTCCATCATTTCCCTCTTCCTCCTCACAATCAGAGAAGATTTCAATAGAGTGTGCTCTTCTAGCAGCACATCTATGTCCCGGTACCCATGGCTCTTGACAAGTGAAACATAATTTATTTTTCCTCAACTCCCTCTGGAGATCATTATCAAGAAGCTTCTTTAGTGAGCTCTCCTTAGGTGGAGCACATTTCCCCTCCTTTCCCTTGGAAGAGTGAGTGGCTTTGCTTGGGAAGGTTTCCTTTGCCCTTGGCAAGGCATCTTGGAGATCTCTAGTTCTTTCAATGGCATCATGAAAAATGATGGGCTTGGTATACTTAACCAATCCATGCAAAGGTTCTTCCAGGCCATCAATGAACATATAGACTCTCCTTGCTACTGAAAGATCAGGAACCATTACATACAACCTCGGGAATTCAAAGATATAGGCCTCAGCATCTCCTATCTGTTTAAGCTTTGCCAAGCTTATGAAAGGGGCCTCCGGATCTTTCCTATCAAATCTCTCCACTAGTCTCCTAGTGAAATCAACATAAGTGGACACATTGATGTGCCCCAATGTAGAAAGTCCATGAAACCACTAGTTGTGGGCTTCTCCCTCAAAATGCAGCGCAACAATCTTGATGGCTTCTTTTTCAGGCACTCTATTCAGCTAGAAATAGATGTCCAACTTCTCCACCCATGCTTTAGTAGAACAAGAGGGTGATCCATCGAACTTAGGCAAGAAGAACCTGCCCATGGTGTGGTGCCTCCCATGAAGGAAACCTCCATCTCTATACTGCTACCATGGCCTCCTCCAGTCCTTGAGATGGCAGAAGTCTTGAAAGCTCAAGTTATCCTTGAACCTTTGAATTTGTGAGTCATATTCTAAAAAGTAGCCTTCCAAAGAGGTTGTCTCTTGTAGCCCTTCATTCTCTACATCCAAGAAGGTATGAATTGTAGAGCATTGTGAGATCTATGGGACTTGTGGTAAGCTCACAGGTTAACCAGTCCCAAACTGAGACATTTCAGAACTTTTTCCTTGATGGAATCTCCCAAGGGACTCCCTCACTCTATCTATCCTCATCTCTTTTATCTCCTTGGACAGATATTGCATAGCTTCCAAGAGATTTTTTGCAAACTCCTCTGCCTCCTTATCTTTATCATTCACCAATTCAGGGGCTTTCCCCTTGTCTTGACCCTTGTCAAGGTCAACAGTATTATAGTTATACTTTCTATGACTTATATTTTGGTATCTCCTCTCCCTCTCAGAAAGAGTATCTTCATCTTCGAAATGTAGCATGACTGAGGCTCCAATGCTAGCACAGGCTGTGCCAAGAGTGGAGCTCTGATACCACTATAATGATCCTTTTTGGGATTCTCAAGATTATATTTCAGAGATGGAATATAGAGGAATTTACTGGATATGTGGCCCTTCAAAAAAAGGGTGAGATATAGAGGCTACCTGGCCAGTTGTAGACTCTATCTATAGAACTTGGAATAATCCCTTTCAGGAATCTCAACAAGGTCTTCAAGAAAAACATTGTATAAGGAAATCTGATCAAGAATAATGCATATCAAGGCTAGGATCCCCTCATTCATGTTTTATGTGACTTATATATGGAATTTCATCATAAACAAATAAGTTTAAGCACATTAAACAGATCTCCCACAATCAAGACTAGCTAGAAATCAGCCAAAGAGAAGGGTTGTTGCAACATGAAAACCCTAGCAACCAGAATTGTGCAGTTTTAGATGAAACTCAGAAGAGGATAGCCAAATATCTGATATTTCAGAGTTATGATAGTAAATCAGATTTACATTTGATCTTATTGCCTCTACAACAGATTACAAAAGAAACTATGGAAAAATCCCTTCAGAAATTAGAGCTACAACTAGAAATAAGCTGCAGAAATACATAGACAACGTTATTTTTTAGATGGTTCAGATGCTATACATTACATTTCAGATATATTAAATATGTATGGATAAAACATAATATCTAATACAGATCTGGAAACTATATGACTTTAAGAACAAGATCCAATTGGAATTACATCAAAATATTGCATAATAAGTTGTAGATCTGAATTACAAATTGCAGTGCTGCAGAAAACCCAGAAATTTATGAAGATAAATTTATTGCTGAAAAAGATCAGATCTATGGAGACATGGATCAACAACCCAATCCACATATCACCAAGGGAAGGCAAGCCTAACACTAAGAGATCTTCCTCCCATCTGATGGCAAACTGAAACAAGAAACCCTCTTACAAAAATAACACAGTATAGAGCAGAAACTGCGCTGAGGGTGAAGGAGACTGAATAAAATTGAATTAAATTACAGATCAAATACAAAATATGGATATAATCTCTCTTTGGAGGCTGAGAAACACTCTCCAACAGAAAAATCCTCTCAAAACAAGCCAGATCTAAGCAGATCTAGAACACCACTTGCTACAAATGAGAGCAGCTGCAAAACCCTCAATGGGCCAGTGCTGCTCATGAAAATAGAGCTTGGTCTCAAACTAGATAGTGGCTCACTTAAGCAAAGAACTCTTCCAATGAACCTCAAGGGAAGAGATGAAACCCCTAAACAGGAATTCCAATCACAATCCTCCACTAAACAACAGAGAATGGTATTTGTCTAAGTAGACAAATACTTCAGAAATATGATCTATCAACAACCTCCTCATGTTGCTCTCCTCCTTCTTTTATAAGATGAGAAAGCTCTTGCAAACCCTAAACCACTTTGATGAGTTAGCCCTCTTCACATTAGAGGCTCACTTCTATAATTGTGTAGTCCCTTTTGGAGATGCAATGAACCTAGACAGCACAGTTGATTTGGTCAAGGTGGACCTAATCTTTGGCTCAAACCTCTTTCACACTTGCAAGTGATTATTTACATAGCCCTGATTTGTCTTTGTTCACATGGGCATTGATTTATTCAGACTTTTTAGGAGTTTTACATGTCCTCCTTTATTCATTTATTCATAAAACATAAATTAAATCAAAATTGAATGTTTCCTCTTAGCTAAGGCTAAGTAGGAACATTACATGCAGAACCAAAAATCAAACAAGGCAGAAAGCGTACTACAGAAGCTGAGAGACTGAAGCTTGATGTAGCACAGAATGTAGGAGTCCCTACATCACATCGTAGATAGAGACAGTCACCTGACCGATATACTGGATACATGGAACTTATGAGCAAGTGTATTGTGACAGAGCCATCTTCTTTAGAAGAAGCAATGTAGGATCCCACATGGGTAGATGCCATGGTGGAGGAGTATGACTCCATTGTCAGAAAAAAGTGCTTGGGAGATTGTTCCAAGGCCGGTGGCAAAATCAGTTGTAGGATCAAGATGGATCTACAAGGTAAAGCAAGCTGTTGATGGGAGTGTCAAGAAGTATAAGGAAAGATTTGTTGCTCGGGGATTCTCACATATTGAGGGGATTGACTTTGAAGAAACCTTTGCACCTGTGACACGGTATTCTTCCATACGGACCATCCTTGCTCTCTTAGCACAAATGGGTTGGCACATTCATTAAATGGATGTGAAGACTGCATTCCTTAATGGGATCATTGAGGAAGAGGTGTACATTGAGCAGCCTAAAGGATTTGAGATCTTCAGTAGTGAGTCGCATGTGTGCAGGCTCAAAAGAGAGTTGTATGGGTTGAAACAAGCACCCCGTGCTTGGTACACTCAGATCGATAGCTATTTCACTGGACTTGGCTTCACCAAGATTGAGGCGGATGCAAACCTGTACTAGATTGTGGTGGAGGGTAAGCTTTTAATCATTGTACTTTATGTTGATGATTTAATACTAATAGGTGATGAGTAGTTGATACACTCATGAAAGGTAGATCTTGCAAAGGATTTTGAGATGAAGGATTTGGGCCTCCTTCATTATTTCCTTGGATTGGAAATATGGCAGCGAGAAGGTGAACTATTTGTGTTTCAAGGCAAGTATGCTCGGGAGATACTGGAGAAGTTTCACATGCAAGGCTGCAAGCCTATCGACACTCCTCTTCCAAGAAATTGGAAGAAAGAGGATGCTACATCGGCAGAGGTAGTGGATGCCACTATTTATCGACAGTTGGTGGGTTCGCTCATGTATTTAGTCAATACAAGACCGGACATATGCTATGCGGTGAACCAGCTTTCGCAAGTGATGGTTAAGCCTACCAAGCTATTTTGGAAGGCAGGCAAGCATGTCCTAAGATATCTCAGGGGTGCATATGAGTATGGTTTATGGTACAGATAGATGGATGAGGTGAAGTTGCATGGCTTCATGGATGCAGATTGGGAAGGAAGCCCAACAGACAAAAAGAGCACATCAAGAGGGATTTTTAGTTTTGGATCTATGACATTTTCTTGGTACAATAGGAAACAAAGATCCGTGGTACTTAGTTCAGCAGAAGCAGAATACATGGCAGCAAGTTTAGCTGCATGTGAGGCTATCTGGATGAGGAAGATTCTAGTTGGTTTGTTCGGTACACATTTAGATCCCACGGTGATTCATTGTGATAATTAGATTTGCATTAAACTCTCAGTTAATCCTGTGTTTCGTGATAGATATAAACATATCGATATCTGGTATCATCATATCAGAGATTGTGTGCAGTGGAAGATCATGTTGCTTCAGTACATTCCCACAAAGGATCAGGATGCAGATATTTTGACGAAGGCGCTCACCAGGAGAAAATTTGAATACTATAGAGGCAAGATCGGGGTGAAGGATAATCCCTATCTTGTTGAGAGGGAGTGTTGAGATTCAAAAAGATGATGAGCTTAGTGAAAAGAGTCGCCTTCACTAAGTGGGCCCGCAGACTATTTTTGGTGCAAGTCTATTTTTAGACATGATGATCATATTTCAGAAGTTGTAGGATGCTATTTGTGGATGGTTGATCAAGTTGGAAAAATAGATGAAATTCTATTTTTAGAATACTGGGCGAATTCTATTTATAGATCGTAAATCTAAAAATAGACGCATGTCGATTATTATTAGCTCTTAATAATAATCAGACTCTAAACAACAACTTATTCTCTTGGAGCAATTCAGTTCAGTGCACAGATGTGGCACAGTAGCTGACATAAGGAATTATGCTATTCCTAAGGGTTTACTGGAGCTAATGCATGGAGGACTCAGTTAGAAATCAAGTGGCAGAGTTATGACACAGTTGGAAGAATTAGTTATGGAGTTGTATTCAGTTTAACTCAATTAGACTTAGCTGAGCTAGTTGTATCTAGTCTAACTGATTGATACACTAGTGAGAGTGGAGTGAATTAATTAGTTAATTAATTCACAAATAATAAATCATTAATCAAATAAACAATATAGCAGTTAACTACAGTGCATGGCAGTTTCAGTGGAGACCAGTGGTGAGATAGGTGAAAGGGAAAGATAGAATATCTATTGTGACTATAGTGATGCATTGATTGCATCACACACTCAATGGAGATGCCAATGAGGATTGTACAGTCAAGGATGGAGTAATTCGAATTCATTCAGAGCTATTCTTCAACAGATATTGCGCAGTGGAGGCAGGCTAGCAGGAGGCAGAGATCGGTGCATGGATTTGCAAGATTGGTCCTGATTAGTGTATGACGATTGTACTGTACTGAGAGCTTGTGATAAGCTTTGTATGCTAGTATGATATTTTCATATGATCTCCATGTTACATAATATATAGTTGGGGTTGTCAGATTTAGTTTTTCTTGGTTAAAAACTGTGTTATGTGCGATTGAATATTTTTGTTTATGCTTCACATGTGTGTGCAATTAATTTTTCCGCAAAAGATTAACAAGTGGAATAGATTCAGTATCTTGCATAAAGTTAAATAGTGTGAGATCAGGTGGATCTTGGACATATGTATGCTTAGTGCATATAATTTCTACATCAACTCATAATTTGTGCCTAGGGGTTTAGACGAATGGATTCCACATGGACATTGAATTTGTTACATTCATTTATTATCATGGCTCTCTACCTTTCATTTTTGTTGTAAAGAGGAGTAGTTGAGCACTTGGAATGACTTTAGGAACTTATTTTCAACTCAGAATCATTTTCTTGCCATTTCCACCCACTCTTCTATGCAAGCTAGCTAACTGGAATTTGGTTTATGCTCTTGCCATTCCTCATGATTCCCTTTTCCATTACACATCATGCTTTTGTGTTGCTTCTCCAAAGGAAGCTTATTCTTGTCTTTGTCTCCTATCTTTGTATCACTCATGAACCCACATGTTCCTCTTTGGTAATTTCCAATGATTCAATGATTTCTACTTTCATGATAACAAAAATACCATGATAGAGAGCACAATGTTATTAGTGGGATGCCAACTACGAGAATAGAGGAGGAGCTTGCACTCACCAATGAGTGGAATCTTCCATCCACCATTATCATCAACAAACTCTTAAGTGAATTTAGAATGATCTCAACGAAGTGGAGTGAGATATCATAGGTGAGTGAGGGTGTTTGTCAGAAATGGATATCATGGCAGAGGTGGCCTACCAACTACCAACATGATTAATACCAAAGGTAGGCATAACTAATATATGAATATAGTATATTTATATTGGCATACGAATATTTTTTTTGAAAGAGAGTTGTTAGAAAAAAAGTGAGGCTAAGGATGAAGTTATGTTAATATTGAATGATCTCTAGTTTTATATTAAGACCGTGGATCATTGTTTGCATCGGTCAAGGATCATTTGGGCCTCCCACCAAGGAATCTCCCATCAAAAAAGAAAGGATCTAATCAAGGTGGATCCTTTGGTCTCATCCTAGCGCATGTTTTGTTATCATTGTTTCAATTTTATTTTTGGTTTTATATTTTCCAATTCGGTATTCACAAATATATATTGATCGTATAGTTTGAGCGGGCCTAATTGTTAAGATCTTGTGTTTCCTTATAAAAATTTTCAACTTTGAATCCAAAGGAGGGTAGAGTGTCTGCACTTTTATAAACTTTAGTAAATAAAAAAATACATAAATAATATTGAGGAATCACCCATGTATACTTCTACACTTTTTATGAAAGAATTCTTATCATATATATATATATATATATATATATATATATATATATATATATATATATATATATTGTTTAATCAAATATAAATACATATATAATAGATTAACTATATTGTTTAAAAATGAAATTTAATATAATTTTTGGAAAAATAATGGAAAAAATACAAGTAAATAGTGTACAGGCTTTATTAATAAATAAAAAAAATCATAAATAATATTAAAGAATCACCTATGTATACTTCTACACTTTTTAGGAAAATGTAACAAACCCAGGTTGATTTTCTAAATAAATAAATTAAACCAAGGTCATGGGACACACATTCCAAGTTGAATAGAGGGGAAACACTATAGTGGTCATTACTTATGGTTAATTAGTGGCTATGGAAATTGGAAAAGCCTAAAGAGACAATAAATGACAATTTAGTATGATAAATAAAGGAAAATAGGAGAAAAGGAAGGTGAAGAGACACAAATATGCATGCAAGAGAAATTAGAGAGAAAATCAGGAAAATGAAGAAAAAGAGAGAAAGAAAAGGAAGAGACATGAGACATGAATGATAAAATAACATTTGAGAAACAATCGAAAAATTTTGATCACTTTAAAAAATAGGGCTCTAAGAGAAGTGATCTAAAATGGGTGGATAACTTGTTATTCTTTGAAAGCACCTCCCACTCAGTTAAAAAAATTAAGATCTAGCCTATACTTGACAGTGTGGAATTGAATTCTTGATTCAGGTGTATGTGTTTTAAACTGTTTTAATGCTTTAATTATGAGGAATTACACATTTGTTTTTGCTGATATTAAGCATGTAAAACAACCATAAAGTGCAACAAATAATCATCGACACATAAAAACAAATTTAATAAAGGAGTTCACCCGAATATCATGGGCTATGTCTCCTTGAGCCCTTGTCAAATTGACTTGGCTCTTTGGGATTATGATGTATAATTTATTTTAAAAGTAACTACTCAACTCCAATGGTTATATGAACTAAACCAATGGGTTTAGAATACCAACATAACCTTGGAATGGTTACTATCTCTCTGAAGATGGATCTCGACTCCCTTAGACTTGACCTCTTCTTTCGGTGCCCTTAAGCTACCCTGAGCTTCTATGTGGCACTAACTCCTTAAGAAATCATTTTATGTCTTTGAAAAATTTTCTACTATCTCCAACATATATCAGACATCCAAAATAGACTGATCATGTGCTCAAAATGAGCTTTGGCTCCCCAATCTAGGCCTCCAAGTCATGTTGGCCCTAGGCACTCCGAAAACTTCCTTGTAGAATATTCATCTCTAGAAGTCTCAAAATGGCTCTGAAAATCCATCAAATGGATTTAGAATGTCAAAAATAGTTAGAATCGACTATTCAATTTCTAAAAATGGCCTATGGTTGTTCCAGTTACGCCTCCAACACCTGGTGGCACCCCTTGGCTCTAGGCTCACTGAAAACTTCCCTGAAGCATCTCAACTTTCAAAAGTCTTCAAAAGCTTCTGAAAATCCCTCCATTGGATTCATAAGGTTCAAAATAGTCAAAATAGACTATTGGTTTGATGATAATGGTTACTAACTACTCTGGATAGGCCTCATTCTCCTGGTGGCCCTTGGAACTTCTCTGAAGCATCTTGGCCTTTACAAGTCCTCTACTGTCTCTGAAAAACTCACCATTACATCCAAAAATGATGATTGGTATCCTCATTAAGGCCTCTAGTTTCCCTGGCTAGGCCTCATTCTACTGCCAGCCCGTGGTGGCCCTGGTGGCCCTTGGAACTTCTATGAAGAAAAACCACACTCCAAAGTTCTCTGATGGCTCTGAAACCCTCTCCAATGCGTCTAGAATGTCCAAGAAAGTCAAAAATGACTATTCACACTCTCAGAATGGTTGAATAATGCTCAAGATAGAGCATAATCAATTTTTCCCAGTAACCCCTAAAACAACTCCACTAAATGTGGAGGAACTACAGTTAGATGCAGTCAAAAATGGTGATTCTACACCAAAAGGCATGTTTGGCCAAAATTTCTACCTAAAAGACCATTAGCAATAATTTTAACCATTGGGGTGGCCACATGACCCCAAACCCTTGGCATTCATTACGCTCAGTGGAACTTTAGGTCGGAACCATGGTGGATAAGTGGAAACTCCGGTTAATGTTGAATTGTCAGAGGTTGACCACGTGGAGAGTTAGGGGTATCCATGGCATGTGACATATCATAGAGTGTTGATAGTTAGACAATCGATTAACGTGAACCGCAAATGGTTTGGTGTTGCAATGTGACTAGCGTATGGGATACCGTGGATGGTTTAAAATGTCGTTATTTTTTAGCCCTTGGGCATGGGCTAAGGCCGTATGGGGAGGGGCTGGTGTGAGGGGTTGGCCCCTTCGCTCCAAACGCATAGAAAACAATTAAAATTTATATCAAACCCAACAACATACAGGTTAAGAAACATTGTTTAGCTCGAACGGTAAACCTTGCGCATGCTTGGCGGGAGGTTGTGGGGTCGACTCCTGTAGACCCACAAAAAATTTACTACACTATTCAAGGGCCACGTGGCGGCCTCAGGGCTGGCCACTTGGCACCTTTCCATTGGTCCACAAAAATTCATACACCCAATTTCCCTGTAAAACAGTGCCACTTGTGATCCACTGACTGGTTTGGGAGGAATATTTCGAGGAATATGCCGAGGAATATTCCAAGAATATTCTAGGAATATTCCCTAGAATATTATTTTTTTTTACTGTAAAAATGCCCAGTCAAACCTGGTCAATTATCAAAATTTGCAGTTTACTAGACTTTTGAAAATGTGATAACTTCTTCATACGGTGTCAGTTTTTCGAACTATTTGCAGTTCTGGAATCAAGAAGACGAGATATATCTGGTCACTCAGGTTCAACACAATTTTGAACACTTTGAAATTTGATCTATCACTTAGGTCTTTGATCCAAATCTGATCACTCCTCCCGATTAGGAATCTTTTGGACCCCAAAAGATTGATTACATTTTTCGTAGATGAGAGTAGAACATCCTCACATCTCCAGCCTCCTTACACTTTAACTTGCTTGGCTTAGTGCCTTTGAGACCCAACTCGAAGGTATTCAACACTTCCCTTCTTGAATGATCTTGTCCTACTGTCAAGAACTGTATTTTCCTTGAACTCATTTAGAAATTTTTGGCAAGAAATATTCAATTGAAGGTAGTTGGAAATCATTTCCTTAATAATCGATCAAAGGTGGCCTAAACAAACATAAGTTTCCAACAGGAATACATGCATACATGACTGAAATTTTCATATGTACAAATGAATGTATGTCTTACTGGATCAAGAAGTCAAACCACTTCTTACCAAGCCACTTACATGGCAATTTTTTCTGCTGAAAATCCTCTTCATGTGAAACATTTGGTCTCATGTCGATGATGGAATATTTGGTTCCATTTTTTCAAGTCTTTTTATCCTCTTTCTTCAAATGCTTGGGATGATTTTTTGGATGCAATGTCCAACATTGGGAAATTAAATGTCCCTTCTTCTGGCAATGTGTGCAAGTCTTTTGCATCTTCTATGCAAGTTTCCTTCACTTCAACTGATTCCTGTATGCCTTCATCCTCTTCTATCATTTTGAAACTCCATGGTTACACAAACCACAATAGGAACAACAACTCTTTCTTCCATTCATGCATACAAATTTTCCATGCTTGAAATAAAAATTATCAAATAGACTATGGGAAGAATTATACCTCAAATGTTGCTTTGCATGTCCATCTTTCTTACCTTCTTGAGGAGATGAACTTGAAGAGGTTCCAGATTTCTTTTGAAGACCAACATTAGTGTTCATGTCTTGATAGCTGTTAGAACTCTCTTGCTCACCATGAGCTGCATGTATGAAAACATCTTGCTACAACATAGGCTTCAAACAATGGCAATCAACTTGAAAATAAACTTGACATGTTTGTGGTTTAGAACTTGCAAAAAAATTTCTTCTTGAAGTTGTCTCAAATTCCTTCATGGTTGTAGAGTTTTCACCATAAGATTGAACATAGCCTAGACCAAACTTATTAGATTTTTCCTCAACCAAAATAGGATCAATCATGCCTTGTGCATGTTTTCCTAAACCCTTGCCTTCATAGCCCATTTTTAACATCAAATTGGACCCTATACCTCTAGTTTGATTTTCAAATGAACCTACACATATTTCCGAAGAGGAAATTGAATACAAATTTCTCATGAATTCTAGTGCTTTATCTTCCATCTTCATATAGAATTTGCACCATATCCTTCAGGATGTATAAGTCTCGCGTCATATCTCCATCGAAGAGTCTTGAAAAAGAGGATTTTGAAACCTCATTTGAAGAAGTTTTCATCATTATGTAAATGAATTAAATAACTTCAAAAACAATACACAAAGCTTCAAAAACAATTTGACAAATCTTCAATACAATTTGGCTGAAGATTCAAGCTCTTCTCTGTAGCTTGTATCTCTTCTTCAAGCAACCTTTTTTTTGCAAACAATCCCTCTTATGCTTCAAGGGTTGCCTTGAGATCCTTTGGGTAAGGAGAATGTTTTCAACCTTCTTCCTTCTTGTCTTATTTTTGAATTAGCTAATAGTATCTCCCCTTCACCTCTAGAAAACTCAAACTTGTAAGCATCAGTCAATTTGAATACAATTAAATTCTTTGCATTGTTAAACACCTTTCAAGTCAAAAAAGCAACCTAGTGCTCTATCCAGCAAGAAACCTAGCACTCTATCAAGAAAGTAACCTAGTGCTCTGATACCACCTGATTTGAAATGGGTGGATAAATTTTTATGCTTTGCAAGCACCTTCCACTCAGTTAAACAAATTAAGATCTAGATTATACTTGACTGTGCGAAATTAAATTCTTGATTCAGGTGTATGTGTTTTAAATTTGTTTAATGCTTTAAGTGTGATGAATTACACATTTGTTTTTTCTAATATTAAGCATGTATAGCAACCATAAATTGCAGCAAATAATCATCAACACATAACAACAAATTTAATAAATAATTTCACCGGAATATCATGGGCTGCGTCTCCTTGAGCCCTTGTCAAATTAACTTGGCTCTTTGGGATTATGATGTATAATTTATTTTACAAGTAGCTACTCAAATCCCATGGTTATTTAAACTGAACCAATGGGTTTAGAATACCATCATACCTCTGGAATGGCTGCTAACTCTCTGAAGATGGATCTCGTCTCCCTTAGAATTGACCTCTTTTGTCAGTGCCCTTAAGCTTCCCTGAGCTTCTCTGTGGCACTAAATCCTTAAGGAATCCTTTTATATCCTTGAATGTTTTTTATATTATCTCCATTATATATCATACATCCAAAATATACTATTCATGTGCTCAAAATGAGCTCTGGCTCCCCAATCTAGGCCTCCAACTCTTGTTGGCCCTTGGCACCCCGAAAAATTCCCTCTAGCATATGTGGCTCTAGAAGTCTCCAAATGGCTCTGAAAATCCCTACAATGGATTTAGAATGTCCAAAATAGTTAGAATAGACTATTCACTTGCTGAAATTGGCCTCTAGCTACTCCTGTTATGCCTCCAACTCCTGGTGGCACCCCTTGGCTCTAGGCTCACTAAGAACTTCCCTGAAGCATATTGGCCTTTAGAATTATTCAAAATCTTCTTTAAATCCCTCCATTAGATTCATAAGGTTCAAAATAGTTATAATAGACTATTGCTTTGATGATAATGGTTACTGGCTACTCTGGATAGGCCTCATTCTCTTGTTAGCCCTTGGAACTTCTCTAAAGCATATAGGCCTTCAGAATTCATCTATTGGCTCTAAAAACCTCACCATTAGAACCATAATGTATGAAAAATCCAAAAATTACTATTGGTTTCCTGAGTAAGGCCTCTAGTTGCCCTAGTTATGCCTCATTCTACTGCTAGCCCCTAGTGGCCCTAGTGGCCCTTGGAACTTCTCTGAAGAAAAATCATGCTTAGAAGTTCTTTGATGGCTCTAAAACCCTCACCAATGAGTCTAGAATATCCAAGAAATTCGAAAATGACTATTCACACTTTAATAATGGTCGAATAATGCTCAATATAGAGCATAATCAATTTTTCACAGTAACCCCTAAAACAACTCCACTAAATGTGGAGGAATCGAAGTTAGCTGGAGTAAAAAATGGTGATTCCACTCCAAAAAGCGTGTTTGGCCAAAATTTCCACCTAAAATACCATTAGCAATAATTTTAACCGTTGGGGTGGCCACATGACCCCAAACCCCTGGTATCTGTTACGGTCAATGGAACTTCAGGTTGGAAACACAGTGGATAAGTGGAAACTAAAGTTAATGTTGAACTATCGGAGATCGACTGCATGGAGAGTTAGTGGTAACCATGGCATGTAACATATCGCAGAGTGCTAGAAATTAGACAGTTGGTTAACGTAGACCGTAAATGGTTTAGTGTTTCATTTTTTTGTGTTGCAATGTGACTAGCGTATGGGAGACCACGGATGGTTTAAACTGCCGTTAGTTTTAGCCCTTGGGCATGAGCTAAGGCCATATGGGGAGGGGTTGGCCTCTCCACTCCACGTCATATAAAACAGTTAAAATTTATATCAAACCCGCCAACATACAGGTTAAGAAAAACTATGTAGCCTAGACGGTAAACCTTGTGCATGCTTGGTAGGAGGTTGTGGGGTTGACTCCTGCAGACCCATAAAAATTTTACAACATTGTTCAAGGGCCACGTGGAAGCCTCAGGGCTAGCCACGTGGAACCTTTCCATTGGTCCTCAATACTTCGTATACCCAATTTCCCAATAAAACAGTGCCACTTGTCATCCACTAACTGGCCCGAGAGGAATATTTCGAGGAATATGCCGAGGAATATTTCAATAATATTCCCTAGAATATTATTTTTTCTGACTGTAAAAATGCCTAGTCAAACTAGGTCAATTGTCGAAATTTGCAGTTTACTGGACTTTTCAAAATGTGATAACTTCTTCATACAGTGTTGGTTTTTCGAATCGTTGACAACACTGGAATCAGGAAGATGAGATATATCCATTTGCTCAAGTTTGACACACTTTCGAACACTTTTAAATTTGAGCTATCACTTAGGTCCTTGATCCAAATCTGATCAAGAAGAGAGAGAAAGCACTTGGAATCAAGAAAGCAAGCAAGCAAAGGAACGCAAGGGAGTTCAAGGAAGGACTGGAAGAGTAGCTATAATAGGAAGACATTGCAGGTAACAGGTTGCATATGTGATTTAATTTATGATATTTTGATGCATGGTACATGCAGTTGGTTATTTGGTTTCCTTTTTGTCATTGGCATGGGATTTGCCCTGATTGATAGTCATTTTCAACCTTGCCTTTCCATTTCATGGATAGCCATGGTGTTGTGGGTTCCTTGTTTTGGTTTAAGCTTTGGATGGCTGGTATATTTTGGATCTTGGTGATGTGATCTTAGGAAATTCCCAATGTTCAAGGGTGGAGATAGGATTTCTCCTAGAACTCTTAACGGATGGGTGGAGACATGAAAATTCCTTAGGGTATGGTGAAGAAAGTTGGAAGCATCCATGCTTGTTTGGTGTTAGTGATTTATGGACTAATTTAGGTAAAACCACTATGGTTGAGGTTTGAGGTGGTTGGCCTCTAGAAGCCCTGGTTGGTTATATTTTGATTTTTATCCCATGAGATCCAACATTCATGCTTGGAATATGTCATGAGGGTGATTGGTTGAGAGAGAGATTTGGTTTAGCCCAATCTATGGTCGGGTGGTATGTGGAAGTCCTAACTTGGTTGGAACTTTCATATGTTAATATGAGTTATTTTCTTACTGTGATCAATGAGCACATGTACTAGTTATTATGTTGTTTTTATGACTAGTTTGTCATGGATTCATTATAGGCTTGGTTAAATGATGTGTTCTTGTTATGGATCCTATTCATGATTTGATAATTTATTGAATGGTTATTAGAATGCATGGGCTAAAAAGAGTTGTTGTGACTATTTTGAGAGGGAATTGAGCCTTCTTGATGGTTCATTGATGAATTTAAGAAGATATTGAACATATATGTATTCATGACTTATAGTTATTATGTTTACCAGGTGTTTGAAGAAATGTTTCTCATGTGTTTGGAAACTTATGAGCAAGGTATTGATCAAGATATCGACTGAGTACATATCATATAGAGTTTTTATCACCTTATAATTTATTATTGAAAGTTATGGCCTGTTTTGGGCAGTGGCTTATAGGATAGCCTTGAAAATGTGGCACTAATTTTTTGGCTGCATGCATGGAACTAGAAAATTTTAGCTGCAACTACATGAAGGGAGGCTTGTGTGTGCAGCTAGAGATTTCCAACCACACTCATAGTGTGGCATGTGTGTGGTTGGTTAGTGAGGTCAATTAGAAAGAAATTCTAGCTCAAGGTCTGATCAACAATGGTTGCTGTCTGACACCTAGGTGATCTAGTGTCCTTGAGAGCTTTCAATAAGTTTCTGGTTAGTAGACCCAACTTCCATAACTGGAACTTGGATTTTAGGTCATGTCATAGTAACTCTCAGCTCATGTTTACCCTGAAGATATTGTAAAAGTAGGTAAATGTGGGATGGGGTGGTTCTAGGGAGGTATCAAAGCGAGGTTGCAACACTAGACCTCAGGGTAAAGGTATATTTTTACGCATGCATGTCAGTGGTATATGTGTTTATCAAGAATGCGTGTTCAATTATCTATTGTTATGATTATGATATCTATGTATGAGTCGGTATGCATGTGATGTTGTATCATGCTAATTTGGATTGACCTGTGAAGATGCAATAACCTCCCTTGAGATACCTTGAGGTACGCTTTTTATTATGTTTTACATGTAACTAAACATTCACATATTGCAGGAAATAGAAGGCCAATATATGAAGAGAAGAATATTCAATTATAGTTTATATGACTCTTCATACAATCCTGAAGAGATATTGGTGGGATGGGAGAGATCAGTTGAGCAGGAAGGATAGGGACATTCTCCTGGTTTGGTAGACACTATGAGAAGTTTGAAGGAAAAAATCATGAGTTGTAAGGAAGACAATGAGCGATTAATTGAGGCAAAGGAAAGGCTTGCCAGAGCTCAAGAAAATCAAGCCGAGGTTAATACATTCATTCTCCAGAGCCTTTCAGATTTTCAGAATCAGGGATAGTTGGGGATCAGTCATGGACAGGAAGAAAATACTAATGGTGCCTATGGAAGTAGGTCTCGAAAAGGGTACATGATGGACATGGATGATACAGTAAGAGGTGGTAGATCCTTGGATACACTTGAGAGGTGGGCTAGAACTCATGGATTTTATTCTAGCTTTGGTTCCAAGAGACATCATCATCATCACCGCCAACATACTTATAGGAGGAGTGAGAGGGGATATTTTCCAGAAGAGTTCAAGAAAGCCAAGCTTCCTCCTTTTGATGGAAAAATTAAGAAATAAAAAGATTCAGAAGTATGACTGCTTGGGATGAATAAATTCCTTATATTGCATGATTATTCAAAGAACATGAAAGCCAAAATACCCACCTTCAGTATCAAGGGAAAAGTAGATATCTGGTGGGAAGATGTTAAGCATATCAGAAGCATCAGAGAAGAGTAGCTGATCTGGGATGATTTTGAAAGACTATTTAGAAGAAATTTCCTATCTAAGAGATATTATCATAAGAAGGCCACGGATTTCTATGAGCTCAGGATGGGTTCCATGACAGATGAAGAGTACACAACTAAATTTTTAGAGTTGTTGAGACAAGTGCCTTATCTCAAGGATGATAAAGTGAAGATCTAAAGGCTCATTAGTGGTTTTTCAATAGCATTCAAAGATCATATTGAGTTGATGAGCGATGGTCATTGGAGGAAGCCATAAGAAATTTGAAGCATTGTTATGAGAATTCAAAGCACAAGATTGAGCTCAAGCGGTACTAGAAAGGTAATGAGAAGACTCTAGGAAAATGGCCTAAGAAGTGAGGAATATCTTAGGATGCATGTGACAAGGAGAATGTGGAACCTCATAAGAAGTTCAATTCAACTGAGAGAGGATATGGGTCTCTGCCTGAGGAGAAGTAGAATAAAGGAAATTGTAGGAAACCTTTGAGGGTTATACCCATGGTGGAGAACATCACAGGAGGGATTTTCCATCGTATTAGGGTAGAAGGCCTCAGGTTTACAATGCTCAGGATGTGCAACATTAGAGAACTTTTGAGGTCTAAAATGGGCCTCAAAACAAAAACTCACAATAAAAATCAACTTTATAAGAACTAGTAGAATTCAAAATGATGATGTCAACATGGGGGATGATTCACCATTTTTGGTGTAAAAAAGTAAAAATATTAAAAAATTAAAAATTAAATTAAAAAACTATTTTTTCAACTTGTATTTTCAACTGATCTCCCTAATATTTTACTCAAATTTCAAGCAGGAGCACTCGTTGGATGCATAATTTAATTCATCATCCAAGAAGTACACATGTTGACTACTTTTGATGGACCCTACTACACAAAAATTGAAAAATACAAGAAAACATGTGATTGCAACACTAGTACATAATGGCTAATTAGTTACTAAAAAAAATGACTAAAATTTGCATGTAAACGACTAATTTTTGATCGGTGACCAATAGTAGCTAACTTACAGTATCTTATAACGCAACCAAATTTTAGTCATTTTTAGCTTAGTCATTAATTAGTTGTCTCAAATTTATGTCTAGTAGTATATTTAGTCATAAATTTGTTTATTAATTTAGTCATTAATTGTCACAATTAATGACAAAATAAACAACAAAATATATTACTAAATGATCACCCTAGAAAACCAATTAATGACCAAAGAAATATGACCAAAATGTTGGTCGTGTTATAAGGTATTGTAAATTGGCTACTAATAGTCATATATATGCAAATTTTAGACATCGTTTGAAACCAATTAATGACCAAAGAAATATGAATAATTTTTTGTCGTGTTATAAGATACTGTAAATTAGCTACTAATATTCATATATATGCAAATTTTAGCCATCATTTGAAACCAATTAATGAACAAATAAATATGATTAAATTTTGGTCATCTTATAAGATACTGTAAATTAGCTCCTAATAGTAGTATATATGCAAAATTTAGTCGTTATTTGTAATTAAAAATTCATCATTTGTAGTAGTCATTTATATTTTTTTGGTAGTTTCATATTCATTATATTAATGACTACTTTAGTAGTTTATATTCATTTCATTAAAAATTATTATAAGCAACTAATTTAGTCTTATATTCATTTTATTTGTATTCATTAATAAACATAAACTACTAATTTAGTACTTTTAGATTAATTTTATTTGTTCAGTATAAATCAACATAAATTAATTAGTATGATTTTGGAACTAAATTAAAAAAATCGGCATACAATGTACATGTTCATCTAATATGAAAACATAAAGTTACATATATTAATTACAATACTAAATAATATCAAGTGCATATATAAATCATTTCAACCACATAAATTATATTATATAAAAGATCAACTATTAAAATATGAGTTTCCAACTTAATATTGGTTGGAGTATAATTTACACATGAAATATTGTTTCATCACTTCAAAATATTATCATTGTGTTTCCAAGGCATTGCAGGTGAATTAAACAATTCTAAAGACTTGACCATCAATCTCTATGTGTGTCTCTTATGTGGGATATTGAACCTACAGGTACCACTAGACCAAATCTCATCTCTCTCTTTAATTTGCATTTTGTCGCTTCAATGTTATTGTTCTCCTCTTTCTTCAATTCTTGCTTCTTACCATCAATATTGAGTTCCTTTTCTGAAAAAGAAAGAAGAAAAAATGCAGATTATAAGACATGAAATATGATGAAAACTGGAATATAAAAGCAAAAAACTCAGCAATATTGTTAATGTGATTTCCCCCCATAAAAGAAAGAAACTCGAACTAGTTTTCTTTAGTTGGGCAATAATGGATTTTATGCGGCCAAATGACCTGTATAAACAAAGAAAATTAAATTTCACCATAGAAAATAAAACCTTAGTAAAACTAGTATACAACAGTCAAGGGAATATTAAGCACAATCATGCCAACTAAGTTACATGCTAAAAATATCAAGTTGTAGATTACTTATACAATGTGGGTGTGCAAAAAAAAATCCTAGAAAATGCCAAAGCTAAGTCTAGAATAAAATGAAATGAAGTAAAAAGTATACAATAATAGGATAGCCTCATATACATGTATATAACTGGACAATGTAGAACGTTAAGTGAATAAGTCCAGTGCTAGAGATCGACCATGTCAAGAATGCCCAAGCCTTGGTGAGAATTTCCTCAGATAAGAACTGCTATTTGGGTCCATTATCATATATGAATATGCCAACTAGTCTATATCAGATTATCAATTTTTTTCATATATTTATGGATCACTAAAATATAAGTGGATGAATTGAAAAGACAATTCCCTTCATATTGTGTTCCTCACTTGTGGTACAATATATTAGCTATGATTTGGAGAAAATTTACAACATCAAAATATGTAACAATCACCACTAGTAATCCCTCAAAAAGGTTTATTTTGGAATGTAACTTTCAGATTCCAGTTGCTATATGATTCTTAAATGGAAAATCAACACTGAATTCCAACACCAAACTTCCAATTTGAGGGAGCACATGTGGCCATCCTCAATCACTCAAACTCAAAACATCCATGATCATTATAATGAAAAGATAAAAAAAGACTAATTTTGTATATTTACATGCAAAGCACCAACAATTTTCCCATATTTACCATACTTGTAATATCCAATATATAACACATTGATTGATCTTTTACAAAAAATACTTTATTCAATACAAACAAGAATTTAACATATTACAACAATACCACCAATTTTTTATCTTCAATCACACTACAATAAAAAATGACATTGGTGAGGGTCGAAAAATGTAACCATAAACTCATTGGTGATGGTCAAAAGAGCCTCCGTCACAAAAAATGAACGTCACAAAAGGCGGCGTCACCAAAAGAATAGGTGTTGTGGTGACATTCAAGGTTCATCACCAATAATGGTTTATAATGGAGGATAGTGACCATCACCATTTCATATGAGAAATGGTGATGGAACTTAACCTCTGTCGCCAAAAAAGTGAATGTTACCAAATGTGGCATCACCAAAAGTATATGTGTTGTGGTGAAATTCATGGTCCATCATGAATAATGACTATAATGATGGATAGTGACTGTTACCATTTCATATGAACACCATTGATTTATGATGATGGGCATTTCAGGGTCATCACTATTGATGCATATATATGGTGGCGTTCATTTACTGTCACCATTTCATATTTTGGTGAGGGTTGAAAAATGTCACCATCAACTCATTGGGGGTGGTCAAAAGCAAATATATCACTAAATATTGATTGTATCTATTCCATATAAATATCAGGGCATGATGGAATCAAATTTCCAACCTTCTACTTGTAAACCAAGTGTTGTTCCATTGAGCTAACACCCTTTAAAGACAGACTTTCAAAAAATAGACCTTAAAACTTTATAAATTTTAAATTCTACAACTTCCAATCAATTATAAAACTTTGTAAAGTATTGGAAAATATTTTACTAAAAAAGAAAAATAGGATCGAAGTTTGTACCTAATGGTTATGGAAGTTATGAAAAGTGGGTGGAGGGAAAAATAGTTACGTATAAGATACTCAATATTTCCAGTTAAATACTCAATTAGAAGTGAAGCTTTAAAGAAATTTATAGCATATAAATGACCTACAATTATCAAATATGAAATATGAAATTACACCAAAGATTTATTTCTCACCTTGTGAATCATGTAAATATGTTGTGACGACGTAAAAATTTTCCTCTAAAAGATTGATTTCCATGCCAAAAAACCAAAAACAATGAGTATATATGATGTGATTATAAAAAATGAGCTACATGCTTGAATCCTAGTAGCCATGGGGTTTATAAAACTATTTTGGAGTAGTTCTCGTTATTAATTAATTAAGTATGTCAAAATAAAACAATCAATAACTATGATCCTGAAACATAACCACTAAACAAATGTTAAAAATTGTAATTACAAAGTTTGGCTAATATGTGCTACACCAACAAAATATCAAAGGGGCATTCAGACACTTCCAAATCCACAACAAGGATGAATATCCAAAGATGTAATTGTATGGATACAAGGAAAGCACTCTCTACCTCTCAATGATAACTATGTCCTCCCACAAGTACTTCAACTAGAAAAGGGGTTTGAAGACAAGCACCTCAAAGCAAAAAAAGCTACATATTACAAAAACCTACTTCATCCCCCCTCTACCCTTATAGAATAGATCTAGGGGAATAAAAAAAAGATCCATAGAGAATAGGATTAGAGTGGGAAAAATAAAGATTATAAAAAAAAATAACCAACAACAAAAATCTACTAATTTGAACACGTTTAAAGTACATTAAACAAATATGGCATCCATAGTACATTAAAGTGACATTGGTAAATTTTTGGATTTGTCAATTTTCAACTATCCATAGTGCCACTAATTTAATGACCTGTGATAGGATATTTCCCCATTAATGGAGCATCATGTTTAAATCTCACATTTTTTCTTGATAACCATTCTCTTTAACTGAGAACCATGCATAGTTCTAGCACATAACTGCAAAACATGGACATAAAAGTGAACATAAAGTCCAGAAGCCAAATCTACCTTAATGGAGAAAAACAAGAAATCAAAACTTACGTACAATGTACCAACCATTGAAATGATAGAAACATGAAATAAAATGTCGTGGTACTTCTCATCAAGGACAAACAAGATCATATCACCTACAATGATGAATTTAGAAACATTTTTTAGAAAATGGTGTTAATACAGTAACTATAGTTGGTTGGAAAAAATAAGTCAAGGATATATGTATTTGGTTGGAAAAAATTCATCCTTGAGGAAACCAAGTCTATACTCAAAAACTTAATCATTATAGAGTACCATTTAGATATGGGTTTTTTCATGTGGTGGGTCACTTGCACTTAGCCCAATATTTGAGGAAATAACCAACCAATTGAGGGTACACAATTTTTTTTTATTTAACTATATTTAATAGATCATCCAGTAACTTAAATAATTTCCTTCATCCAACCCATGTATCTCTTCCAATAGTTATTGAACCTTAAAATCATCAAGAGAATAAGCCAATATGATCAGACAAGAATTTTTCTAAGAACCTACCTCATTGGGGGTATAAAGGGGAAACCAGTGCTACATAAAAAAGACCATTATTCTTGAAGAACCATGGAACCCCCATTGTACTTATTTAATATACTCCTGTAGTTGAAATTCCAAGATGAAAATTCCTTTCCCTTTATGTTCAAAGAGAAATATTCCCTTTACAACTCTTTTTTGATGTAGATATTCATCTCATCATTCCATTGCATAAGGCAGAAACACCACTCCATTGAACTTTCCAATTAATGTTCTTGCATGTGCATACTGCAAATAGTATCTCCTCAACCAAGACCTCCAACATTATTAGCACACTAAGGTCATATATTTTCCTAGGGAGACTTGATAGCTTATCCAAGTTGAAACATTATTGTTTTAGAGGGGTCATAGGAGACCGAATTAGATATTTTATTGAAAACTTTCCAGAAGCAAATAATTCCTTTAGGGCTTAGGGAATATTGAAATATTTTTTCAAGTAATCTAAATTCCTATTGTATATCACATATTTTCACCTACTAGCATGAACCTAACTCCTAAATATAACTATTATTATGATGAGTTTATTAGACAAAGAAAACTAAGCTGAAAATAAAGAATTTGAGATTAGTCCACATCCCCCCCAACCCCCACCAAGTCACATAGAAAAACTAAAGCATAAGAAAAACATAAACAACTATGTGCCACATATATGTGGTTCTAACTTATAATTTTGTATATTTAATTTAACTTGAAGGAATCTTTAAAAAACCCTTGAGATATTATATATTATGTGTTGAGAAAACAAGTTGAACAACTTCTAGAAAATATACTACAATCTTTCTTTCAATTTTCCTTTCACTAAAAAAACAAGGGATATGTAGGGAGACCATAGTTTTGGAATTCCTACCAAATATTTGCAACATCTTATAGATTTTCCCCTCATTATTTGTTTCTATAAACCTACTAGTCAAGTATTACCAAAAATGATATTTTCAAGCATTTTAACTATATAATTTTTGAATTAAATTTCAAAAATATAGATGTTACTCTTATTAGATGGGTGAACAAAAAATTTAGTAGTATTTTATCTATACTTCATTAGATGTTATTCTAATTTTTAACAATGCATTCATAGAATATTTCAATCACTGAAAATTTAGAGATGCTCCTAAGTTTCCTACAATGTAAAGAAACAAGTCTTTTCGTGGATAAAGATATTTGATTTGGGCTTCCATCTCATGAGTGAACGATTTTGGCATGGTTTACAGTCTCAAGGTTGAAGAAAAATAATACACTTTTTAGCTTGTCCAATTGAAGAGTGTTGGAAACAATGAGAGGGGGGCTGAATCAGTATTCCATTCAATTAATATTATTATTAATATTTCAGAGCATTATTTAATCTTCAATTATTATCAGTTTTTGTACAATGATAGCAAGAAACAAAAGAACACAAATGCACACATTTCTTAAGGTGGAAACCACCTCTGGGACAAAAACCACCTGAATTATTTTCTAATAATTCTTTAATATTCAACTCTAATTAAAAATAAAGCTCCAACTTCCTAGAATCTAGAAAAGCATTCTTCTCCAGCTCCCACTGGATGGATGCTCCAACACCCGATATTCTTTAGTAGTCAACTGAACGGATTCCCCAACACCCAATGAGTTACAACTCACCCTAGCACCAGCCTACCACCCTGAAGTTTTCACAGGCTTGAACCTGTTGGTGACTTCATACACCATCCTAGCACCAACCTACCACCCTATAGAAGAATAAAATAAGAATGGACTCCTGTACCAGGGAATATGGTTCACTTTACAATGATATAGAATGATGTAGAAGAAGAAGGCACATTAGACCATAACCCCAACTATGAAACAAATACCTAATGATGATCCTAGACCTCATGACATTGCCTCTTCAATTCTTGGCAGATAGACACTTATAAAAATTTTACAATGATGCTTTTACAATGACTCATTACAATGATACTTTTAGAATGACTATATGCAGTGCTACCCATGTGAAGACTTCATGTGGTGAACTTCTTGCCGTTGTTTTGCACCTTGATTTTTTCTCTTGTCATGATACCCTTTCTCACTCTTCAGAACATTAGATCATGCATTGAGTATTATCCTTATGAACATATAATAAATACAAAAAGTCTTCAAGGAAATACCCATGACATGATAATAGAAAATCTTACATCATCCTGCAGAGCATATGTCAGTGCTAAAAAAAAAAATTATAATACAAAGAACCTAATGCAATTAAGATATGAACATGCATATACAAAATATAATTACCTAGAGCTTACCTCTACTGCACCTTTCTTTGCTTTGTTGCCCTAGAAATTCTGGTCCTTTGCAGCCCTTGACAACACATGATCTAGCTTTTTCTTGCCTTCTAGGAGCTCAATATTGAATATGGTATAACACTGTTATTTCAGATCACCAATATGTGATTTTCACTAATGTAGTATTCCTCTGAGTCTTATTTTCAATGCCATAGGTCTGAGCCAATATGGATTCTTCAAGGCAAAGGCATGCCCAATCTCTCACAATGACCTAATTATGGACTGGTTCAGTAGAGCGAACTTGTATGGCGTACCACATGTCATTGTTTCCTCATTCGGTTCTGAAATTGATAAACAGAAAACTACAATCCGTGCACTATTCGAAATTTTCTACAGAATTCCAATTTGATTCTCAGAGTGAGATTTATGACAATTTTCCCAAGGTCACCTCTTTGATATGAAGTTTAGAAGCCTGCAAAAACCCTAACTTCCATAGATCATATCTCCGAAAATATTGTGCACCATGATCTGAAATTTTTACACAAGCTTCCTCAAGATTTCAGCTTCGCCTCATAAAAATTTCAGGATATGAACCTTTGTAGAAACAAAGTTATATCGAAAATTCCACAATGACCTGTTTCAAGTAGAAAAATCCCTACATGAGGAGGATATGAGGATCACAATATATATAAATGCTTAGGTTGAGAGGATATTCAACAAGTGAATGTGGGAGGGATTTTAAGAGCTTAAATATTATTAATTACAACGAATTATTAGTGTTATGCCACAACCCCTTGGGTTTTAGCCCACTGATAGGGGTTACTAACTTCAAACATGAATACCTCTCAAACCGTGAAGAATTACGAGGTGTGCCATATATCAACGGAAAAATCTCAAAGAGTAGAAACCACAAAAAATATCATTTCCCTAGAATATAGTGATTTGGTAGGTCAAAATTCCCATGCAAGATCGGGGTAGCCCCTAGGGCTTCTTGGGATGACATCAATGATAACCACTAATAAAAAATGTCACCCTTTGCAATTGATGGCAACACAACTACTCCCCTTGCGATCATGAAACCTCTTCCTACAACATTCTCTCCCCCTTTGACATCAATGGAAAAGGGCAACACCCCCTAACACACAATCATCCTATGGACCTATACACACTTCCACTCCCCATTTATTTTCTGAATAGGGAAAATATAACGAGTACTTGGGAGAATCCCAAGCTTCTGGTGAAGATATTCAAATGCTTCACGAGGTAAAGGTTTAGTGAATATATCAACGATTTGTTCTTTTGTACCAACATATTCAAGTTTGATATTCTTTTCAGTGACTTTTTCTTTAACAAAATGATATTTGATCGAAATGTGTTTTTTTTTTTAATGCATGACAAGATTCTTGGAGATGTTGATGGCATTGGTATTATCACAGAAGATGGGAATAGGCTCACTGAATTGTACTTGAAGATCTTGCAAAGTTTGTTTCATCCAAAGGACTTGAGTACAAAAAGATGTCGTTGCAATGTATTTTTATTCCACTGTAGATAACAATATTGAGGTTTTTTTTTGGTCAACCATGATATGAGACAACCACCGAGATATAATGATTCTCCACTAGTACTCTTACGATAATCAATGCTTCCTGCCCAATCTGCATCTGCAAAGGCTTGAATAATGAGATTGTTACCCTTGGGATACTATAAGCCATATTCTGTTGTGCCGTTTAGATATCGAATAATTCTTTTGACGACAATAATATGTGATTCTTTTTGTGTTGCTTGGAATATTGCTTCTTGTCGAATTGCTTGCATAACATCTGGTCGAGAGGTTGTTACATATAGAATACTACCAATCATAGATATGTACAACCTTTGATCCACATCCTTATATGAGTCATCTATGCTCAATTTGCAACCTATTACCATTGGAGTAAGGACGAGTTTTCAATATTCCATTTTGAATTTCTTGAGCATTTCCTTGATGTACTTGGCTTGAAATATAAATATGCCTTTCTCTTGTTGAGATATTTGAAGCCCTAAGAATTATGCCAGCTCACCAAGTAAAGACATCTCGAACTCACTTTTCATATTTGTAGCAAAGCTCTTACTTAGTTGATCATCATTGCTACCAAATATTATATCATCCAAATATACCTCAATGATTGTTAAATTATCTTTATCTATTTGTACATAAATATTGTTATCAGCGGTACCTTTCTTGAACCCTTGTTGATGTAGATATCCATCAAAATGAGCATACCATGCTCTAGGAGCTTGCTTGAGACCATATAGAGCCTTCTTTAACCTACAAACATAGCCTTATTTTTCTGATAGTAGAAAATCTTCAGGTTGTTCGATGTAAATTTCTTCTTCTAATTCACCATTCAGAAATGTCAACTTAACATCCATTTGGTAGACTTATTTTTATTGAAAATGCATAGGTGAGAAAAAATTGGATGGCTTCCATTCTGGTAACTGGTGAAAATTTTTCATCAAAATCAATTCCTTCCACTTGTGAACAACCTTTGCAAACCAATCTTGCTTTACTTTATGGTAACTTGTCCATCTTCATTCAATTTGTTCCTGAACACCCATTTAGTCCCGATGACATTTTTATCTTTTAGCCGTGGAACTAACTCCCAGGTGTTATTCTTCTTGATTTGATCCAATTATTCATTCATAGCTACTACCCAATGTTCATTCTGGCTATCTTCCTCAAAACTACTAGGCTCAAAGGTTGCTAGAAAATCAATGTGAGCTTGTTGTGATGAACGAAGTTATTGACCTTCATTTATGTCACCAATGATTTGATTTGATGGATGGTTCTTTTGAATCCATTATTTTGTTCTCTTTGGTTGAGCTTCTTGTTGTTGTTCTGGTATATCTTAATGATCATTATTTACTTCTTCCTAGTTGATAGTTGCTTCCTGTTCTAGAATTTTATGTGTCTTTTTTCAGCCTCTGTCTCAAGTTTCAAAGATTCTAGATCCTCATCATTATTTGTTAGAACACCATCTTCTTCAAATGTAACATTTATGCTCTCCACTATCTGTTTTCGTCTTAGATTATAGCATTTATAGGCCTTTATTTTTCATGAGTAACCAACAAGTATATCTTCGTCAACATGTGATCAAGCTTACCCAAATTTTGATCTTCTCTTTTGATATAACATTTGCTTCCAAAGATTTTGAAATATTTTACATTAGCTGATTTTCCTTTCCATAACTCATATGGTGTCTTGTTGCAATTATTTCTGAGAATACTTAGGTTGATAATGAAGATTGCCATATCAATTTCTTGAACCCAGAATTTTTCATCCAATTTTAAGTCCTTCAACATTATTCTACCCACTTCTTGTATGGTTCTATTCTTTCTTTTGCTGAGGTGTTCATGCTATTGAAAATTGTCTTTTTATTCCATTTTCATCATAGTATTGTTGAAATAATTTGGAAGTGAATTATCTGCCATTATCTAATCTGAGACATTTTATTTTAAAATCAGTTTCATTTTTTTCCAACTCCTTGTAGATATTAAAGCACTCACATGCTTCAGATTTTTTCTTTAGGAAACATATGACTGTCATCCTAGTATAGTCATCTATCATTAACATGAAATATAATTCTCCATCTAAGCCTTTTGTTCTCACAGGACCACATATATCAATATGTATCAATTCCAATGGATATGATGCACAGCGTTCTTTTGTTTTAAATTCTACTTTTGTCTGCTTGTTGTGCCAACAGGCCTCACATAGTGTGTTGGAAGGTTTTGAGATTTTCGACATTTCTCGTACTGCTTCGTTTTTTCTTATCCTGACAAGATTGTCAAAGTTTATGTGACCCCTTCATTTGTGCCATAACCAACTTTCATCTTTGTTGGAAAGGAAAATCCCCTCTGCGAACAAAGGCGATCCCTACTAGCCCAGATTGGGTCTAGCAACAATCGTATCACGCTAAGACGCAAGTTCCTAATTGCAATAGACCAAATTGCGAGAAAGGCCTACCTTAAGTCCAACACTGATGTCGTTTGCGGAGAAGATAGCGCTCCCGTTTCCTTGCTCTGGTAGATCACAATTCTCCCGCTTGTCGCGATCGAACACCTGCACATACAAGAAACACGATGAACACACAAGTGTAAAACCCAAAATATGCAATTATGTATCAATCAGAGAAGATACAACTCGTGATCACAAGGTATGAACAATACAAGTGGAACCATAAGCAAAGTCACTTATCATTAATCAATACAAAGAAAGATACAACCTGCGCTCTGACGCTGGGTCTTCCTTTGGCGGGTCGACAGTGGAGTATGTCTTGATAAAGCTCGTCGAGAATGGGACAAGCCTCTCTCTTTGGTTTTCTTGACAATAATCTCCTTGCTACTGATTCGGCTCTATGAGTACTATCAAGGCTCTTTCAGCATTCTCTAGGCTATTGAGGGCTCTTGAAGGCTAGCTAGACTACTTTGCTCAACCATTCAACCCCTTCATAAATGGAAGATGACTATGTTTATAGAGGAGAGGAGGAGGTTGGGATCCCTACAATAGTGGAAGGGAGGCCTTATCCCTTGGGAGGTTCCCCATAAGGTGGAAACAGGAAGCCAAAGGAGGAAGGCCATGGTTATTCAGTCAAAACCACTCCTCAAGACTCATCCACGAAGTTGTTGTAATCGAAACCTCACCTCTTTTTTTAAAAAACTTTCCATAAGCAGATTGGCACGGGTGCTTAATTGGGATAGAGTGCCAACTGGCATGGGATCAATGTTAATTTTCCTCATTGGTGCGAGGACATAACGGGCTACCAGCGCCAAGGCAAAAACAGGTGTTTTTATGGGTCTGCTCAGGAAATGATCAACATAAGGAAAGTTGTCAACATGGAAAGGGATGCAATGATGGTATTTGCAAGGCATGACACTACTTATTGGTCACAGAAATGACCCTCCAATGGGCTCGATGGGGATTGTAGGGACGGTGACAAATTACTGTGTAACAGATGCCCCCTAAAGAATGAGGCCCGAGAGAGAAAGAGGGGTGAAATGCTTTACGAGAACGTGTCCAACTGAAAACAATGCCATCGAAAAACCTGCATAGACAAGTACAACTAATATCTCAAATACATGATATATCTGGTATGGGCGCAGCCATCCATAATAGAGTACACAATAATCAAGATCCAAGGCATTGACGTAGCCATCCAGTAAGGATCGATAAATAGACTCAGGTATGGTCGCATCCATCCAATCAATGAGTCATGTAACCAATCATAATAATCCACAAAATCGTAGCCTGGATTCTAACAGAAAAAATCTAGGGTCTTGCGCTCCATCTCAACCTAAAAAAAGTACAAGTTCAAGCATGTGAATAAGTGAGCTGAAGTTGAACATGCAAGAACATTGTCTGATTACCAGCCAGTGATGAAAGCTATTAACATATGTGAGAGGAACCACCAATAATGACAATGGCCCTCAAGGTACTAAAGGTACAATCCACATAATTTGAATAGTGAGCTAGCGTCGAACACCTGCAGAATCATCCGATCAAAGGTCAATGATGAAAACCTTGCGTCGAATGCGAAGAACCTACCATTGAGGCATGTAGGCTCCAAGGTACCGGAAGGGAGTCTCTAGATCAGCTTCCTGGATAATGAGCTGAAGTTGACAGGAAGTGACCTTGATTGAAGGTGGGCCATATGGTTTCCCACATCATCGATGCGAGACAAAGGAACATAATGTTGTGAATCAAGATCAGATGAGAATCAGAGGAAGGTTGAAACTGCAGAGGTCAACTTCTCTTGAACATATAGGCGACATGACACTGAATTTGGCAGTATTTGACATCAAAAGTTATGAGGTCATGATGACGAGGCAAAGAGAATATGAGAGGTCAAAAGGGATTACGCAAACCCATGGAGGCAAGAAGAAAACGAGATGAGATGTCCCCAACCCGACGCGAATGCAGACAAGTGCCATGTTCAAGAGCGACGTACTGCCGACACGACGATGATACTGGTTCTATTTTTTCCCCACCATTTCTGGTGAGTACCTCTTTATTTTTACACAAGCTTGAAGAGGATACCATATGCTTGTCATATAAGTTCATCCTTCGGACGAATCCATCCTAGTACATTTAACGAGCCCTAGGAAAGATAAACTCGAATATCATCATTACGACTAAATCCGATGTCATCAGGGTTTAACGAGTCTAACAAAGGAAGAACTTGGTGTCTTTTCATGTTTAGAGAGTTTGAAAAGACAGAAGAAAAGTAAACTCCAATAGTCCCTTTTCGTAGATAGTTCCTCAGATCCGAAAAGGTAGAAAACTGTGTCTGAGAAAGTCTCCTAGTCGCAATAGGCTAGGGTATTCCTTTTTCGTAAATAATCTATCCCAGCCCAAAAAAGGGGTAAACATATACTAGGTAGATGTCGTTTCGCAGCCACTTTAACGAGATCAAAATGACAAGCGACTTGGAAATATTTTCATGTTTTAAGAGTTAGAAAAGAGCTGAAAGTTGACTCTTCCTGGAGGAACGAGTGGTATCAAGGGTAGCAACTAGTCCCGATAATGGTGGAACTTCTCAGAACAAGTAAAGGTTAAGAGGTTGGCTAACAAGACCACTCATCGCAACAGTTCCTCAGGAATGGGTGAAACAACCAAGTGAAGGCATATGATCGGCCAAGCAGATAGGGACGATGGAATGAGAAAACCAAAGCTTATTTGGCAAAAACAGGCTGATAAAATGGCAATCACAAGAGGTAAAATGGGAATGGTTTCATTTTTACACAAGCTTGAAATCAAGAAACTTTGCTTGAATTTGGTTTCATTTTTACACAAGCTTGAAACAAAGATAAACTATGCTTGAAGCCGGTTTCATTTTTACACAAGCTTGAAATGGAAACAAACTATGCTTGAACAATTTAGCATGCCCCTAGCATGGTGACTCAATTCGAGGTACATGCCCTCCAAGCTTCAATCCATATGAAAGGCAGATGGAGTGAAGGTTCAAGTTACGAGATCTAAGAAAGACTCGACTGGGATTTTACGAGATCTGATCAAAGACTCGAATTGAACAAGAACATGTTTCATTATTTTAACGAGGTTGACACATTAAAATAACTATCCTCAATGCCTTGTTTCATTTTTTAACAAGCTTGACACAAGAAAACGAACTTTTCTTCAGGAACATGGTTTCATTTTTTAAGGAGCTTGACACAGGAAAGGAACCATGCTCCGACGACCTTGTTTCATTTTTTAAGGAGCTTGACACAAGACAACGAACTCTGATCCAATGACCTCATCATAATGAACAAGAAGTCATCGCTTCCAAGAGTTCCACTCCCGATGGAAGGAAAACATCCTAGAAATCAGGACCCAATGCCCCCAACACCTGATGCACAACGGCACTATCACTAAGTACAGGCACGGGGTAGGTAGCCACATAGTTGACCTGCGGTGGGACAGATACAACGAGTGGATAAAAACCAGGAAGGGATGATGGCAGGCCAGTTTCCACACTAGGACCAAAGAATGAAATTTGATCAATGGTCACGATCCATCCTTCATGTGGAAAACACATCACATGAAAAAGGGAGGAGACAAGCGCTCCCATGGCATAGGTGTAATCACGCCCCAAGAGAAGATTGAAATCCAAGGGGCCTAGAATAATCATCATGTCCATATGGACGATTTTACCTCCCAAAGTAACAAGTAACCTTGGAAGGATCGCTAATGGTTGACTAGTTCTTCTGTTAAATGCCAACAGATTCTGCGTAATAGGCACAAGCGGCGGTGAACCGAAAACTTTCCAAGTAGTTGAGGATAGAACACTAAAATACGCGCCTTCATCTATAATAGTGCTAGGTACGACCAGACCAGAGGTTTGTATCGTTATCTCAAAAGGCACATAAGACAGAAGGCGGTATCCTGCAAATCGACTCCAATCGAAGGAAGCGAACAAACTACTTGGAGGGGCTACCATTGAACTAATATGGTCTTCCCCTGGTGTTACGGAAGAAGAAGGAGCATCCTCCATGACCTCCATCTCGAAGGCAGGAGGAGTATCCTCCAGGACCTCCATCACAGGAGACAGAGGAGCATCTTCTTGAGGTATGGGGATAGGAGAATATTTCTCCAAATCCGAGGAATTTGAAGAAACAAGAAGAACCTGGGGGGGGATGAGATCCACTCTCGATGGAAAAGACTTGGTGCACCGTAGAAGGGACCATCTCAATCGATCCCATGACCAATGGTTGGTCGGGAATGGATTCCTAAATTTTAATTTCCGGGGGAGCGGGATTGACCAAGGATGACTCTTGACCAATCGTAGGATTAGCTGGTGGAGGACTCAAAGAAAGCTGATTATAACCAGCTGGAAGGCATGGTGTAGAACCGGTTAAGTTGTCCAAAACTCATTTGGCTTCATCCATATATGGACAAAGGTGAATGGCATGGTGCCCTTCACACAACTTACAGGGATTGGTGAGCTTACCCTGCTTCTTAGGAGCCTTACTCGCACCAGTTGAAGACGTGCCCCAAAATTGACTCCCGGAAGCCAAAGGAAATGGCGGACAACCTTTGGACCATACTTCGAGCACCTTGGGAATGCTAGGGAAATCTCAAAGAAGATGTTTTCCCTGGCACAACATGCAAGGGAACTTAACTTTCCACGAAGGGTTGGAAGGTTTATCAAGAAGAGATTCTTTTGAAGTGACATTTGCAATTTTAGCCTCTCCTTTATCTAACTTCTTCTTCTTTGTCTTCTTCTTCTTCTTCTTAGCCACCTGGTTACTCGTATCCAAACTTTCACCAGGCGAAGTAGAAGAGGAGGACGCAAAAATAGGCGAAGAAGGGGAGAGGTCCACCTTGGACTCAACATGATGTTGTTCAGGCGGAGGAACTAATTAACCAGTAGCCGGGACATTCGGGACCATAGAGGTTGAAAAAAACCAAACAGGAAACCCAACAGTTAACTCAGGAAGGGACAACGTTGCCATATAAGGATCGCCAACATTCCCAAAAGGAGGAAAATGACCAGGATTCCCATCGAAGGGGATTCCTTGGTTGGTGAAATCCAGAAAAGTTGCCATCAGAAATGATCCAAAACAACACCCTAAGGAAACTAACTTTAACCAGGAATATTTCATGGGCAGTTAATTTTTTAAAATATTGAAACAAAACCCTACCATTTCATCTTTTAAGAGTCAAGAAATAGGCAAAAGGTGACTCTATCGCTTTCATATTGGAAACAAGTGTGAAAGGACAAGCGCTTGATGATCTTTTCAAATTTAGGGAGTCAGTAAAGATCAAACTGACTGCTCTGGAACTCTAGGCAAGAGGGTGTACCAGATATCCGTGAATTGTAATATACACCTTGGTTTCAAATGAAAGAGAAATCAACCAAGGACTTGACGTACGTGCAGGCAATCTCCCCGAATGTTGTGTCCGGTGTATCATGGGTATAAGGCGACAGACTCAGCTTCCTATGGATAAAGGGTAGCAACCTAATGGGGTCTCCCTTTATATACACAACAGTACGGGGAGCACAAGTCCATACTAGTGCTATCTAAAGCCAAGAGGTGAACGACAACTACTAGGTTTAACGATGCCGGAACATGTCACTAGCCTAGACCTCTAAATATTTCGTTAATGTTTCAATGCTTCCTTAGGTTGATTGAATAAATTTTAAGGTTGATCTTCAATTATGTCTCGCTTTCAAGGCCCTACCGCATGTCATATGATAATCTCTTATATGCACACTACATGCCACAATGTATCATTTCGTTCGATTAATAGCTAACTACGGGAAGGTTGAGAGCTTTCACACAATAACAAAATGATCACAAAACAACCACTAGTGTCTCTAATGCATGCTAATGAAAACTAAAATATTTTCTTTCAATTCGATGAATGCTATCTAGCTAAGGGAAGAGCTTTAAACAATGATGCGACATACAACAACACTGCAAATGAAATCTTTTCCAAACTAGATGACTTTCACTATCCAAAAGTAATTTCAAACATTCAACGATGCAAATAATGCAATGTAATCTATGCAAAATCCTCTTTTTTATTTTCAAATGATAAGAATGCACTCAAATCATTTTTCGATGAAATGAGAATCTACTTAATGCATGCTTTTGATGAAAGAGAAAGCACTCAAAGTGATTTTTAGCTTTCAATCATTAAACAATGTAATCTAAGTTCAACGATTAATCTCAAAAAACACTTTTCAATGCAATGTGATCTAATGCATTTTAACAAAAGCAAACTTTGAGATAAAAACTAAATAAACGCAAATATTCTTAATGAAGAATGAAGGCAGAAAACAAACACTAAGAATGCAATCACTATTTCAAACACTTTGTAATGAAATTCCTCAAAAGGCTACAAGACATATGAGGTCAAGCACAAAAAGGACTTCCAAATCATGAGCTCAAAACAAGGCATTCATTCCCTTTTACATCAAGCAATCAAGAAAGAAGAAATTTCAAAAAATGAGCAATGTAATCTATGCTCATACAGAGAAAAGGCTAGAAGGGAAAGACACACACGTGAAGGATTTAGGGAAAAAGTCTCAATTTTCACACACCCTGAAATTGGCACGACTTTTTCACTGGCAACTAGCGCCAACTGGCGCGAATTGCTCACTGACAACTAGCACCAATGGAAAATTTGCATGAGTTGGTAACTGACAACAAGCGCCAATGCCTGAAAATAAAAAAACAAAGAATTTCTCCCAACGAAGACCAGACTAACCACTTCAAGAAAAATCTAAAACAAACCCAGAAGCAAAGTACTGACCAAAAGAAACTTTCAAACAAGGGAAAACCCTACCACCTACAGGAGATGGCGCAATTGTTTGGCTGTAATCCATGCTAGACAGGGGATGGCGCGAGTGATGAACTGGAAACTTGTGCCAATGGGCGTGACTGTCAGGGTGGAAACTGCGCCAATGAAGCCAACCATGAAAAGATGAAAATTTCAGAAAATCAGAGGTCAGATCTGATCCTCTAGGGGCTGAACAGGGGTTTTACACCAAAAAAAAAATGAACTAAAAGAGCTAATCAAGCATACAAAGACCAAAATCAACCGAAAGGACAAGACAAACTCCAATCAATGTCTCCCCAGCGGAGTCGCCAATTTGTTGGAGAGGTAAATCCCCTCTGCAGACAGAGGTGATCCCTACTAGCCCAGATCGAGTCTAGCAACAATCGTATCACACTAAGACGCAAGTTCCTAATTGCAATAGACCAAATTGCGAGAAAGGCCTACCTTAAGTCCAACGCTGTTGTCGTTTGCGGAGAAGATAGCGCTCCCATTTCCTTGCTATGGAAAATCACAATTCTCCCGCTTGTCGCGATCAAACACCTGCACATACAAGAAACATGACGAACACACAAGCGTAAAACCCAATATATGCAATTATGTATCATTCAGAGAAGATACAACTCATGATCACAAGGTATGAACAATACGAGTGGAACCATAACCAAAGTCGCTTATCATTAATCAATACAAAGAAAGATACAACCTGTGCTCTGACACTGGATCTTCCTTCAGCAGGTCGACAGCAGAGTACGTCTCGATAAAGCTCGTCAGGAATGGGACAAGACTCTCTCTTCGGTTTTCTTGAAAATAATCTCCTTGCTTCTGATTTGACTCTATGAGGACTATCAAGGCTCTTTCAGCATTCTCTAGGCTATTGAGGGCTCTTGAAGGCTAGTTAGACTACTTTGCTCAACCATTCAGCCCCTTCATCAATGGAATATGGCTATATTTCTAGAGGAGAGGAGGAGTTTGGGATCCCTACAATAGTGGAAGGGAGGCCTTATCCCTTGGGAGGTTCCCCATAAGGTGGAAACAAGAGGCCAAAGGAGGAAGGCCATGGTTATTCAGTCGAAACCACTCCTCATGACTCATCCACAAAGTTGTTGTAATCGAAACTTTGCCTCTTTTTTTAAAAAAAATTCCATAAGCAGATTGGCACGGGTGCTTAACTGGGACAGAGTTCCAACTAGCACGGGCTTAGTGTTAATTTTCCTCATCGGCGCGAGGACATAACGGGCTACCAGCACCAAGGAAAAAACAGGTGTTTTAGGGGTCTACTCAGGAAATGATGAACAGAAGGAAAGTTGTCCTCATGAAAAGGGATGCAATGATGGTATTTGCAAGGCATGACACTAATTATTGGTCACAGAAACGACCCTCTAATGGGCGAGATGGGGATAGCAGGGATGCTGACAAATTACTGTGTAACAATCTTCTTTAGCTAGTAGACATGCTTTAGTTGCTTCATCCAGAACATATATGTCTTTTGGAGCTCGACTTGCTGTAGCCACAATTTTACCATACCTTCCTTTCCAGATTTCACATTTTGTGGGGTTGAATATCATTATGTTTCCTTGATCACACATTTTTCCAACACTAAGTAGATTATGATTCATGTTTTCAACCAATAGAAAATTCTTGGCTAGAACATATTTGCTTCTGAGAGTGATGGTACTTGATCCTATAACATTTGAAGATCCATAATTTCCAAAGGATATGGTTCCATCCTTATTCTCTTTCATAGATAAAAATTTATTTCCATCTCTAGTCATATGTGTTGAGAAACTGCTATCAACACATCACACATCTTTTTTGTTTTGAGCCTTGAGAGCAAGAGAAAAATTATCAGTCTTCTTCTTCTTCCATGGTCATTCATTTTGTGACTTTGAAGATTCTTCTGGAGGATTTTCAAGTCTGCAATCTCTATCTATGTGTCCAAATTTTTGACATTTGTAACATTCCATATTATTTCTTAAATTTTCAAATCTATTGATGTTTCATTGAGCCCTGGGAGGTTCATATTTGAAATATCTCCTGGAATTGTATTGGTTCCTAGGGTACATGCGACATTCTACAACTTTATGACCAAATTTTCCACATGAATAAAAATAACCATGAAAAATATGTTGGTACCTGGATGGAAATCTTCATCGAGGAATTGTCTTCCAAGTCCGTTCTTGTGAATATTGTCCAATGAATTCTGCATGCATGTCATATCTCATAGGTTCATTGTATTTTGTTGTAGAAGCACCCGCTTCTTCTTCTTTGTAACCGAGGCTAGTTTTGTCGTTGTAAGATCATTGATTATTGATGAGTTCTTCCAATGCCCTTGAGTTTTTGGCATAGTTTTGGATAATTTTTCCCTTATTCACTTCCTTACGCAGCGAGAAAACTTTGGCTTCTAATGCTTCCCTTTCTTGGTTGCTTTCTTCCAAATTATTTTGAAGTGAATCTTCAATATATTTGTGTTATTCAACTTCAATTTTGAGACCTTGAGCTTGTTCTTCAAGAATATTGGAACGGATCTTCTCAGCCTTGAGCTCTTTTATAAGCCTGATTGCCTCCTTAGAAAATTCTTCTATGATCAAACCTTCTTCTTCATTATTTTATACCTCTTGTTTATTATGCTTGGCCATAAATAGTACTCTTTCATTGGCTTCTTCTTCTCTGTCACTGTCTTCATCGGATGGTGAGCTATCTTATTTAGAGAGAAAGTTCCTTTTGAATCCTTTATTTTTGTCTTGCTTGTTGAATTTCTTAAAGCCTTTCATTCCTTTTGAGTTGCCATCACTTTGGTTCAGACATTTTTTGCGAAATTCCCAACCTCACCATAGCCGAAACATATCAATGGAAGTTTACCTTTGAATTTTCCCTTACGAATTTTTCGTTTTCTCGTAAAGTAAGCATATTCTCCATCTGAAAGACCTTCTTCATCATTTTCCTTTTCTTCACACTTGCAGGTGAAGGTATTTTCCTTTGAAGGTTGCTTGTCCTTATTGGTTTTCTTAGATGCAACGAACCCAGCTTCTAGATGCAAAGTACCCTCTTCTTCATCAAGTCTCATTTCATATGCTATGAGAACTTCATGTAATTCCTATTTTCTGAGTTTGTCCATATTTGCACTATATTCTCATACTGATACCTTTGGGTTGAGTCTCCCTGGTAACATTCTAAGAATATTTTGTATAATAGTCTTCTCGTCAATAGGCTCTCCCAATCCTTCTAGAGTGTTGGTTCTTTCATCAATGTGTTGGAAGTATGCAACAATGTTCCCATCTTCTTTCATTCTGAGTTGCTCAAATTTTTCTCTATAGATTTGAAGCTTTTCTTCTTTGACATTCGAGTCACCAACATATATATTCTCAAGCTTGTCCCATAAATTTTTGCAAGTTTTACAACCCAACACTTTATGATAAGAATATTCAATAAGTCCACTGATAATAATATTCTCTGCTTTTGTATCATTTACCAAATTCTTCTTACCTTGTTCATCCGCGGTTGGTGTAAATCCATTTTGAACAATATCCCATACTTTGTAACCTTGCACCAAGAGATATACCTCCATTCTTCCTTTCCATAGTGCATAATTATTTTCATTGAACAGAGGTACACCATTCTTGGTATGCTCCACGACCTCCTTCCAGCTGTTAAACTGCTATTGAAGGAACCAAGCTCTGATACCAATTGTTGGAAATATTGAGAGGGGGGGGGGGAGGGGGCGCGAATCAATATTCCTTTCAATTAGTATTATTATTAATCTTTCATAGAATTAGATAACCTTCAATTATTATCAGTGTTTGTACAATGATAGGAGTAAACAAAAGGAACACAAATGCACATAGTTTTTAAGGTGGAAACCCCCTCGAGGACAAAAACCACCTGAATTCTTTTCTAATAATTATTTAATATTCAAATCCAATTGAAAATAAAGCTCCAACTTCCTATAATATAGAAAAGTATTCTTCTCCAGCTCCCACTGGATGGACGCTCCAACGCCCAAGATTCTTCAATAGTCAACTAAACAGATGCCCAAACACCCAATGAGCTACAACTCACCCTAGCCCCACCCTACCACCCTGAAATTTTCATAGGATTGAACCTATTGGTGACTTGATGCACCAACCTAGCACCACCCTACCACCCTATAGAAGAATAAAAGAAGAATGGACTCCTATACCAGGGAAAATGGTCCACTTTATAATGATATAGAATGATGTAGAAGAAGAAGACACACAAGACCATAACCCCAACTATGACAAAAATACCTAATGATGATCCTAGACCTCCCGACACTCCCTCTTCAATTCTTGGCAGATATACACACGTACAAATTTTACAATGATGCTTTTATTATGACTCATTACAATGATAGCTTTACAATGACTGTATGCAGTGTTGCCCACGTGAAGACTTCATGTGGTGAGCTTCTTGATGTTGTTTTTCACCTTGATTGATGCTCTTGTCATCTCTTTAAAAAATTATATCATGCATTGATTCTTATCCTTATGAATATATAATACCTGTAAAAAGTATTCAAGGAAATACCTATGACATGATAATAGCAAAACTTACCTCATCCTGCAGAGCATATGTTAGTGCTAAACTAAAAAAAAAAAATATTAGAATACAAAGAAACTAATGAAATTATGATATGAACATGCATATTCAGAATATACTTACATGGAACTTACCTCTACTGCACCTTCCTTTGCTTTGAGGCCCTAGAAATTTTGGTCCTTTGCAGCCCTTGACAGCACATGATATAGCTTTTTTTTTCCTTCTAGGAGCTCGATATTGAATTTGGTGTAACTCTGTTATTTTAGATCACCAATATGTTATTTTCAGTCCTAGGGTATTCCTATGATTTTTCTTTCCAATGCCATAAGTCTGAACCAATTTTGATTCTTCAAGGTAAAGTTGTGCCCAATCTCTCACAATGACTGAATTATGGACTATTTCAGTAGAGTGAACTTGTACGGCATGCCAAGTATCATTGTTCCTTATTCGATTATGAAATTTATACACAGAAAACTAAATTTCGTGCATTATCCGCCACATTTTAAAAAATTCCAATCTGATACTCAGAGAGAGAGTTATGAAGATTTTCCCAAGGTCACCTCTTTGAGATGAAGTTCAGGAGCCTACAAAAACCATAACTTCCACAGATCATATCTCCAAAAATATTGTGCACCATGATTGAAAATTTTTACACGAGCTTCCTCAGGACTTCGACTTTGCTCCTACAAATTTTAGCTTCTGAACCTTCATAGAAAAAAGCTTATAGAAAAAATTCCACGATGACCTGTTTCAAGTAGCGAAATCCCTACATGAGGAGGATATGAGGATCACAATTTATATAAATGGTTAGGTTGAGGGGATATTCAACAAGTGAACATGGGAGGGATTTTATGAGCTTAAAATTTATTAATTACAACCAATGATTAGTGTTATGCCACAACCCCATGGGGTTTTAGCCCACTAACAAGGGTTACTAACTTGTAACATGAATATCTCTCAAACTGTGAAGAATTACGAGGCGTGCCATATATCAGCGGAAAAATATTGACAAGTAGAAACCATAAAAAATATCCTTGCCCCAGCATATAGTAATTTGGTAGGTCAAAATTCTCATGCAAGATCGGGGTAGCCCCTGGTGTTGTTTGGGTTGACATCAATGACAACCACTGATCAACAAAGAGCACTCCTCAATCATACATGTCATGTTTTAGGAAAATAAATTCCATTGCTTAAAAGAACAAGCTTCTATGTCTCCAAAAAAGGAAAAGTACAAAATTTCTTAAAAACCAAACTACAAAAAGGTTATAAGCCACAAATCTCTCTGTATATTCAATTGAAAGAAACGAAATATTATTAAATCCTGGAATCTCAGTATACTTTGTTTATTTGAGAAGAATACACAAAGCAGACAAATTGTAAACTATGGTATTATGCTCCTAAAGTGAACCGAAAAAAAAAAAAAAAAATATATATATATATATATATATATATATATATATATATATACATTGAGGGTTTAATGGTCATGGAAAAATACTCAACAATCCATGGGCCATCAATGCATTAATAAAGTGCGTTATCTCCAAATGTGATCAAATTCTTACAATATGTTGGTTGCATTCAATGATTTCTCAATAGTTTCTAAAACAACCTTATAACCAATTATTATGGTCTATGGATCCAGGGTGAGAAATCAACCTTACTCATTTAAGAAACTTAATGTTCAAATGATGTTATCTTCAGCAAGGAAAATTTCCTTCTTATATAATTTCAAAAGAATATTTTTTGTGTGTGAATATTTTCCTTTCCCTCAAAAAAGTATGCTACTCAAGAATTTGGGTAACCAGATTTGTAAAGAGCATCAAACTCGATGCTTCACTTTAACTGGAAAATAACGTTCACAAGGAAAAAACCAAATCAAATTTGTATTCGTGGAAACCAAGCAGAATTAGGTTTTACTGAGCGAAACCAAGCACAATTAATATTTCAATCAGGACATATTGAGGCAAAATGAAACTAGGGTTTCTTTTACTGACCACAACATAATTATTTTACAAAAATTATGTAACAAAACTATCTGCAAGTAAAAAAATCCGAGATGTTGTTGCAATTTGCAACAAGAAACAATGAAATTGGCATCCAGAAACAACACACACACTAGTGTGGGATCACAGGTCACACAGTAATGGATCCTAGCGATACAATAATGTGCAAGCTAATTTTTAAATAAATTGAAAAATTAATTGTAATCTTATCTCATAACAACTTGTAATGATTAACTAAGTGTGATAGACTTAGTTAGCTCAAGAACTTCGAGTTAAGGGTCTAAGGATAGGAATGTAGAGTGAGTCTATTATTAACAGGGTCCAGTTGCAATTGTAGCACTAGTGTAGTGTGGGTGGGATCAATTAACTCACAATAATTGAGTTAAAATCAATTTAACTAGTTCTAACTGTTTGATGAGCTAATGGAAGATCAAGTGAATTAAAATAGATTTAATTCACCAGTAGTGATCTACCAATTAACTTATGATTCACTATTTATAGCTGCATGCATGCTAATTCTGGTGGATACCCAGTTGAGACAAAGGTTCAAGGCTAGTAAACTAGCAGTTGTATTTTAGGCAAACTGCCCAGGTGCAGTTATAAAATCATGGGAATCCCATGGTGAATTGTGCAATCAAGGAAGGTTGAATTTCCTATTTAATAGGAGTTTAATTCTCTAGATATTTTGTAAGCAGGGTAGGCTGAGGGTAGGCTGATAATTGACTATGTGTTTGTCCAATTTTGCCTAGATCAGTGTGAAGAAATTGGTAGAGTGTATGAGGTTGTGGTGATAAAAAAATACATTGTATTGTTTCAAGATTCCTTGGTTGATTATACAATAAATATGGAGGGTTTTTGAGCAGTTTCTTTCCCCAGGAATATCTGTTGTTGTGTAGTGATTTAATTATTTCTCTTACTTGCATGTGATTGAGCGATCGTGATTTATATTCTGCAAATATTGTAGAAGGATTCAATATCTTGTTTTAGTACATTACATGATTAGATTGAATCCATTGGTGTAATTTCTACATGGTATCAAAGTTGTGTCAGAGATTTTATACATGGTATCAGTGTGCTAGGAATCACAATAGTGGAGAAAAATTTGAGTTTGTGCTGAAAAATATTCAAATTTGCAGGTACTTTCTGTGGAGCTATAAGCAGATCAAGATGTATTTCAATAGCTTGAGACTTAATTTTCACTAGAGGGCAGTTTTAATTATATCACATGGAAGGATGGGATGGAGGTAGTGTTGGAGGAAAATAGGTTGAAGGAATTCATAGATAATGATACTCCTAAGCCCATAGCAGCAAATACCCAACTTCCTGATGCATGGCAGAAGAAGGTAGCAAAGGTGAGGAGGATATTGTTAGAGGGAGTTTGAGATCACATTTTCTCGATTCTCCATGGAAAGGAAAATCCATATGCTATGTGGAAGGCCTTGATAGATCTGTTTCAAAGCAACAGTGACCACAAAAAACTGGCACTCAAGGACAAGCTCACGAAAATCAAAATGGAGAGTCCACAAAAGAAGAAGAACAATAAGAAGGCTCTAGGAGCTACAGCGAGTGAAGCTTTGGCCTCAAAGTTTGAGTTGGACTTCTCTCTCATTGCATGCATGGCGTCAACTCTGATGGGATCTATATGATACTTTGATAGTGGAGCATATTTCCACATGACGAGAAACAAAGAACTCTTTAGTATCTTGGAGGATAAGGATATTTAGATGCACATTGAGATGGGTGATGGCGGGAGGTATAGTGCTACCAAGATTGGTACAGTTACTTTCCCAAGAGAGTCAGGTAAACCTTTCATATTAAAATATGTCATGCATGTACCAGGCTTTAAAAAGAATTTAGTTTCAGTTGCTATGTTGGAGGATCTTGGATATGATGTGGTTTTAAGTGAAGGAAAGGCGTTCCTTTGTCACAAAGCCACAACAAAGGTAAACAAGATTGGGCTTCATGTGAAGAACCTCTACAAACTTGATGTATATGGTTGCACAACATTGAGAAGTAAAGCAGGGAAGGTGGTGAGATGGGATACAGGTGAGTTATGGCACATGATATTGGGCCATCTACACCACAGTGCTTTGAGGATCATGTAGCATATTTCTATAGGTCTTCCAAAGGGTAATCTTGCGTAATTGACACATGCAAGGGATGTACCATGGGGAAGTATGAGAAATCCATGTGATTTTACCTTGAGAGGGAGCTTGAATTGAATGTAGATTCCCCATGGTGAACCTATGTTGTTGGAGAATCGTCTATACTTCATGTCAACACCATCTTCCTAAGGCTTCTCACCTTCAAAGAATCCCTCTATTTTTTTCTATTTTTAGCTGGAAAAGTAACAAAGGCCACAAAAAAAACATGACTACCAAGAAATGTGATCTCCTCTCAGGTATCCAACTCGTAAAAGCCCTTTGTACATGAAGGAGGCAAAGAAATTTTATTTTAATTGATTCTTGCTAATTGTTATTAGAAAAAAGGAGATTGGAAAATGTCCATAGCTTCTAGCACGAAACAAGTCATTTTTTTTCAGAAATAAAAACACAGACTTGTTTTCATTATGAAAATGATAAAGTTTACATTTGTACACAGCTTCTTCTGGAAACTTGAGCAAAACACAACCAAAATTGGAATGCCCAGTAGCATCGTTCCACATCTCTATTACAATGACCCTTCCCTATATACTACATTCATATAACATCATGGCCAACTAAAACACGAAAAAAAATCATATGAAACATAGGACCGCATACATACTAAGCATAAAAAAGACATTGAAATATGGTGAAACGCTTCAGATTCTGATAATCCCCAATATATAAAACATTTCATTCTCAAAAAAAAAGTATCTGATCAAACTCGACAACTCGCTACAACCATATTTTGAAAGTTGATCATCCAAATTATTTTTTTCCCTAAATATGTGTGAGATAGATAATCTATTAAAAGACTTCATCAATCACCTAGTAGCTTCCATCCAATTCACCATTGTTGGAGCCTCTAAATCATGTCTTTAGTTTTCTCACTCAACAATCACTTTTGAATCACCATAGACATCAAACTCTGATATTTCCATCTATCTGGCATAAAAGAGGACACCCCACAGAGCAAGGAGCTTAGCTCTCAATTTGAATCCTTTGCCGCTGAACCATTTGAAAGAAAAATAGTTTTCAGGCCTCAAATCTTTAGACAAGTTTCTCTTTGTCATATTCTCATAATACGACCTCTCTTTAAAGAATCCCACATCCTTAATGGAGGTGCTCCCCACATATTGAATAGTACTGTCAAGGATAACAACATTTCTTGCTTTCCATATCCCCATATGGTAATTGTGTTTCTCACTCTCCATATGCCCCATATGATATAGAATGACAGTGATTTTTATGACTTATTTCCCTGAAACCAAAGTGTAAGGAAGGAATCAATAGAGTACCTATCCCATGATAGCTCATGTTAAGGATATGGCCTACCCCTATCCATATCGCAGCTGCAAAGGGAGACCTTAGAAAATGTGAGGCACATGTGCACAGATCATTCAATCCCTCTCTTCGGAGATTCTACTATCATCTATTACAAGTTGGGTTAGGCTTTCAAACCTCCAGCTGTAACTTTTAAAATTTTTGTTAAGGATTTTGAGTGTTAAGGCATATTCCATGCCTAAAGCTACTAAAATGTACATTAAAATATAACAAAATGGAATTGGATTTTCTTGGCCCACATTTTTAATGAGGGCTCCCAAAGTTTTTTTTTGCTATGCCTATAAGATGTTAAATGCTATAGTAAAAATAAAGGCAGTGAATCGAGTTTTCTCTCCTACACTAATATATCTACCTAGATTTCCTTCCATGGTTTCCCAAACACAAAGACGGGCTTTCTTGCCTCGTTAAATTGAATTTGGCAACACCTATTCTTCTTGATGGTTCTTTGAAGATCAAGTCACCTCCTCCCTTCACAGGTGGGATTTTTTTGCTTTCATTCAAGTTGAATATATGTTCATCTCTCTTCTAAGTTAAACGTTTTTGGTTTCTTTGTAAATATGTGAGTTAATGAATATCTGAAATCCTGGTTTGTCTAGGGTAATATAGCACATTGTGATAATGTGGTTTGTTTCTCTCTTGTTCTTGTGAGGTTGTACGGTTATAAAATATTATATTTCAGAAGAAATATTTTGATACTATTTTTTTTTCCATGGTGTCCCTTATTCGGGTTTCTACCAATATGCTGATAAGATAGATGACATGATGAAGTCACATACCTTTTGTTGATTCTTACTTAATCAATTTAAGAGAGAGGGTGAGAATTCTCAGAGTTTTTTTAGTGAACTTTTTCAATTTTAAAAGTTTATATGTATACAAATAAAATCTATATAATGGATAATTTTTTTTGGAAACACATCTTACATATCATAACAAAACAATAAATTTGTACTTCAAGAATCATACATCGTCGAGCCAAGGGGTGGCCATATTGGTTTTTCCTCCTTATAAATGAGCCTTTAACTTGTTGTGTTGTATGCTGATCTGAAAACTTAGAGAAGACGTTGTCTTAATATGTTCGATTTCTTGTTTATTCTCTTTAAACTCGAATTTCATTTGATGGTAAAGTTGTACTCTTTAATGCAAAAATTTTATGTATTAGAAAGGTAAATTTAGAAATTATTTCAGTTTGCATTTTGGGTTTTCAAGTTTTCAAATTTCTAATTTATTGAAATATGGCGGACTGATCGTGGCACAGGAACAACCTCAGGATAGGTAAACAAATAAAAATTTCACTTTCAGATTAATTTCTTTCTCTTTAATAAATAAAAATAAAATAAAATAAAAATAAATTAAAAAAATAATAATATATATATATATATATATATATATATATATTTCATGGTTCTTATTATTTTATAATATGGCAAGATGATCACAGAAAGGGACCAACCAAAGAACATGTGAAGTACCAACCTTGCTCTATCTCCATGTATTTTAATTGTTTACATAATTGAAATAACGTTAATGTTGTTCAAATATGCAGATGCCTGGCCATGGTGCATGTCATAATTCCCAAAACTAGGAATATTTTTATTCATTCCCAATTCTAGTTGTTTTGCTACGAAAAAAGATTCAAAATGCAAACAAGGAACTTGAGTGTTTGGTAGACATTGTGCCTCAAACACTTGAAATAGAACAAAGGATATTACAAGTTATCACCCAGCTTTAGAAATATGAGGTAATAACCAAAAATAAAAAGGATATTTTTATTGGTATGCATAAGATCAATTGTGATAGGTTGATTTATAACTTTACATTAACTAAACTAACAAAAAAATTTCTTTCATATGTAGCATTTTCTGCAACCTGTTGTCCCCAGTATTGGTGGTAGTGGGATATAAATACAAATTATTCCCGAGGAACGCCCTTATACACCTCGTATGCCTTTAGGTATCAGGCAAGAAACACACCCCTAAGAAGACACACAACCAACCACTGAACATGGTGGCAGTGATGAGGGTGACATGGCCAAATTTATGATTGCATTTCCTGGAGCTACATGTGTCAACTCCACAGGGACCATTCCAGGCACGTTTTTGGTGAACAATGAAGGTGTTCCTATAAAGAAAGTACAACTCCCAAGTAAGTTTTAATATTTTAACTGTTTCATGTACTCTATCTAAAACATATTTTATCATGATTGTTTTTTTTAATTAATGATAATATCCTTTTATGTGTAGGAAACAATGATTTCTATAGGGCCTTAAAGAGCAAGGTGTTGGTATTTTTTTTCCCAACCATATGCACAAGGTGGAATTGTTAGAATTCCAACCTGAAAAAAAGAACTTCTAGATTATCTAGAAGGCCTTTTTGCGGTGGGCACATTTGATAGAACAACGGTCGCCCGGGGAGTTGGAAAATATATGAAATATATGTGGGATACCTATAGGAATTACTTGAAAAATAACTCTAGACATGAACATCCTCTCACAATTCCAGAGAGGGAGTGGAGAGCACTTATCGAGGATGGAAAAGAGATAAAGACCAAGAAAGAAGGAAAAATGCTAACTAGACCCACAAGGTGAATTACAACTTTAATTCAATAGCTTTAATTTTCTCTATGTCTAAAATAAAGTGTGCTACATAACTAACTTCAAGATTTTGATGATAGGTTTCTTGACACCTCGAAGGCAACCAAAGATGGATTTTACAAACAAGGCCAACACAAGCTAGGCCACGACGGCTACTTGAAATTAACCGCAAGAATTGTAAGTAGCTAAATATCTTATTAATTGTATCGCCTTCCAACATTTTTGTAATCTCGTCAAATAACATTAAAAATAGACAATCATATGCAATGTAGGGTGACAAATTTGGAACGAAAACTACAAAGGAAGATAGAGAGATTGCTTTATTTTACATCTATCAAGCCATAGTTGAACATCAAAAAAGCTTGGGGCAAGTCCCAAGATCCATAATGCCCGATAGGGTAAAACGTTAACCTTTCAATATGTTTGTTTTGTCCATAAATTTAATGTCTAACAATTTTTTTTAAATTAGGAGATCAACACTTTAAACGAGCCAAATAACCCAGTTGTAGAGTAGTATTTTGAGAGTGAAATATTGTCAGAACGTGGTCCTCACATGCAACCTGATCATTCCAGTGGGGACCAGGTCAGAAATGCTGCTATCAGTGAGGCCCACGATAATAAATAATTTCTACTTATATTTTTTTATAATTATACATTGAGGGTTGTGTCATTATACCATTTTTTGTTTAAATGACAAACAATGTTGTACTTGAGCATCCTACCACCAGAGAGGAACACAGGACAATGGTTCCAATGGTGACAACTAGTGCACTAGGTAAATAATGTCAGTGAATTTTTTTTTAATTAATATTACCAATCTACTTCAATGATATTTAAAAACTAGCAATTTAAATTTAATATTATTTTTTTTTGTAGGCAATGCCTCGTCATTGCATGAGACCAGACATCGTGAGTACCCAACTAGGTTAGCTATGCGAGAAAGGCACGAAACAAAAGTAAAGAACAATGATGTTGATGATGTAGTTAGGGGCTTTAGAAATAGGAAGAATAAAAAAAAATATGATTATGTAAAATATTGTATTATTATAAGACAAAAGATGAATGACGTACCATACTTGGAAACTTTTTTGCGTTATATAAAAACTCATTTATAATATTATTTTTAGGCCATACACTTTCAATGTTTTCTTGCATACTTTTTGTTGCATTGATTTTTAATTATTGAATAAATGTTTTTGTGCTCATGTTGGTAAAAAACAAAATATAGATTGGGTATTGGGGAATTGAGAGTGATGTGCGGGGGGGGCATAAGAGCTTCCACCTTCACGTGTTTGGCCCTGTCTAGTAGAAAATAATTTATTGGAGCAATTTTGTCTTGGATCAAACCTCCCTCGATCCAACGTAGAAGAAAAAAATTAACTGTTGACTTAGTTTCTACTCTTTCAGATTGTGGGAGGCTTGTTCCAAGTTTAGGCGACTCCAATAAATTGTTCTTGAAATGAAGAGGAGCTTATTCAGGTATGTTTTGACATTGTCAACATATGTTCTAACATTATCATAAGAATGCATCTTAAAGGAAAATATACTACAAATATTACTTGTATTTATTTTATAGATAATTATAGATTTTGAATGACTTCGCAGTGCAGGTACAAATCCGCTTGCATCATGAGAAATATAACTTTTCAACCAGGGTCATGTCCAAGATATTTTTTCTTGTGTGCTTGACCAGGTTTGTAGTGTCACATTTTGTAAGTTCATTTACACTTCATAATTCAAGATGAAGCTTGTTCATGATTATGATCTGGTTTTTTATATGTGTTTTCCTCTATTTGATTGTAAGTGTGAACATGATTTTAAGCAATGAAACCTTTTTTTTTTATACTATTAATATATTAAAATATACCAAAATTCATGAGTTGAAGTTTCATGTGAATAAATAACATATTGTTACACATAGTTTAATATTTTAGAGAGTGTAAGGTTTTAGCACCATATTGGTGTTTTACATCATATTTTAACTTGGCAGCATGCATTCTTCTAGTTTCGACTATGTGCAGGAAGAATGATGCTAGAATCATGTCCCCATAAAATGTTAGTTTGGGACTGAGAAAATAATCTGGTGACAACATGGCATCATGGTATGGTGTCCCTATAATAGGAGACCGAGTTGGTGACATGCCAAAGTCGAAACCTTCCATATAGTTGGGTAGCTGGAGTGCAATTTCTTGTTGCAACATCTTGTCATTCAAATACAAGGTAGAATTACTGGTACCAATAGGATCCAATTGGCCAAGCGTGATGTTTTCTGTAACACTGCTAAGAGGGTATTCTTCAGCGAATGGAGCAGCATCCAAAAGTATATCCACTATCTCCTCAAATGAACATCTCATCATTGGCCCTGTATCATTACGATTGATATCATGTTGAGTAATAGCCAAAAAATGACCTTGATATGTCATTGTGTCACATAGAATGGCTAGATGCACGTAGTTCACATATGAAACATCAAAATATATCAAAACTTGAAGCTCATCCATAAGAGCCTTTCTCACAGCCTCAATTCCAAGCACTTCAACAACTTCAATCAAGTGATTACTGGTTGTCCTAGTAGCATCCACATCTTCATGGCACATCACAACTAACATATTGACACCTTATGTGTCCAACATCCATTTTGTCTCAGTCCAGAATCCATCCTTCTTATCAAACTTGTTGATTTTTTGAGACTTGATAAACACTTTATTAGTATCTGGAATTCCCCTTAGAGGCATTTATGTAAACATGTTACTTTCAATTTTTTTCAAAAACACATAATCTTTAGAATTTTAGTTTTGTACTAGGACCTTCTTCATTCTTAATACGTAAACATAGAATAATTTTTTCTACATTATCACCATTAAAATTCATCTAAAATGGGCTCGCAGGCTATTTTTGGCACAAAGTCTATTTTTAGACTATGTCTATTTTTAGACAGGCCGATCATATTCTATGAGTTGCAGGATTCTATTTGTGGATGGTTGGTAAAGTTGAAAAAATAGATGGACTTCTATTTTTAGACATATTGGGCAGAATCTATTTTTAGATTTCCATTCTAAAAACAGATATGTCGAATATTATTAGCTCTTAATAATATTTGGACTCTAAACATTATCTTATTCTCTTGGAGCACTTCAGTTAAGTGAAAAGATGTGTCACAGTAGCTGACAGAAGGAATTACACTATTCCTGAGGCTTTACTTGAGATAATGCATGAGGACTTCAGTTAGAACTCATGTGACAGAGTTTGGTGGAGTTATAGAAGTAGTTGGTGGAGTTGTATTTAGTTTAACTCAGTTAGACTCAGTTGAGCTAGTTGTATCTAGTCTAACTGATTGATAGACTAGTGAGAGTGGTGTGAATTAATTAGTTAATTAATTCACTAAATAATAACTCATTAATAAACTGAATAATACATCAGTTAACTATAGTGCGTGGCAGTTTCAGTGGAGACCAGTGGAGAGGTAGGTGAAAGAGCAAGTGTGACTATCAGTTATGACTATAGTGATGCATTGATTGCATCCAACATTCAGTGGAGATTCCAATGAGGATTGCGCAGTGAAATATTGGTGAATTAGAGTTCATTCAGAGCCATTCTTCAGCAAGAATTGTGCAGTAGAGGCAGGCTAGCAAGTGGAAAATATCGGTGCATGGATTTGCAAGATCGGGCCTGATTAGTGTGTAGCAATTGTATTGTATTGAGAGCTTGATATGATCAGCTTTGTATGAGGATTGTTACATGATATCTATGATCTATATATATATATAGATAGTTGGGGTTTTCAGCTTCATGCTTTCTTGTTAAACAACTGTGTTCATATGTGTGATTTTTTATTGTTTCATGTGTGCATTGCAATCTTGATTTTATTTCCGCAAATGATCAATGGTGGAATAGATTCTGTATTTTGCATGAAGTTAAAATAGTGTGAGATCAGGAGAATCTTGGATATATAACACATAAGTTCTATAATTTCTACAATGGTATTCAGATCCAGTTTGCAGTGACATATCAACCTTAAGGTTATTTCTCACATTGCATATTTATTGGTATTTCTAGCAATCTTTTCCATGCTAGAAATCATGTATTAGAGCCCACATCTTCTTTCCTGGGAATTTATTTTGTTTCTATCAGCCATATTTAATTTATATATGTTTACAGTAGTAGATACATTGATATAGACAGCATGGTCACTGCTCTCCAGCATTCTATACAGTTGCAGCAACTCATGTGCTAATTGTTCTGATCATTGGAGGTTTGTTCTTATTGCTTGAGTGGCTTGACACTCAAGATAATTTTGTATATTGTTGCTGATATATTAATAAAATGATGGTTGCATATTGATATTTCTTGTTTCATGATCATATTTGCTGTTTTTTACATTATTATGTCTTGTATTGCTACTATTTCCATTTTGGAATATTACAGTTTGTCCCTTGAGAGGCTGCGTTGGTGAGCTAATAGGTGACATAACATGTACTTCAAATCTTGGAAATCTTGCAATGGAAGTCATGGATGATTTTTTCTTGTTATTTGTCTTAGGGCATGTAGAAACTGAAATGATAGGGGATGATAGAACCTATTTCATTGGTTCTGGGGATGATGTCCAGTTTGACCGGGTCATTGGGAATGATGCCCAAATTGACCTATAACAGCTGCCCCCTAAAGCATGAAGTCAGAATAATAATAATAATATTTTCTGAATGAGATGCTTTACATTGTCATATGCTGGAACTGAAGAGGAGTGGTGACTTGCATCAATCTTACAATACATTACATCATGATATATCCTCTTGATCATGAATTGCTGAGGGAAGGCATTCCCATGCTCAACACATAAACTATCTAATAACATGTACATAGTGCAGAATGTCATCTACATTGGAATGTTGTCCAATACAGACATGCCTACAGAAATAGGCCCATGTTCGGATGACGATCTGTATGTAAGGTCATTGTATAGATTATGTGTACAAAAATCCTAAAATCGCAGTCTAGATGGTGGAAACTAGATCCAAGGCCTTCTTATCTCGTTCACTCGATTTTTCAAGTACAAGTCTAGCCATGCGAATATATGATTTTTAGTCGAACATGGTAAGACATCATTCGATTACCATCCAATGATGTGAGTTTTTAACAAATGCGAGAGAACCACCATTCATGTTAATGGCCCTCAAGGTACCGCAATACATTTTGTAAGGCGTAAATAGATGATTTGATGTTGAACGCCAAAAAAATCTCTCGATCAAAATTCAGGAAGTGAGGATCTTTTTGATGCTGTAACATGCCTCATGGTACTGGAAGATGATTTTTCTAAGTAAACTTCTTGCATGATGATTTTATGTCGAGAGGAAATCACTTTATTGCAAAACAAGAGTTACTAATTTTGGAGACAAAATGTGACTTGATATAGCAATGTTCAGGGATGACTGTCATGAGAATGAAGGTTTATGAGTATTGCAGAAGGATGAGTATTCACTGGATTACTTCTCTTGAACATATCGATAGCACTAAGATGAGTTGGCAGCATTGACCCGAAACTGAAGTGAAGGTATGATGAACCATATGTATGAATGAACCATCAAGAATATTACCCAACCCAAATAGTCACGATGATGGAGTGAAGTGTCATGTTCAAGAGTGGCCTGCTACCATAAAAAGTTATGTTCACTTTCCCAAATTTTCCCTGGTCATTTTTCTACCAGTACCTCTTTATTTTTTAACAAGCTTGAGGAGGATAACATATGCTTGATCTATAATTCAACCCTTCGAGCGAATAATATATCTCTATTTCATAATTTAACGAGTCTAGCGATGAATGAAACTCGATTCTTTCCATGATCGACAAGACCATCATTATTTTATGTTTTAACGATCCTAACGACAGTGACAACCCAGTCCTTTTTCATATTTAGAGAGTTTTCAAAATAGGACGAAAGAAAACTCCATAAGTACTTTTTCATAAAGTTGTTGCTGAGATCTGAAAAAGTGTAAAATAATATCTGAGAGAACCTCCTAGCCATGTTCGACTAAGGCATTCATTTTTCGTAAATAATATATCTCAGTCCGGAAAAGGGTTAAACTTATACTGAGTAGATATCAATTCATTTACTTTTATGAGCTCAAAAAGACAAGTGTTCGGCACTCTTTTCACATTATCGGAGTCTAAAAAGAGATAAAAGAAGAATTCAAGGGTTCCTTTCTCATTGTTATCGAAGCTCAAAAAAGAGATAAAAGTACACTTCAAATCCCTTTTCATTTTTATCAAAGCTTGAAAAATAAGGATAAAAGTATGCTTTGTGGTCAAATCGTTCTTAAAATAAATCTGCACGAATAATATTCTTGTGAGTTGCAAAACCTGTTCAGAACAACATCAAATGGATTAAAAATACATGTTTCACGATAAAAATAGGATAAAACCATAGTCATAGCAATAAATATGATTTGAAAATAATCAAATGACTAATTAAAAGATTTTTACTATTCATTTTTACCATTTGAAAGTTACCATTTTCATTTTGGAGCTCTGAACCTGTTTTTTCCCTTGAACTTCAGCCATAGATTGCGATCGATTCTGTGGATGGTTTTCATCACCGTTTAATCCAGGTTGGTTCCATAAACCCTCTCTTTCTTTCAATATTCAATTCATTCCATTTCACTGCAAATTTATAGGTATTTGGGCCCCTTAGGGTAAATAATTTTTCAAAAGAGGGAAACACACCCTTGAGTATCGAAAAACTACATTGTGGAGCACCTAAAATGAAGCCTAGGTGCATATGCAACGCACTATCTCTTGCTCAAGACTACGTTGGAAGAAATTCACATTCTTGATTCTTTCATTGTACCTAAAATTTACCTTATTTTTTGCATGAAAAGGAGTCTAATGAGTCTTATGGTTATGTTTCAGGGATTCATTAGACTAGAATGATGATTACTTGGAGAGAAATAAAGCATGAAGGACAAAATATAATTTCCCTTAATGATCCGGGTACTGTAAGATCCCTAAGAGATTGTGGCTTATTAAAGTACTTCCGCTTGTCAGGTATGAGGCAACAAATATAACTTTTGGAGTTCCTAGTTCGTGCATGGGATCCGGCTATTGAGGCATTTCACATTAGGAACAAAGTGGTTCCTATTACAGTGGAGGATGTGTATTTTTTGTCAGGCTTATCAAGGAGAGGCTTGCTTATTTCTCTCTTAGGGTCTGCTCATGGAGGAGAGATGGTGAGACTATGTTCTACAATATTGCTATCCAGGGGTAGAGCCAAGCAAGGATGGCAAAATAAACATCTGTGACATTCATGATTTTCCTTTGAGAACCATTCTATTCATGATCACAATGCTTGCCAGCATGATTACACTACATGTAGTGAATATATCTTATATGTAGTATGCGCTAGAGTGCATGGAGCCAACAATCTTCAATTGGTCTGAAGCTGCACTTTACCAAATAAAAGAACAAATAAACAAGGAAAAGGGAGGAAGGAACAAAAAATTTAGTTATGGTTGGATCCTCATTTCATTTTCCTTAGAGCGGATTCCACAAATGCAGCCTCAACATGTGACATTGGGTGTATCTAACCCTAGATATCCGAGGATGTAGAGATGGGTAGAAATGATTGCTAGGCATGTAGGCCAATCGTCCATTGTGTTCTCGACTGCATTCTTTGCCTGGTTCAGGTGACAGGTTATCGCCATCGATGATTATGCATACGCAGGTGTCAATTTCCGAGGAGATCCAAAATTAGCTTTACCAGAAGGCACTCAGTGGGGTGCAATAGGTAAGAATGTTTTGACCATGTTTTTTTATTTTTCTAAGGTTTATACAATTTTATTGTATTTTGATGTTTTCCCAAGACTAAACTAAAGTTTTAATGTAATGAAGATGTTGGTCGAGTTCAAACAGTGGAGGAACCAGAGCATGGAGCAGATGGGTTGGCAGAGAGGGCTATCGAGAGAGCAGTCCTTCAGGATTTATACATGGATGAGACTCTGTCTGAGCTTTGGTAGCACATAGAGGGGTTGACTTTTGGGATTCCGGATTGCTAGATCAAAGAGTTACCCATGCGACTGTAGCACAACACTATAGGCGTTCCTAACCACTATATGTGGTTACTGCGTAGGATAGCTAAATCTATAGCATGTTACCATGATCACCACTAGTTTACTTTGACATGTTGCATACATTTTTAGGTCAGATGACCAATGTGTCTTGGGCATAAATTTTGTAAAAAACTATAACTATATATCTATTTGATTTTAGTGTTTTCCTATTTTTATTATGCAATCTTATTCAATTATGTGAATGTATATTTACATGTGTTGCAAATTTCTGTCTATAACATGATTAGATAAAGAATCATTAAATGTGTTCAAGTTTATGGAAATGTGTTGATATTGAATAAAATCAAAATGTCTTTTCAAAAGTCGAACTCTTAGGAACAAATGATGTAGTGTTGGATTTCTAAAGGTATAAACACTAGTAAGTTATAATACCACAAGTTGTGAGTCTAACCTTATAATTATGTGGTTAATACCAAATGAAGTGGCATAAGAGAGAAGTTAGATCTACGCGCTATACTCAGTGATATTGTTTGTCAATCTATCGATAAAAACCGCTTGAAAACTCACTAACTCATCGTTTGGAACGAAAATGGCCCACGCTATAGAGGATAGATTCTGTGTACGACTGGCATCATCAGCATATCTAGAAAATGGTTCCAAAGATTTAGACATCTACAAAGAAATGTAAAGCGCATTACTAACGTCAAGAAAACTCTAAAAAAGAAACTAAGATAGTGAATGCAAATCAAAAACATATATATATATATATATAATACAAAAAAATACTACACTCATGATTAAGCATATTAACATTTCAAATACAACCCATTTCGAGGTTGCGCCAATGGAATTCCATCGTAATCCACCAACTCGTAGGCACCCTTAGAAAGAACCCTTTTGACAATATAGGGGCCATGCCATAAGGGCTTAAATTTCCCTGTACCTATTACATTAGCTTCTTGATCATAAATAAGGACCAAGTCTCCCTCTAAGAAAATGTGAGCTTGGACATTTTTGTCGTATTGTGCCTTTATATATCTCTTACGTGCTTCGTTGGCCAATTGGGCTTCATGACGCATTTTATCAAGATGGATGAGGTTAAAAAGATGCGCTTCTTCTTTTGACATGTCAGGTAACAAGTCAATTGCAATTTTTAACGACGGTATTTCACATTGGATTGGAAAGATGGCTTCCAAACCATAGAAAAATTGAAAGGGAGTGAATCTAGTTACATTTATTAATGAGGTTCAGTACACCCACAAGGCCGAGTATAGGATCAAATGCCAGTTTATTTTACGAACTCATATCATTCGTTAAAGAATACATTTAAGAATATTGTTAATAGCTTCAACTTGTCCATTTGATTGTGGATAATAAAGAGTAGAATTATCATGTGCCAATCCTAAGGTTGGTTGTCAATTCAATCATCATGTGGTTGAGAAAATTCTTCCCATAATCTTTGACTATAGCCTGTGGGACCCAAAACCGTGCAATGACATGATTAAAGAAAAAAAAATTAGTTGTTTGTCCTTTGTTTTTTAATGTAGGCATCGCTTTAGTCCATTTGGTAAAGTAGTCTACTACGAAAATAATATAACCATGCCCACCGAATGAATGAGGGTTACAGGTCATGAAATCAATGCCCCATTTCGAAAATGGTCCTAGAGAGACAACAGGATGCATTGGTGTTGGCGGTTTACAGATTTTACGATCAAATATTTGGCATGTATGACAACTTCTAACCGCGAGGATGCAGTCGCAAAATATGGTAGGAAAAAAGTAACCGATGTAGAGTATCTTCTGCATGGTAGTGTGTCCAAACAAGTGTCCACCATAAGCCCCATAATTATGATAATCATTTAAAATCTTTTCGGCCTCCTCATGAGTGAGGCACCTTCTTAAAATTGTATTGACCCCACGATGATAAAGTGTATCGCTGACGATTAGATAATCTTTGGCTTGGTATCAAATACATTTTTGGTCAGAGAGAGAGGTATTAGGATGAAAAGTCTCGGTTTGGAGATAAATGATAAAATCCCCATACCAAGGATCAGATGATCTGATCAGAAACAGAGAATCATCAGGAATAGATGGTTCTGACGTAGTAGCAGTACTATCAGAGGGAGGGTCATAGAGAAGCTCAGCCAAAACTAAAGTTTTCCTTGACTTGGATTTGATGAATTCCAAATCAAATTCCTACAAAATGATGATCCATTTTGAATATGTGCCCCCCAACAATTGACGTGATAAGATGTAAGTCACGGGGTTGTAATCTGAAATGAGAATGGTCTTCCGGAATAGGATATAGTGGCGAAATCTTTGGACAACTTGAACAGCTGCCAAGGCAAGCTTTTCTACATATGAATACTCCACTTCCATTTCATTGAGATTACAACTCAAAAAATAGATTGGATTTTCTATCCCATCTTTTACTTGGACCAATACCATAGCAATGGTTGAATTAGTGGCGGCGATATATAAGAAATAATCACTATGATAATTGGGGGGATATATTAATGATGCCCAGACAAGAGTATCCTTGACAGCATCAAAATTAGTTTGCACAACTTGGTCCCAATGGAAGGGAATCCCCATTTTCAAGAGCCGCGTAAATCCTTTAGCCATTTGGCGTAGTTGGGTATGAACTTTCTTAGGAAGTTAGCATTTCCTTGTAGTTTCTGTAGCTAAAGTAAATTTGATGGCACAGGAAAATCAAGAATGACCTGGACCTTCAATGGGTCTATTTGAATTCCTTCTTTTGAGACGAAAAATCCAAGCAGATGACTAGAACCAACACAAAACAAACATTTATGTGGATTGAGGTGTATTTTGTAGTGTTGGAAACATAAAAAGATGGCTCTTAAATGCATTTGGTGATCAGTCTGATTCCGTGAATGCATAGTTAAATCATCTAGATAGGGTTGAACAATGTGCTTGATGTCATTGAAAGCATAATCCATTTCTCTCTGAAAATTTTCCCTAGCATTCTTTAAACCAAATGGTAGTTTCTTATAAGAGAATCTGCCCCAGGGATAGATGAATGTTGTCTTATATTGATCCTCTGGGTAGATATTGATTTGATTGTAGCCAGAAAATCCATCCATGAATGAAAATATTTTGCATCCAGCACAATCGTCAATAATCTGGTCGATAAAGGGAGTAGGATAGTTGTCTTTTGGATAAGCAATATTGACATCCCGATAATCGACGCACACTCACTAGTACATTTGGCGGAAATTTTGACACTTTAGTTCTGACACTTTTGTCATAATGTCTGCAATTTCCCCAATTTCTATCAATTTTTCAAATCCCACCACAAACCGTCACTATACCGACGTTTAGGGATATCGTTGCTCTTACGACGTTTATGGGATGAAACGTCGAAATTGCGATGTCGCCTACACATTTGTCGGTCTTGCGATGCTTGGGAGAAACCGTCGAAAGCACAACATTTCTCATATAGACGTCGGTCTTGCAACGTTGTGAAGCCAAACGTCGCAAGACCTACATCTATATGAGAAATGTCGCTCTTCCGACGATTTCTCCCAAGCGTCGCAAGACCAATGTTTAAACAACACAACATTTTAATATGAAAAGCATTGTATTATTTAACATTTTATTAATATAAATATGATTTATTTGGATATAATAAATATTGCATCATTGCATAACATTTGTTTGGTTGGACAACAAACTTGGACATGAAAAACAATTACATGCGTGGACATGTAAAGTATTACTTTATTAACAATTGTTCAACATTTGAATATGAAAACATTATATTATTTAACATTTTTTTATATATAAATATGATTTATTTGGATATAATGAGTATTACATTATTGGATAATGTTTTTTTTTATTGGAAAACATGCTTATACATCAAAAAATTTACATTACACAAGTATACATGAAAACTTGCACATTTTGGTATATTATTCCAAAGGCTAGGACATGCTTGGGATCTTTTAAATCCTTGATTACAACTTGGTGAGATGAAAACTCTACTATTCTACCTTTACTTGAATGAGTGATTTGATATTTTAATTGAAGGTTGCAACAAAGACTCGGAACACATAATACATTATTGAAATTTATGTTATATTCCTTAGTTGTTATAGACCCTACATCACCAACAACAACAAAAAATTGGTGTTACAATCATTACAAGAAACAAAATTGCATTTATGCTTAACCATATAATAATATGCTCTAGAATAAATAAGCCACGTCTCATTGGAATAAGAAGTAGAGGATGCATTGAAATAGAAACCAAAAGCAAAAGTGTATTTCCAAAAGAGCTAAGCCTGGGTGAAATATTTTTTGGAAACAAAAAACATGATAAGCATATCTCAGCGTAGGTTTGACCTTTTGACATTTGGTGTGTAAGATGTGCGTGAGAAGAAACTATACAAGTCAAACATAAGTTACTAAAATACTCCATGGTTAGGGACTAATAAACAAACAAATTCACCATCCTTTCAAAATTATTACATCTATATGAATACATTGTCGAAGGGACCTCACAAGTATATGAGAAAAAATATACTAGCATACCCTCAAAATAGAAAGTGAATGCAAAAGTGAATTAGGGTTGTTATGTTGTTCAAAGATCAATGGATATCTATTTTAAATAGAAAATGAATAATTCAAAAGGTATTCATGCAAGGGTAAGTATGAGTGGACATATGATGGAAGGATGTGATGTCAAAGGTCATGAAATATCTATTCCTCACTAAATCTACTTCAATTGTTGTTCCTAATATCCCCAGCGCTATGGGAATATAAGGAATGAACAATTGTTGTTATGTATCAGGTAATTTTTGTTACAATTAAATTTAAGGTTGTGAATCATTGTTTTGTATTAGATCCATAGTCCAAAGTGTACAATAGGGTCATTTTGATAGTCCGAACAAATTTCATCTTATTGTAAATATTATCTCTAATTTGTAAAATTAAAATCACCGATAAATTAGGAAACATATTCCATATTTTGGGGAATGAGATTTGATTAAGGGGGCCTGGTTGATACTAATGTCAGATTGTGCACTTTAATGAACTAGATGCATAATAAATTCGACTAGAAAAGCAATGTTTGGGAACCATACTAATATATGTATAGAGAGAATCAAAACTAAATGAACTCTAGTTGTGTTGACAGCCAGCTAATAGGGGTGACGAAGAGGGTATTCCAACATAACCAAAGGAAGTGGCTAAAATGTTTAATGGGAGAAAATTCATGACTCTACACATGTTGAAGAGGCAAGCATTGGAATTCGAAGGCACAAGAAGAGAATTATTTAAGAGGTATTTATTTTTCAAGGCGGTTCTAGGGGGCAGGAAAATTTTATTTTGAAAGAGATACTTTACTCTGTAGGAGCACAACTAATGAAAATGAATTTAGAGAGTAGTGGCTTGGATTGAGGCTTATGAACCCATTGTTAGTGTCTTTCTCAAGGGTTGATGAACCCATTGGGAAGCTTTCAAATTGATATTATAACGAATGAAATATGAAAAGGATATTAAGAGGAATCTTAGTTTTTTAGATATTTCGTATGTTTATAAAATTGATCCAAATATATTATTATTGACGCTGTTTTGTAACATTGACAAATTGACCGATTTATTAACCATATATTTATATGAAAGATACTTATTTTAGATATTAACAAAATGAGAATCAAATTGAAATATCAACCTACATATTTTTCTATGAAAGACACAAAAATTTCAAGTCGCGCCTTGTGATCAGGTCGCCCGACCGAGCGCATTCGGGTCGGGCCATTTCGTTCAAGGGTGCCCGTATCAGTTTTTCTAAGTTGTGACCACCCAAGTGCCTTGTGCACGTTCAGATGGCCCGTTTGCCATTTTCTCCCATGTGGTATGGTTCGGTCGGGCGCGCCGTGTGAGGTCGCCGACCGAGCGCATTCGGGTTAGGTCGTTTCATTCAAGGGCGCCCGTATTAGTTTTTCTAAGTTATGATCACCCGAGTGCCTTGTCCACGTTCGAGCAGCTTGTTTTCCGTTTGCTCCCATGTGGCATCGTTTGGTCAGGCGCGTCGTGTCACGCCGTGTGAGGTAGCCCGACCAGGCGCGTTTAGGTTGGATCGTTTCGTTCGAGGGTGCCTGTATCCATTTTGCTGAGTTATGACCGCCTGGGTGCCTTTGTGCACATTTGGGCAGCCTATTTTTCATTTGCTCCCATGTGGCATCATTTGGCTGGGCACGCTGTGTCACATCGTGTGAGGTTGCCCGACCGGGCGCGTTCGAGTCGGCCCATTTCGTTCGAGGGTGCCCGTATCAGTTTCACTAAGTTGTGACCGCCCAAGTGCATTGTGAATGTTCAGGCAACCCATTTTCCATTTGCTCCCATATGGCATCGTTCGGTCAGGCGCACCGTGTCGCGCCTTATGATCAGTTTTCCTAACCGGGTGGGTTCGGGTCGGGCCATTTCATTTGAGGGTGCTCGTATCCATTTTTCTAAGTTGTGACCACCCGGGTGCCTTGTTCACGTTTAGGCGGCCCGTTTGTCATTAGCTCCCATGTGGCATTATTCGGTCGGGTGCGCCGTGTCGCGTCGTGTGAAGTCGCCCGACGGGATGCGTTCAGGTCGGATCGCTTCGTTCAAGGGTGCCTTTATTAGTTTTGCTAAGTTTTGACCGCCCAGGTGCCTTGTGCATGTTCGAATGGCCCATTTTCCATTTGATCCCTTGTGGCATCGTTCAGTCGGGCGCGCCGTGTCGCACCTTGTGATCAAGTCGCCCAACCGGGCGCGTTCGGGTTGGGTTGTTTCGTTCGAGGGTGCTCGTATCAGTTTTCCTAAGTTGTGACCGCCCGGGTGCCTTGTGCACGTTCGGGCGGCCCGTTTGCCATTTTCTCCCATGTGGAATCGTTCGGTCTGGCGCGTCGTGTCGTGTTGTGTGAGGTCACCTGATCGGGCGCGTTCGGGTCGGACCATTTCGTTCGAGGGCGCCCGTATCAATTTTTCTAATTTGTGACCACCCGGGTGCCTTGTGCATGTTCGAGTGGCCCGTTTTCCATTTGTTCCCTTGTGGCATCATTCGGTCGGGCGCGTCGTGTCGTGCCTTGTGATCAGGTCGCCCGACCGGGTGCATTCGGGTCAGCCCATTTCGTTCGAGGGTGCCCGTATTAGTTTTCCTAAGTTGTGACCACCCGGGTACCTTGTGCACCTTCGAGCAGCCCATTTGCTGTTTGCTCCCATGTGGCATCATTCGGTCAAGCACGTCGTGTCGCGCCGTGTGAGGTCGCCCGACCGGGCATGTTTGGGTCGGACCGTTTCATTTGAGGGCACCTGTATCCGTTTTGCTAAGCTGTGACCGCCCAAGTTCCTTGTGCACATTCAGGCGGCCCATTTTTTGTTTGCTCCCTTGTGGCATCGTTCGGTCAAGCGCGTTGTGTCGCACCGTGTGAGGGCTCATGACCGCGCGCATTCGGTTTGGGTCATTTCATTCGAGGGCGCTCGTATCAGTTTTGCTAGGTTTTGACTACCAGGGTGCATTGTGCACGTTCGAGCAGCCTGTTTTCTGTTTGCTCCCTTGTGGCATCATTCGATCAGGCGTGTCATGTCGCACCGTGCGAGGTTGCCCGACCAGGAGCGTCTGGGTCGGGTCGTTTCGTTCGAGGGCGCCCGTATCAGTTTCGCTAAGTTGTGACTGCCCGGGTGCCTTGTGCACATTCAGGTAGCCCATTTGTCGTTTGCTCCCATGTGGCATCATTCGGTCGGGCGCGTTGTGTCACGCCATGTGAGGTCGCTCGACTGGGCGCATTCGGGTCGACCCATTTCGTTTGAGGGTGCCCGTATCATTTTTGTTAAGTCGTGACCACCTGGGTGTCTTGTGCATGTTCGAGCAGCGCGTTTTCCATTTTCTCCCTTGTGGCATCATTCGGTCGGGTGCGCCGTGTCGTGCCTTGTGATCAGGTCACCCGACTGGGTGCGTTTGGGTCGAGTTGTTTTGTTCGAGGGTGCCCGTATCAGTTTTGCTAAGTTGTGACTGCTTAGGTGCCTTGTGCATGTTCGGGCGGCCCGTTTTCCATTTGCTCCCTTGTGGCATCATTCAATTGGGCGCACCGTGTCGCGCCTTGTGATCAGGTCGCCCGACCGGGCACGTTCAAGTCAAGTCGTTTCGTTCGAGGGTGCTCGTATCAATTTTGCGAAGTTGTGACTACCTAGGTACCTTGTGCACGTTCGAGCGGCCCGTTTTCCATTTGCTCCCTTGTGGAATCGTTCAGTCGGGCGCACCGTGTCATTCCTTGTGATTAGGTTGCCTGACCGAGTGCATTTGGGTCGAGCCATTTCGTTCAAGGGTGCCTGTATCAGTTTTGCTAAGTTGTGACCGCTCGAGTTGGACCGTTTCATTTCTGTCAGACCGTTTCATTCAAGGGCGCCTGTATCATTTTTGCTAACTTGTGACTACCTGGGTGCCTTGTGCACATTCGTGCGGCCCGTTTTCCATTTGCTCCCATGTGGCATCATTCGGTCGAGCGCGCAGTGTCGCGCCATGTGAGGTTTCCCAACCCAGCTCATTTGGGTCGGCCCGTTTTGGTTCGAGGGTGCCCATATCAGTTTTGCTAAGTTGTGACTGCCCGGGTGCATTGTGCACATTCGGGTAGCCCATTTTCCATTTGCTCCCATGTGGCATCATTTGGTCAGGCATGTCATGTCGCGCCTTGTGATCAGTTTTCCCAACCAGGCGCGTTCGGGTCAGACCGTTTCGTTCGAGGGCGCCTGTATCAGTTTTGCTAAGTTGTGACCATTTGGGTGCCTTGTGCACGTTCGGGCGTCCCGTTTTCCATTTTCCCCCATGTGGCATCGCTCGGTCAGGCGCGCCGTATCGCGCCGTGTGATGTCGCCCGACCAGGCGCGTTTGGGTCAGCCCATTTCGTTCGAGGGCACCTGTATCAGTTTTTCTAAGTTGTGACCACCCGGGTGCATTGTGCACGTTTGGGCAGCCTTTTTTCCGTTTACTCCCACGTGGCATCGTTCAGTCGGGCACGTCGTGTCGCACCTTGTGATCAAGTCGCCTAACCGAGCGCGTTCAGGTTGGGTCGTTTCAATCGAGGGTGCCGGTATCAGTTTTTCTAATTTGTGACCACCCGGGTGCCTTGTGCACATTCAAGCAACCCATTTTCCATTTGGTCCCTTGTGGCATCATTCATCGTGTTGCACCGTGTGAGGCTACCTGACCAGGCATGTTCGGGTCGGTCCGTTTCATTCGAGGGCGCCCGTATCAGTTTTGCTAAGTTGTCACCGCCCAAGTGCTTTGTGCATGTTCGGGCGGCCTGTTTGACGTTTTCTCCCTTGTGGAATCATTCGTTCAGGCACACCTGTGACGTCGCCCAACCAGGCGCATTCGGGTCGGGCCATTTCATTTGAGGGCACCCGTATCAATTTTGCTAAGTTGTGACAGCCCAGGTGCCTTGTGCACATTTGGGCAGCCTGTTTTCCATTTGCTCCCTTGTGGCATCATTTGTTCAGGCGCGCTTTGTCATGCCGTGCGAGGTCACTCAACCAGGCGCATTCGGTTTGAGCCATTTTTTTCGAGGGTGCCCGTATCATTTTTTCTAAGTTGTGACCACCCAGGTGCCTTGTGGACGTTTGGGTCACCCGTTTTCCATTTACTTCCTTATGGCATATTCGTTTGGTCGGGCACGCCGTGTCATGCGGTCCGAGGGCGCTCAACTGGGCACGTTCTGGTCGCTTCGTTTCGTTCGAGGGCTCTCGTATCATTTTTTCTAAGTTGTGACCACCCGGGTGCCTTTTGCACGTAATTCGGGTGGCCTGTTTGTCTTTTGATCCGTTGTGGCATCATGCGGTCAGGCACGATGTGTTGCGCCATGCGAGGGCGCCCGATCAGGTGCGTTTGGGTCGCATCGTTTCATTCGAGGGTGCCCGTATCAGTTTTTCTAAGTTGTGACCACCCGGGTGCCTTGTGCACGTTTGGGCAGCCCGTTTTCCATTTTCTTCCTTGTGGCATCGTTCGGTCGTTCAACTATCCCTTTCTGGTTAGGGGTAGGGGTTGGGTCGGGCCGTTTCATTCGAACGTGTTTCCTTGAGTGCCATTAGTACACGGGTATGGTTTCTGGACTAGTCATGAGGTGCAATCTGGTTATTAAGACTTCATCAGATGGCCATTCTCCGGTCTTAAATTGTGTGACAACACTGTGGCTGTGTTTGAAACTGGAGATTGAACATACATTTGGTCGTTTTATTGCAATAGGCATTTCCTGCATCAATAAATGTAAATCAATGACAAATAGATACTATAAATTAATAAATAAATAAGACATGGCAACAAGCAACAATACTTACAAAATTGTTACATTGAGACGCAAATAATAAGCAACTAATTTAACCCCTAACCCATTTAACCCCTAAACCATAAACCTCTAAACCCTTAACCCCTAACCTAGGCTAAACCCTTAACCCCTAACCCACTTAACCCCCTAAACCCCTAGTAAACCCCTAACCCATTTAACCCCCTAAACCCTTAACCCCTAACCCCTTAAACCCTAAACCATTAAACCCTTAACCCTAACCCGTTAAACACTAATTCCCAACCCCTAAACCATCTAACCCCCTAAAACCTAACCCCATTAGCCCCTAACTTCTAACCCCTAAAATCCTTAACTTCTAAATCACCTAACCCCCTAAACCCCTAACCCATTTAACCCCCTAAACCCTAAACCTATAGCCCCTTAACCCCTAACCCATTTAACCTCCTAAACCTCTAAACCCCTAACCCATTTAACCCCTAAACCATAAACCTCTAAACCCTTAACCCCTAACCCCTAAACACTTAATCCCTGACCCATTTAACCCTTAAACCCTAAACCTATAACCCCTTAACCTCTAACCCATTTAACCCCCTAAACCATAAACCTCTAAACCCCTAACTGGGTGTGTTCGGGTCGGGCTGTTTCGTTCGAGGGTGCCCATATCAGTTTTTCTAGGTTGTGACTGCTCGGGTGCCTTGTGCAAGTTCAGGCGGCTCATTTGTCATTTTCTCCCTTGTGGCATTGTTCAGTCGAGCGCGCTGTGTTGCGCCGTGTGAGGTTTCCTGACCGGGCGCGTTAGGGTTGGGCTGTTTCATTCGAGGGTGCCCGTATCAGTTTTGCTAATTTTTGACCGCCCGAGTGCCTTGTGCACGTTCGGGCGACCCGTTTTCCATTTTCTCCCTTGTGGCGTCCTTCAGTTGGGTGCGCTGTGTCGTGCAGTGTGAGGTCACTCGACTGGACGCGTTCGGGTCGGGCTGTTTCATTTGAGGATGCCCGTATCATTTTTTCTAGGTTGTGACCGCCCAGGTTCCTTGTGCACGTTTGGGTGGCCCATTTTTCATTTTCTCCCTTGTGACATCGTTCGTTCGGGCGCACCGTGTCACGTCATGTGAGGTCGCCTGTCCGGGCATGTTCGAGTCGGGTTGTTTCGTTAGAGGGCGCCCGTATCATTTTTGATAAGTTGTGACCGCCCAGGTACCTTGTGCACGTTCGGGCGGCCCGTTTGCCATTTTCTCCCCTGTGGCATCATTCACCATGTCGCACTGTGTGAGGTTGCCCGACCGGGCACATTCGGTTCGGTTCGTTTCGTTCGAGGGCGCCCGTATCAGTTTTGCTAAGTTGTAACCGCTCGGGTGCCTTGTGCACATTCGAGCGGCCCATTTTCCATTTGCTCCCTTGTGGCATCGTTCAGTCAGGCGCGTCGTGTGAGGTTTCCCAATCGGGCGCATTCAGGTCAGGCTGTTTCATTCAATGGCCCCCATATCACTTTTTCTAAGTTGTGACCGCACGGGTGCCTTGTGCACGTTCGGGTGGCCCGTTTGCCATTTTCTCCCTTGTGGCATCATTCGGTCAGGCGCGTCATGTCGTGCCGTGTGAGGTCACTCGACTGGGCGCGTTCAGGTCGATCCATTTCATTCGAGGGCACCCGTATCATTTTTGCTAAGTTGTGACCACCCGGGTGCCTTGTGCACGTTTGCACGACCTGTTTTCCGTTTGCTCCCCTGTGGCATCGTTCGCCTGATTATCCTTACTAAACCAAAAATTTCATTGAAAATAATCATTCATACCATAACATTACTACTTCCCTTTTAACCACATAAAACTTATTTTTAAGTTACCATAATTCATCTTTATTATCACATAATTAGATTAAAAAATTAACCAAAATCCCTAGTTTATGAAATAAAAATTCAAATGTTTTATATAATTAATAATTAAAATAAATGTCTTAGATCTAATCTCATTAATAATTATTTATAATCAACAATACCACTTATTTACACAAACCCCTTATTAACCCCAAGAAAAGTCTCACACATTTTATTTAATGGAATTTGAGTGGCCTTAAAAAACACACATACTTCATTTCAAAATGTCAAAAAATTTCAAATATCAAAAGTTTTAATTTCCCTCGTTCATTTCCTTCCAGTTGCATGGTTTTTCCATGGAAGGAGGGAGGATACGGTAAATCCCATTTGGAGGGGCAGTTCAGGGTTAAAACAAATTCACTCTATCTATTAGCTCTGCGGCCAAAGGTTTTCAAATAAGCAGAAGTTGCAAAATGGTTTTTGAGCCATCTTTGATATTGGGGTTTCGTTGTTCTTTTGGTTTGGTTTCTATGGTTTTTATGAGTTTCTTGTGTTTTAAGACTAGGGTACATTGGAGCTTTATCTCACACAATTTTGATGTATTGAGTATATTGAGGTGGCCGTGACCTGGTCTGTGTCCTCAAATGCTCATAGTAAAATGTAAGAGATTCTTCATATCTGTGGGCCAATGTGGTAACCTTGATAGCTCCAGTTTTGGAAGTGTATTCCAGAAGAACACAGATAAATCATTTGGAGATATTTGTGGGCACTTCAGATATACAATGAAAGGTTGACGTGCTTTTTTTTGCCTTTGCTGTTTACATATTTCATGAAGCTATAAAATTATCAGGCACTGAGTTTCCTGAGTCTATAAAGTGGCCATATATTCTCTGTCATTTAGTTGTAGATTCATTGAACAAACCAGATGATGCTACCTGGTACTCCGGGTTGACTCATATCCATGAGCTGAAAGAGAAAATTTTCTCTACTTGGTTTGCTCCTGTTGGGTCTGCAAGCGATTATCCTGTATTTTCCAAGTGGGTTATATATGGTGAGGTATGTTTTTATCACTTACAAGTTTTCTTTGTTATTTCTTTCTATAATTTGTCCCCTTGTATACAACTTTGTATAATGGTCGACCTGAATTTTGACTTTAAAGTTTAGCTAAATCCTAAGTTCTCAAAAATGATAGGATGCAATTATTTTTATTTTAAGTTGAACTGCTTCACATAATCAGTTGGAAGTAAACTTTGACCCAGATACAATCATGTCCTCTGATCCGGAAACGACTCAATCTGTGGAAGATCAATCCCCAGAAATGCCAATAGTTCCACAGTTTGTATCATTGACCGAGGAACAACAAACTCTATTAAGCAAGGAGGAATTCACTCATATAATTGAAACCTACAGGCAAGATGATGGTGTAGGGGGCAGAGATTTGTGATGTTCACTGCTTGCACAATTGATTGCTTAGGTTTATGCTCATAAATTTTTTTATCAATAGTCTGTTTGAACTGCTTTAGAGATACTGGAATCTGAATTTGCCTCATCATCAATGTTTGGCTTTAATGATTACATTCTGAACTTTGAAAATCCTCTTTATAAAAGCGGTTTTTTATCAAGTCAAGACATCATTTCCCCATTACTGTTTTATATTAAATTTCTTCTGTGATTGAGAAAATTTGCAAGGTTGAATGTTATAATTTATTATTCATAAGTGCCAAAAATTTGTTATTTTATGTGGAGACAAGATAAATCTTGCATAGGATACACAAAACACTCACAACAGATGAATATATAAATTTTGACAAAAAATATTTCCAGAAATAGTGTTCAGACATATTTCCATTCAAAATGGAATCCTTGGAAATGTTTCCTGTGCAACAGTCGTCACATATTAATTGAGTTGATTTGTGTGCATGATTTTTCATTCTTTATTTTTCACATTGGATTCTTGTGACTTGAAATATTTATGCTCTGCGTACAACCATGATGAATTTTTCTAATGTGGTTTGACCTAGGTATAGAGAGTCATGTCCTACTGCAAAACAAGTTTAATTGTTTAATATGTTACAATAATCTAATCAAATATTAGCCCATTAGATTCAATTTTTCTAGTGTGTAGTTCAAGATGTAGGAAACACAAGTGTTTAGTTGCTTGGTTGTGGTAACATTTTGGGCTCCTTTTCAAATTCAGGACAATAAAATGTGACAAATTTTGTTATTGAAGCATACTAAGGAAAACACTAATACGGTAATACCTCCTCTACAAATGAAAAGCGATTCTTCAACAAACTAGTGTCTACACTAAATCCTTGTACATAAGATTCTTACTGAAGTGCCTGCTTGCACCATTACTGATTCTAACACCTCGCTCAAAATAATGTCACCTTATTATATGACATCTGCAACCAACCACCTTTCATCATCAATCCCAGATTTTATGGTTGTTGTTACATTGATTGCATGATCATGAGAGAAATTTTCAAATTCCATTCTAATAAGGCTTAGAAGCTAGAAAACTTGAAAGACAAATTCCTTAGAAATACTCTGACCGTATTAACTATTCATATTGCAGACCTTTTGCTTTAGATAGTCTCTTCTGACCTTACCCCCGACGAAGTTTCTTAAATCAATCATCTTTATAAATATGATGATCAAAATGAATCAATTAATTGCGAGACTATCATGTTGGGATACACCATGTTCAAAATATTTGCTAGAAGAGCAGACAAATTCATCTCCATATGGGTAGAGAGGAAGAAATTACAGGTTTAAGGTTTATTCATTGCAAATGGAATCACACACTTTTGACTATTTTTCAATCCTCCCAAATGCTATTGAGGAAGCAAAAGTAAGTATATTTTTGATCCATGGACACCTGTTAAGCCTTTCAGATAGTTGGAAGAAACCTACTATTTGAGAGGTTGAAGGTATACCTCTCCTATGCTTGGCGATCTCTATAATTATGACCCTATATGAGATTAAAATGATCATCTCTGGGATTTATTATATACATTAACATAGTAGTCAAGCAAGGGTGTCGACTGCCTCACATTCTTTGGACTTCATATTTATGGATGAGAGTTTCTCATTTCAAAATCCATGGGTGGTAAAGGTGGAGGCCCTCTATGGGATCTCCATTTCACTATTTTTTGACAACACTGTCCTTATATTTCACGAATCAAAAAATGAAAGTACATTTTGAGCTCATTCTGGGATGAACATGGTCTTCAAGTCCACCTTGCAAACACAAAAGCATGTAAGTAATCTCAGCTTCTTTTCAAGGATAGCAGGTAGAAATGGTGACATCCTATTCTTTCCTTTGAATGTTATTATTTGGTTCATCTTTTAACTTGTTTTCGACATTTGTATCAATGTTTAACAGAGGATTGCAACATTATCAACCTTGGAGAGACGATGTTTCCAACTTCAGTTTAAGGATATTCAGGCTAAGTTCTGGTTTCTTGACACCATGGTGATTCATTCTCTCCTTATTTGGAAGGTTTGGAGTTTGGAGCCCATACCTACAAAAAACAAGTCATGAATCAATTGAGAGAGGTTACTCATTGCTATTCTCTCATTTATGGGAAACATTGTTGTAATATGGCCCACTTAAATTGCAAGGCCATTGCCTTTTCCTCGTGAAATCATCCTCCATATCTTGAAGGTTGAAACAGAATATTGCAACATACACTGCTTCATTTTTCTTTTGTTACTTTTGTAGGAGAAAATCATAAAATAAAATGGCTATGCTAATCTCATACTCCATACCTGAAGGTTTAAATATAATGTTGTAACATACACTACTTACATTCCTGTAAGTTTCTTTTCTTTTTCTATTAGTGTCAGAGAAAGTTAAGTTGTGTATTTGTAGTTGTTTATGTTAACGTATAAACAGTAGGAATAGGCTTGACATTCTTTGCTATAGCGCATCAATTTCAATAAATGTTAAAATACTATATTATTGGGAAACTTGAAAGTTTCCATTTATGATTTTAGGGGCTCACGTCAAAGCGATTGGTGGAGGTGCCTCAAAATGTCGCAAGCTTTCAGCTAAGAATATCCTCCAAAATTATAGGTGATTCAAGTTCACTGTTTTATTTCCTATTTATCTTATGTTGCTTCTTGTAAGAAGGAAAAAAGTATCTGGATAGTTTTAGAAAAATGTTTTGGCCAATATATCAATAGATTTCTTTCAAGTGTTCATTAAAACGTTTTCAATTCCTCTAGCCCACTAGGGCCTGGAATTGAGATCCACAAAACATTCCTATACAGAGGAGACTCTCTTTTTTCCAATGCAATTGATCCAGTAGCTTTGATGTGCTCACTTCAACATTTCATAAGATTAGTCCACCCTTGATGACCAAATAATATATTTTGATTCTCTTCTTGACTCCCTGTGATGAAAGAGTAGTAGGAATGAGGATTGTCAAAGCACATGCATCTTGTTTACCATCTAGCAACGAGTTACTCAGCCATGAAAGACCTACGAGCTAGTCACATGATATTCCCCTTTCAACTGTACAGAGCCTACAAAACATACTAGTAGTGCCTGTTGTAACCTTTTTTCAATACACATTGAAGTGGTTGCTTAAATATTTGGGCACTTGGAGCTCACCAGGTCAATCAGAAGTTCAAAAACTACAGAGATATTCAGGGTGTCTGCAATCTGAATTGTAGTGAGGGAAATCTGGCTTTCTATGTTTAGCACTCACAATTTCATGATTGGTGCTTTATCACTCATGTCTACACATAATTCATTGTCTGTGTAATTTCCTCCCTCTAATCTCGAATTGCAATGAAAGAAATCTGTAGAATGAGAGGGAAAAGAAAACAAAGGACATATATGCATACAATGACACAATGATTTACATGGAGAAAAGTAGTCAACCCCTTGATCTCAAACAAGATTCAGATAACTGGGAAGAAGAGCTCCTCTTGGATAACCAAATAACTAGGAAGAAGAGCGTCCAATTTAAAGTTTCATTTAAAAAAAAAAAAATTAAACAGTCGTCAGTATTGCGACGCTTCATAAGCGTCGGTCTTCCGACGCTTTGAACATTTCCCCTTTTCGTTGGTATTGTGATATTTATTCATAGGCGTCAGTCTTCTGACGCTTTGAACGATTTCCCCTTTTCATCAGTATTGCGACGTTTCGCCATAAGCGTGGGTCTTCCGATGCTTTGAACGATTTCCCCTTTTCATCCATATTGCGACGTTTCATTTTTTTTAATTTTAAATCTTTGTCAGTATTGCGATGTTTTAACATAACGTCGGAATTGCGACGTTAGTTTGAAAAATTGACATACGTCGGAAGACCGACAGTTCGGTATCGTCGAAAGACCGACAGTTTGGTAACATCGGATGACCTATGCTTATAAAACGTCGAAATAGTGACGGTTAGCATAACATCGGAAGAGCAACGGATGCCTGGAAACATCGGAAGAAGTGTTGCTCTTCCAACACTTTTTTGAAGTGTCGAAATTGTGACGTAATGGCTAACCACATTTTTTCCGACCTCAAATTGTTACTCTTGCGACGACTATGTGTCGGAAAAGTAACGAAGTGGCCGTTGAAAATTGGGCCAAATTTACTAGTGGCTCTTATGGTTCCTTGTTTTTTTATGACAGGAATGATTTTGGAAACCCACTTAGTTAGTGGAACAAGGTAATTGAAACTAGCATGCAAAAAAATTTCAACTTTTTCTTTAATGGCAATGACCTTCTTTGGATGAATAGGACGAAGGAATTGACGTATCGACTTGACATCAGGGTACATATTAATAGTGCGTTCAACGATACTAGTATCTATGCCTGGCATTTCCTCGTAAGACCAAGAAAATACATCATGGATTTCACGAAAAAGAGAGTGATATGTTTTGAGTTCCGATGGAGAAAAAGACATGCCAACATGAATGTTTTCTACAACGCTAGGTTTGGTCGAAATATCGATAGAAATTGTTTCTTCAATAGTTGACAGATTTCGCTCGGAATTGATTGCATTAATAGGAAAAGAATTCGAAAATAATTTTTTGCTCGATGGGTGATATAGTTCACTAAGATTATTTTCTTCATAATCAGGAAGATGGGAACGGTGATGATAATATTCCCATAGTTCTCCTTCCGACATCATGGTTTCCAAATTATTCTCATATATCAAGAAATTTGAGGAAAAAGGATTAGATGGAGTACCAAAATCTAAGGAACGATCAACCCAAACAATCGGCGACGATGATTTCGGATTCGTCGCCTAAGCCAGATAGATTGATTGCTATGTCATCTCAATAGGGCTAGGCGGCATAAATTCGTCCAACGTAACAACTTCAGAATCACCCGTACTCTTCCTTAAGCCATATGGAATGGAAGAGATCATGTAGCAAGTCTCTATACTTGTATTTTTTGTCGATGTCGCAGGCGATGGTAATGCAAAGGTTCCCATGAGAGTGGAATCCTTTAAGATTCATACACCAATGTTCTGAAGTGTGAGTTGGGGTGTGTGAACTAACGAAACACTTCCAGTTACCTGGGAACTAGAGGAAAAGAAGGATAGCCGATTGATGACTGTGATAACACCTTTATGTGAAAAGGCGATCATTCTAAAAAATGTAGAAACAATTGCAGTCATAGCATATACCCATGGTCTTCCAAGTAAAATATTGTAGTCAAGGGGTCCGTCAACAACCTTAGCTTCAACATTCACTATTTTTCCCCCTACTTCAACATGCAGGTTATTGATAATACCATAAGGCTTATATGTACGTTCATCAAAAGCCTTCAACATCGTTGATGATTGTGATAATCGTGGCGAGCCAAGTGACTTCCAACAGTTTAGAGAAAAAATGCACATAGATACTCCCTCATAAATAATAGTACGATGAATAAGGTGATTGAGAACATTTACTTGGATGGAGAATTCCAATTCTACTGGTAATTGTGGCACATAGCCCATATGATTAAAGACTACGAGATTAGAATCAGTCGGATCAATTCCACCAATTTCCAACAACAAAGCCTATTTCTGGGAGGGACAATTTTGTAATACCTCAAGTGCTGACATAGCTGAAGGGGATTGAGCCAAATCTTCAACTATATTATAATTTTGAGCATCTCTTGCTCGAGGATTATATGTCGATTTATGAATGACTCCCTTTGATGGTTTGATTTTTAATTCAGGACTAACAGGTGGTGGTACCGATTCCATAGACGAATTCATGGTCGAGGTAGTAGGTCGATCAATGCCCTGACTATCGTAATATTTATTATGCGTTGAAACCAAAAAATTTGTCGATGGCTTTGTGACAGATAGCATAAGCACTTGGGAACTAGAAGCTAGATCCATAAACATCAAATTTGTCTCTGGATTCGGAAACGGATCTTTCAACACAGCTGACGCATGTGAATTCTTAGCCATTTTTGAGACTTCAAATCGGTGAGTAAAATCCTGAAAAAAAGTGTTCCTAATTACATATTATGCATGGTTAATGAGGTTTCCTATTTCCATATGATTGATCAGATGATATTTCCTATGGGGTAGAAGTTTTCATTTTCTTTGATTTCCCTTTTTTCTTACTTCCGAGTTGCTTGTCATTTTTGCCTTTGTCAAATGACATAGAATTGATTTTGAAAGAACGCGCAGGATCAGATGCAGTAGTATGATGTGTGCTTGTAGTACCGATCATACCGTCTCTGGCATGAGAGTCCTTTAATGGAGGAGGAACAGTAAAATTAGATCTCGGCCCATGAGGAACTTTCTTGTAGAGTGTGCTAGACTGAGTATAAATTAAGTATAAATATTGTGCACGAGAAATAACTTTCTCTTCAGTGACGACACCACCCTTAGCCACATCCTCAGTTATAGATGGTAATAGGGACTTAATGAACCACTCAACAAGGATTTTATCAAAAACAAATGTCTTAACCATTCTATGACGACGACGCCACTCATGAATATGATCAGAAATGTGACTAACATTAGTCTGTTTAAAATTAGTCAATAGTTTCGTTCCAATTTCATTGTAATATTCCTTATTAGCCCAAGCTAATGTTGGGAAAAATACTGAGAGGGGGGGGGTGAATCAGTATTTTGGACTTACTGAAAACTTTTTACTTTTTCTTACTTCAAAAACCCAAATGCTACTTTCCTGAATCCAACTCGCGTATACACGTGGATCCCCTTAATAAAACATGCGTATGTCCAGAGATATTATTATGCAAATAATTCTTCACTTATATCATTCCATCATTCATTCATTAGATGTTCAATAAACAGTAACATGTGCAGTAAGAACATAATAAATCATCACACATAAGCAACACACATGAACACTAGGATTTTAGGTGGAAACCCAAGTCGGGAGAAAACCACCGCTGCCGTTGTCTCAGCCTTCAATATTTTATTATAAAGAAAACATCTTACAACTATGTACTGGCGCAGACTCATACTAGTATGTAGGCACCCACCTGCGCTCATTTACAAGCCTCTCCTGGAAGGGAGCTACGAACCCCTGCTCTCGTTTACCAACCTCACCTGGAAGGGAGCTACACCCCCTGACTGAAGGCTACAACCTTCAGCACCTCTGCGAACCACGTTTCATCAATTTTCATACTGGATCCAACAACTTCCACACAACATACCTTGTAGGCCACTTTTCATCATATTTTCAGACTGGACCCACTCCATACGTTTAAGCTCAATCATACATCAAACTGATACTTATAACTTCATCAATTCACTTATTGAATCATCAACCAAACAACCAACACCCTGATCATCAATCAATCATAATCAGCAGCATATTCAACTTCAACAAACCCTAGTTTTCATACGCGCTTTCCTTTCATTGATCCTGCGTATATATGCGCTTCCATGCATATCAACTCGCGTATACATCTTCACATACTTTAGAACTGGTTTCACATTTCATACGCGCTTTTGCTGAATTAAACCCACGTATATACACGCTTCCTCTGCTGCAAATAAGCGTATAGATCTTCAAAGATTATGGGACAGCAAAATTCTTCAGAACAGATATATATATCTCAGATTTTACCCTTCACTTCAGACATATGTTCGCCTCATGTTAGATTTGAACATTCCACAAACAGATCTAGAAAATACAAATACATCTAGATATCCCTCTTCATCATTTTCTTCGTAGGTGCATTCAAATCTATCATTCAATTGTTACCCATTCCATACAGATATACTTTAGAGTGAAGTATTCATTAAAACCCAAACACTTGCACCCTTTTGCACTATGATTTTCTTCTCCTTATATAGATTTTGTCTTTTTCAATACCATGAGTCAAAACCACGAACCGTTAATGGTATTCCTGGATGGGGTCCAGCGTATTAAAAATCGAGCCAATTTAAATTGAAAACCCCAACCTTCGTTCTTCCATGCATGAATCATCCCAAAGGTAGTCTTTTATCTCCGCCATATAATATTATAACTATAACCCCAATGGTTATTTTAAAACTTTACACTGCCCCCCGTAACATTACTTTTAATCATATTTTAATAAAAAATTTAACCCGGACTTCAATCTTCAACCAAACTAGATTTCATCCTCTGACCCCGAGCCCACATCGCAGTTGGCCATTTGCGATGAGCGATATTGGCAGATCAAACAAAGTGTGATGGTGCGATATGCGATGGCGCGATGATCGCACATCGCAAACAACGGAACTTGCGATGGCGGAGATATCAAATATGCGATATTGCGATATCGCGATAGCGTGACGATCGCACATCGCAAACTTCCACATCAACAAGACATTTAAACTTCAAAACTTGTGATCTTGCGATTTGCGCTAAAGTGGTGGGGACCACTTGTCCTCCCTTTTTAGAAACTTTAAGTCTTTCTACTATTTTAATCAATTTTCTTCATACTTGGTTGTTGAAGGCTTTGAAAGCTCGAAATGACTATCTTTAAATAAACTCTACTCCTCCGTAGTCTGGAACTACGAATGTCTTCATTCCTTCTGCAAAAATACTTCGCCCATAGCAAAAATTTCTCCTCTACAATACTTATCTGCAGCCCATGACAATTCATTCATCCTTACATTTCTCCCATCCTTCTTGAATGCGAGTTGTTGTTCACCAAAACTCTGTTGCGCCTTTTTACTCTTTTCTCCCATTCTGTCTCTGCTCCTTCTGATCTTCCTCTGTTAACCTTTTCCTCCTTAAACAACACACTGCACCATTGTGGATTTACTTTCATTAATAAGTAGGATTCTATCAAGCACAACTTCATCAAATAGATTGCCATCAACTTTATCAAGTAGGTTGCCATTTTCATCAAGTACGTTGCCATCTTCATCAAGTAGGTTGCCATCAAGGACAACACATTGCATCATATTGCCAACAATCTCCCCCTTTGGACTTGATGGCAACCATGATGGTGTTTGATCACCACAACAGATAGATACATCAAATACCATGATACTCTCCCCCTATTCAAACACCATGATAATCTCCCCCTTTGACATCAAGGGCAAATGGTAGATCAAAACCAAAACAAGGTTTTTCTTCACATGTAGAAAGAAGAGCTCTTGTAGATCTAATGTGTACTGAAGGTACCATGCTCCCCCTAAGTTCATGTTGTATTTTCAAGCATATTCTTCAATGAAGTACATGACTCTATGACCTTTCCTATCACCAAGGACTTATACTTACATCAAGGATCCAACCAAGTGGATTTACATATATGACTCAGCTAACCAACCAAGTGGGTTTACAAATTTTAACAAGCTCTTACAAGACTGAATATAACAATTTACATCATAGGTCTCATCATGACCCTTTTCATCAAAATACAGAAATGACTTATACAATCAAGACCAAAGAATCTCAAGCATGAGATCAGGCCACAGCAAATAATTAGAATGCCAAGAATGCATCCTTTCCTTATGACCAAAGCTCCCCCTTAGCTTGTGCATCCTGAACACTTTCAACAGCAAATCGTTAAGGCATCTTCATCTAATATCAGAGAATGAAACAGAAATATGAGAGCTGAAACGTCACCAGAGATACCAAACAGCACTGCAACTGTGTTTTCAGATTTCATCCAATAATTGTAGCATAAGCACGTCAGTAACCAAGCCTTCCAACTAATGTTTAACCCTTCGAACTTTATAAAATATCCAACTCTTTTAAAAAAATTAACCTTTGATCTGGGGGCCCATAAATATAATCAATTCCGCTTTCCAGATCGACGGTATATATCACTTTTAGCCATATTTAATTTAAACCATCTTGGTTGAGCCCACAAACATTAAAGTGAAAAGAACCAATTAAAATAATTCGAACTAGGCCCACATATATGATCAGTGACCCAATCACATTTCCACTCGTACCTTGGTTAATCTTCGCACCTTTTCATTATCGTTTGTGCCTCTTCATCAAGCGATCGCCGTCCGATGGCTTCTTTTTAGATCGACGGCGCAAAAGCAATTTCGCTAGCCGTCCTGGGTCGATTGTTAATGTGCGAAGGACTATCGTTATCGTGCGCTTGGCAGTTTTGCAGGGACGCGTGTCAAAACCTCTATGGATTCGCTGCCAATCCACGAAATACCACGTATCAACGAAAGGTGGTGCGAAGAAACCCACGGTTTCGCTCCAACCTGCCGTCACTATTCCTCTTGGTCACGGTTCCGTTCTCCATTCCAGGTTCCGTTTGCGTGTATATATGTGAATTCTGCCCTTTATGTGTAATTAACCAACTGCTCCATATCTAAAGCAAAACTTTGATTTAAGTATTCTTCCTCCGGTTGTATATATATATATATATAATGTGTCCTGTATATACAGAGCGCGTCCAAGGCACACTGTACCGTCAACCCGATATCGTATACAACAGCACGAATCTATCCATTCTTACCACTGCATCTTTAGACCTTCCATACTCTCAGTCACCGAGGTTCATATCATATATTCAACGACTATATATATAACTCCATTGTCGATCGTATTAACATTGATTCTTCGAACAACTTACAGAACCAGAGCATCATTAATCCCATCCATTATGAAGATTCACTTTTCTGAGCCGTGACTGAAGTATATACAGTAGTTAACACAGGGACGGAGTACATAACTGTAGAGTCAAACATTCTCACGCATGCACAGGGACAGAGTATCACCAGAACTCAATCATACACAGGATTTCTAACCTCTTTGTCCCTGTTTCTTTGACAGATACTGCAGCTCTGTAGCTCAAACTGTAGATGCATTCTTTCTGTTTCATCTGCTGCCTCTGCTACCTCTCTGTCTCTTTTGCCTTATGGATAGTTTAGGTGTTGCTCCTGTCTTTTCCATTTGCTTAATATATTTTGCTTGTGATAGAAATATGCCATCTGTTGCTTGTTTTTTTTTTCTTTTTTTCTTTTGAAGCAAAAAGACCTCAAGAGAGAGGTCATATTTCAGAACCATCATAATGCCAACAATGCATTTCTCCCAACAAGGCTAATGCTCCCACTGAACTTATGCCACCTGTACCTGTCTTCTTTACATCAGATGCACTGTTAGAAATAAACACAACTCGAATTATCTACCATGGGAATCATCATACATTGCTCCCCCTATGATGATACATTACTAATCTCTATAATGTATCTCACATCATTCCTGCCGTCATTATGAGAAGTAAGCTTTAGAAGTGGATGACTGCAATAGGGTCAATATTCCCTACGTTTCTGACCGGTCCTCCTTCTTTTTCCAAATTTTCTTGAATTTTCTAATTGTGTGCTAGAAGTTATCCAATTTCTCATATATGTTCATCCTGCATTCCTTTTCCACATGTCCATATTTTTTACAAGCATAGCATCTCATGTGACCAGAGAAGTAAGCATAAGGATCATAGTGTGTTTCTCTATTCTTCCTTCTATTGCAATCCGCTGCTTTATGACCATACTTGTTGCATGAAAAACAATATCCCTTGAAGCAACCAGAGTACCTTTCTGAATAGGATCTGTTTGATTGTGACTGAAATGATCTGTTCCTGCAATTTGCTGCAATATGCCCATAATTATGAAATTTAAAGCATTCAACATTATTGAATGATTTCCTTTGAGTGTTCATGATTTTCGGTTGACTTCTTGTTTCTTTCAACTCTTCTGGTTTTGCATTGACATCCTTTGAATCTTTAGCACTTCCTTGTGAACTAGATTCTCCTTTAACAGTTTCATGAAAACCAAGACCAATTTTAATAGCAGGAGACATTTGATTACTAATAATATTGTCTAGAATCTTAGTACTATCTTGAAACCTCAAGAGTTTATCCTTTTCTTCTAATTTACCTTTGAGAATGTTTACCTCAACCTCCAATTTTTGGCATTGCTTCTTCATGTTTTCTTCGACCCTTTTTCCTTCTTCTACTTGATCATTTAATTTTAAGATTTCTTCCTTCAACCAATTTTCTTGATCTTCACATGTTTGTAGCAGTTCTTCATTCTTCTTATTTGATTTTTCCAGATCTTCTTTGAGAGAGATGATTTCTGCTTCAAGTCCTTCCTTTTCAAATGGTAGGGGTTCTTCAGTATTCTTATTTGATTTTTCCAGATCTTCTTTGAGAGAGATGATTTCTGCTTCAAGTCTTTCACTTTGATTGGTTGCATTAACATACAACTTTTGATACTTGTCTATCTGTCCATTCAGTATTTCTTTTTGTTCATTCATTTTAGAGATCATCTTTGTAGATAGATTCTCTCTTATGAAATTGATTCCAATCATTGCTTTCATTATTGATCTTGAGATTTTCTTCTAGACTTATACTGTTACTTTCACTATCTTCACCATTTCATGCACAAGAAAGTGAATCACAAGAACAACAATCAATACCTGTTTCAACTTCTCCATTTTCTCCTGCACATATTTTCTGAGGTATCTCCTTTCCTTGAGTAGCCTTCTTCTTTTGCTTCTTTGCCATGAACACTTGTAGATCTTGGTCAGAATCTTCTTCATCCTCATCATTCTCTTCATTTGTATAATAACTCTTTTTCTTTTCAAATTGTTTCCCTTTGAATCTTCTAGTTCCTAGTTGGAGTCTTCTCACAAAATTTGCTTCTTCTTCTTCTAATATATAATTTGATTCTTTGACATCTACCTTTTCTTTTCCTTTTGCACACACCTTAAAGGCAAATTCTTTGATTTGAGAGGGACCTCCTTGTCTCATTTCATAAGCAGTCAGAATACCATGTAGTTGAACAATAGTAAGAGTTTGCAGATCTTGCCTTTCTTCAATAGCTGATACTTTTGACTCAAATTTTGAAGTCAAAGATCTTAAGACTTTTTCCACTAGAGTAGTATCGGTTATGGTTTCACCCAAACTTCTCATACGATTTACAATATCATCTAGACGTAAAAAGAAACTGGCAATACTCTCATCACTATGCATCCTTAAATTTGTATATTCAATTCTGAGAGTTTGGAGTTTTGCACTTTTTACCTTTGTATCTCCTTCATAGCTCAGAATGATTTTGTCCCATATTTCTTTTGCTGAATTTAGCTGCATCACTTTAGCAAATTCTGGTTCAGACATGCTTCCTAACAAAACATTGACTGCTTTGGCGTTGACTTCATATTTCTTCCTTTCTGCTGCATCAGTAGGAATACTTGCCGGATACTGATAACCTTCTTCTACGATTTCCCATACTTTTGCACCAAGGCTTTGCAAATATGCTTTTGTTCGTATCTTCCAGAATAACAGATTACTTCCATTGAATAGAGGTGGCTTTAAAGACAATACTCCTTCATGACTTCCCATTGCAACGGATCTCCTTCAAGCGATCAAGCTTCTGCAAAAGGACCTGCTCTGATTCCAATTGTTGGGAAAAATACTGAGAGGGGGGAGTGAATCAGTATTTTGGACTTACTGAAAACTTTTTACTTTTTCTTACTTCAAAAACCCAAATGCTACTTTCCTGAATCCAACTCGTGTATACACGTGGATCCCCTTAATAAAACATGCGTATGTCCAGAGATCTTATTATGCAGATAATTCTTCACTTATATCATTCCATCATTCATTCATTAGATTTTCAATAAACAGTAAACATGTGTAGTAAGAACAGAATAAATCATCACACATAAGCAACACACATGAACAACACACATGAACACTAGGATTTTAGGTGGAAACCCAAGTCGGGAGAAAACCACCGTTGCAGTTGTCTCAGCCTTCAATATTTTATCATAAAGAAAACATCTTACAACTATGTACTGGCGCAGACTCATACCAGTACGCAGGCACCCACCTGCGCTCGTTTACCAGCCTCTCCTGGAAGGGAGCTACGACCCCCTGCTCTCGTTTACCAACCTCACCTGGAAGGGAGCTACACCCCCTGACTGAAGGATACGACCTTCAGCACCTCTGCGTACCACGTTTCATCAATTTTCATACTGGATCCAACAGCTTCCACACAACATACCTTGTAGGCCACTTTTCATCATATTTTCAGACTGGACCCACTCCATACGTTTAAGCTCAATCATACATCAAACTGATACTTATAACTTCATCAATTCACTTATTGAATCATCAACCAAACAACCAACACCCTGATCATCAATCAATCATAATCAGCAGCATATTCAACTTCAACAAACCCTAGTTTTCATACACGCTTTCCTTTCATTGATCCTGCGTATATATGCGCTTCCATGCATATCAACCCGCATATACATCTTCACATACTTCAGAACTGGTTACACATTTCATACGCGCTTTTGCTGAATTAAACCCACGTATATACATGCTTCCTCTGCTACAAATAAGCGTATAGATCTTCAAATATTATGGGATAGCACAATTCTTCAAAACAGATATATATATCTCAGATTTTACCCTTCACTTCAGACATTTGTTCACCTCATCTCAGATTTGAACATTCCACAAACAGATCTAGAAAATACAAATACATCTAGATATCCCTCTTCATCATTTTCTTCGTAGGTGCATTCAGATCTATCATTCAACTGTTACCCATTCCATACGGATATACTTCAGAGTGAAGTATTCATTAAAACCCAAACACTTGCACCCTTTTTCACTATGATTTTCTTCTCCTTATATAGATTTTGTCTTTTTCAATACCATGAGTCAAAACCACGAACCGTTAATGGTATTCCTGGACGGGGTCTAGCGTATTAAAAATCGAGCCAATTTAAATTGAAAACCCCAACCTTCGTTCTTCCATGCATGAATCGTCCCAAAGGTATTCTTTTATCTCCGCCATATAATATTATAACTATAACCCCAATGATTATTTTAAAACTTTACACTGCCCCCCGTAACATTACTTTTAATCATATTTTAATAAACATTTTAACCCGGACTTCAATCTTCAACCAAACTGGATTTCATCCTCTGACCCCGGGCCCACATCGCAGTTGGCTATTTGCGATGAGCGATATTGGCAGATCAAACAAAGTGCGATGGTGCGATATGTGATGGAGCGATGATCGCACATCGCAAACAGCGGAACTTGCGATGGCGGAGATATCAAATATGCGATATTGCGATATTGCGATATCGCGATAGCGCGACGATCGCAGATCGCAAACTTCCACATCAAAAAGACATTTAAACTTCAAAACTTGTGATCTTGCGATTTGCGCTAAAGTGGTGGGGACCACTTGTCCTCCCTTTTCAGAAACTTTAAGTCTTTCCGTTGTTTTAATCAATTTTCTTCATACTTGGTTGTTGAAGGCTTTGAAAGCTCGAAATGACTATCTTTAAATAAACTTTGCTCCTCCGTAGTCTGGAACTACGAATGTCTTCATTCCTTCTGCAAAAAGACTTCGCCCATAACAAAAATTTCTCCTCTGCAATACTTAGCTGCGGCCCATGAAAATTCATTCATCCTTACATTTCTCCCATTCTTCTTGAATGCGAGTTGATGTTCACCAAAACTCTGCTACGCCTTTTTACTCTTTTCTCCCATTCTGTCTCTGCTCCTTCTGATCTTCCTCTGTTAACCTTTTCCTCCTTAAACAACACACTGCACCATTTTGGATTTACTTTCATTAATAATTAGGATTCTATCAAGCACAACTTCATCAAATAGATTGCCATCAACTTTATCAAGTAGGTTGCCATTTTCATCAAGTAGGTTGCCATCTTCATCAAGTAGGTTGCCATCAAGGACAACACATTGCATCATATTGCCAACAGCTAATAGGAATATTTCATTTTGTTTTAATTTTATTTATTGATGAATAAAATGTAAAGGAGGACATGAAAAACTCCTAAAACATAAAAATAAATCAATGCCCAATGTGAACAGAGACAAATCAGGGCTTTCTTAATAAAAGCCACTTGTGTGTGAACAGGATTGAGCCACTTGACTAGGTCAACAAGACCAAATCACTAAGCAGTCTAGATACATTGAACCACTTTGAAGACCCAGCGCAGTTCTAGAAGGAGGATTCAATGTGGAAGGGGCTAATTCATTTGAAGTGGTTTAGGGTTTTGCACATCCTCATCTTATAAAAGGAAGGAGAAGGCTCAAGGAAAAGGTTGTTGATGATATTTCAATTTTGAGATTGCTGGAGCAACTCAAACTCTCTTGGCTATTTAGCTAGAGAGAGGAACTTCTTTTTTAGGAATTGCTCCTCCTTCCTTGAGGGTCTCTTGGAGGAGATTTTGCTACATTGATCCATTATTCAGAATTTTGGCAAAGCTTCACCTTACATTACAATTTTTCTCCTATTAAGGGTTGAGATGTCTTGTGAGCTGCAGTAAGTGGATTCAAATCTATTCATATCTGAAGAGTTCTATTGCATCTTTTTAGTGGGGAAGTCATCTAAATCACTAGCAAAAGTGAAATAGTTGTTTTTGGGCTTCAGATTCTTATCTGGCATCAGGCCAAAGTGTGCATCACTTCAGCAGTGCAGTTAGCTTCAGCAACTTTGCTATTTTGTAGGCAGAGTTGCAGTGTTTATTTGCTAGCAGTTTGGGGGAGAGATCTCTGGTGAAAGGGCTTATTTCCTTCACTTAGGTGATCCATGGATTGGCCAACCAATCCATGTCATATTTCATATCTGATCTGCTTTGTGATTTATTCTTCAAAAATTCCTGAATTTTACTGCAAATCCATGGTGTAGATCACAGATCTATTCAGTGTCTTTCACTTTCAGTTGAGATCCCCAAGGCGAATGTACTTAAAAGGAATTTTTGCATATAGATCCAATTTAGATCTATCATTTTGTCCTCTGATCTGTTATAGATCTAAAACTCAATAAAACATTTCTTCATATTTCTGAAATAACGTTGTCATAGTTCTGCAGTCTTTTCTCATGTGTTGTAGCACTTCTTTTGGAGCTTTCCTTTATGAAAAGATCTGTTTTTCTTAGCCTAAATCATTTGAATCTCATTCTAAGTTTCCATACTGATTTTCATGCATAAACTCAGCTAATCCCTTTAGAAAATCAAGTTGTAGAAGCTTCATTAATTTCTACATACTCCAAGTCATGGGAAATCAAGGTTTTCAAGCCTAATTTGGGGAGGAGGAACTGTTTAACTTATCTAGAATTATTTGTTTGAGCTGAAATTTAGATAATAGGTCCCTCATGAACTAATATAAAATAACCTCCCGCCATTTCTCTTATTTTTACGTATATTTTTGAATACACTCATTTTAGGGCCAAACTCATCACTTTTCCCCACCTTTTCGCCCATAAAACACTGTATAAGGTTGCTGATGTTATATTTATTGAAGGATATGCATTATAAAATATTTTATGAGATTTTTTCATGCTGCATAACCAATATTTTGTCAAATATTTCTTAATTTCCAGATTTGGAATATTACAGTGGTATCAAAGTAAGATCTTTGGCTCAGCCTGTGGCTTCAAGCCAAAGTGTTGAATCCCTAAAGGGGAAATATATCAAGATCTATAGATAGAGTCTGTAGATGGCCAGGTAGCCTCTGGATCTCATCCTTTTTTCAAGGGTGACATATCCAGTAAATGCCCCTGTAGTCAATCTCTGGAATAAAATCTTGATACTCCTGAAGAGGGAACTTTGCAGCAGTATTAGAGAAGAGAAGAAACAAAGATCAGAATGATGGAGAGGATGCAGATTACTCTCATCAATTTTCATATCTAATAAGGGCCTCTCCAAAGAGGTAAATCAGAAAAGAGAAATAAGATGCACCGAGACTCCTAGAGGGTTTCAAGGAGAAGAAAGTTGCAGTGAGACCTACAAAGTGTTTCAAGAAGGAGAGGGAGACCCATGAACTTCCTACCCTCACAAAGAATATGTATTTTATAGAAGAAACAAGAGCATGGCTCCACCACTTGGAAGAATGACAGAAGAGGAGATCTCCTTACTCCTTTTCTAGACCCTCAAGGGTATTGAGGAAGATCTCAAGGAGATTGAGAAGGTGGAGACTTGTACCAACGCTGGCACAACCTTGGGAGAGCAACCTTCATTTTCATTAATGAAGGAAGAATACATAGTTGCAAAAGAAGCTCTTGCTTCTACATCTCACCAAGGTATGATTAAAAATCCATCTATTTTCATTTCAACACATTGTATGAAGAGATCTACATCTTTGCATGTTGTTGATTTAGAGCAACAGAGTTGCACTGCGCTGTGCAAAGGGAGTGAGGAAGAAGAGAGGGACCATTCCTCATTGGAGCATTCACATGGAAGCTTCATTCATGAAGCAATAAAGGGTGGAATGATGGATGGTAGACATCTTGAAGTGAGAAACCCTTTCTCCCTTCCAGATGACCCTTTCTCAATGAGCACACCCCTGCTCAAAGAGAAACTTCTACTTGCAGCAAATCCAAGGCCCCTTTGGTTTTGGGAGGCCATGCATGAGGAGAAGACCTCATGGAAAGAATTCATTGGAGGTGTACTTCAGCACATCATGGAGTGCAAAGTTATTCAACATTTTGAGGAGGATCTTCCCTTCTTACAGGAGCAGATAGTAGATGGAGGACATCTTCGGATGGATAACATCTCTCATGACTGTGTTCGACATTTCTTGAGCCATGCACATCATGATGGGAGGTTTTTTCCTACCACCTATTTGAGTCCACATAGGGTCAAATTGATCCTCAGGGAAGATTGCATTTCAAGATCCCATGAAATGCAGTAATTTGATTTGGGATTATGGTAGCTCTCATGGGAGGAGTACCAGGATGAAGGGTGGAAGGAGACATCCACAAGTGTTTGAGTGGATGTGGATGGAGAGAAAGAAGCTGGAGAGCTACTTGCAGGTCTATGACACTGGGCAGTAGGAGGCTTGGCTGCGTTGGTTGCTTTTGAAAGAGTTTGGTCATCACTCTCTTTCTAAGGGTATGTGGCAGAATACTTGCATCATGGGGAAGAAAAGAGTATGGGCACATTGTGTTGGCATAACATTCTTCATGTCAAACATCATGTTTTCACTACATGATTTGGATGATGGGAGTATGAGGAGGCAGCAAAATATTTTGTTGCTTGGGATGTTCTTGAGAGAGCAAGGGCAGATTTTCTCTCACAGTTTTCATGATGCTGCAGGAGTAGGAGATGGCACTATCATGGTGCAAAGGGGCTACTCCTTGGCCTTAGATGTTCAAGAAGGACCTTCCTCATGGGGAATACTTCTCATATGTAGCAGCACTATGGGAGATACCTTTGACATTCTGCATGTCAAATATTGGAGCTATGTGTTGATGGGAGCCTATTTGCATGGGCCAAGAGTGTTGTCACCTTGGAGCTAGGATTTATTGATGGAGTATTCCCAGGATCACTTCTCATTTAATTCACTTGGTGAGAAAAGAGGAGGTGAAGGAGATGAAGTGGTAGATGGGGACATCTATTATTGTGGTGTGATTTTCTTAACTTGGGTTTCCAAGCATGAGGAGAAGGACTTTCATGCAACATTTGGTTCATTCCCCTTCATGGGAGTGTGCCAAACTATTATTGAGGATTCATTCATGGATCCATGTATCTTCTTGCTTCCAACATATGGTGAGAGATTTTTCTTGCATCCTCTTACCATATTTTGGTAGTGCATTTCTCCCCAAGAGGGCAAGCTATTCATTGAGCTCCATGATCTACATTGGGCCAAATTACATGATGGAGATAGCCATCTCTTATGTGGCCTTGGCAAAGATGTTTTCCTTACATGTATGTTCATTTGATTTATATGATTAACCATGTAACAAGAAACAATTTTCCATGCATTCTTCTAAAGCAGCAGTATGTAAAACTGCACTATGAAGACTTGGGAAACTGTTGGTACTCTCTTGCATCACATAGAACCTTCAGTATTTTTTTCATGATGATTATAATCATGTTCTAAATTTCTGATATTTCTTTTATCTTGATGGGAGACATGATATTGAGTGAGGCACATGGTTTGGATGTGTCCTTTTGGGAAGTAGGTTCCCACATTTTCTGCAGTACATGTTCTAATGGGAACATGGGAAGAGTTGTGGCCACCATGACCAAACACTTGTTTCTCTTAGAGGTGGGCCATGTGTGTGATTGAATACCTTATGACGATACCCTTCTATCCATCACATATGGAACATTTTGGGCTAACTGGGTTTACAGCATTGGAGGGAGGATCCTTGCAGATCTAGTCTTCATGATGCCAATTGAGGGCAATATCCTTGCAGCCAAAGATTAGTTTGCACTCTACACTTATCTTAAGTGGAGAGGAGAACAACGTGGGGTAGGCTATCTTGTCTACCATGTGCAGATTTTCAGCCCACCTATTTTGCGGGAGCTCAAGGTGGAGGAACATTTTTAGGAGTTGCCATGTTGGGAGGTAACTCACTTTCTATGGATGATTGCTTGGGGATGGAGGATCCACATGCGAATGTTGCTTCCCAATACATTTCAGATTCCATGCCTCAAGAGAGCCTCTAGGCGACACCTTATTGCCTTCTTGAGTACTCTACTTATTCATGATGATAGCTATTCAGCTAATTTACATGCTTGGGAGAGGCAATATGGAGATTCATTGTTGACACAACATCTCATTATTTGGAGAAGATCATCATATGTGGATGCTACAGTAGGAGGAGGGGACATCCTTTAGTTCTATCCTTGCAGTTGCTTGAGGACAAGCAACATTTGGGAGGGGAGGACTGTAATATTCCTAATTAGCCCAAGCCAATAGGAATATTTAATTTTGTTTTAATTTTATTTATTGATGAATAAAATGTAAAGCAGGACATGAAAAACTCCTAAAACATAAAAATAAATCAATGCCCAATGTGAACAGAGACAAATCAGGGCTTTATTAATAAAATCCACTTGTGTGTGAACAAGATTGAGCCACTTGACCGAGTCAACAGGACCAAATCACTAAGCAGTCCAGATACATTGAACCACTTTGAAGACCCAGCGCAGTTCTAGAAGGAGGATCCAATGTGGAAGGGGTTAATTCATTTGAGGTGGTTTATGGTTTTGCACATCCTCGTCTTATAAAAGGAAGGAGAAGGCTCAAGGAAAAGGTTGTTGATGATATTTTGATTTTGATATTGCTGGAGCAACTAAAACTCTCTTGGTTGTTTAGCTAAAGAGAGGAACTTTCTTTTTAGGAATTCCTCCTCCTTCCTTGAGGGTCTCTTGGAGGAGATTTTACTGCATTGATCCACTATCTGTAATTTTCGCCAAACTTCACCTTACATTACAGTGCTGCTCCTGTTGATGGTTGAGCTATCTTGTGAGCTGCAGTAAGTGGAATCAGATATATTCATATCTGAAGAGTTCTATTGCATATTTTCAGTGGGGAAGTCATATAAATCACTAGCAAGAGTGAAATAGCTGTTTTTGGGCTTCAAATTCTTATCTCGCATCAGGCCAAAGTGTTCATCACTTCAGAAGTGCAGTTAGCTTCAGAAACTATGTTATTTTGTTGGCAGAGTTGTAATGTTTATTTGCTAGCAGTTTGGAGGAGAGATCTCCGGTGAAAGGGCTTATTTCCTTCACTTAGGTGATCCATGGATTGGCCAACCAATCCATGTCATATTTCAGATCTGATCTGCTGTGTGATATATTCTTCAGAAATTCCTAAATTTTACTGCAGATCCATGGTGTAGATCTCAGATCTATTCAGTGTCTTTCACTTTCAACTGAGATCCCCAAGGGGAATGTACTTAAAAGGAATTTTTTCATATAGACCCCATTTAGATCTATCCTTTTGTCCTGTAATTTGTTATATATCTGAAACTCAATAAAACACTACTTCAGATTTCTGAAAATAATGCTGTCATAGTTCTGCAGTCTTTTCTCATGTGTTGCGGCACTTCTTTTGGAGCTTTCATTTATGAAAAGATATGTTTTTCTTAGCCTAAATAATTTGAATCTCATTCTATATTTCCATACTGATTTTCATGCATAAAATAAACTAATATTTTTAGAAAATCAAGTTGTAGAAGCTTCAGTAATTTCTACATACTCCAAGTCATGGGAAATCAGGGTTTTTAAGCCTAATTTGGGGAGGAGGAACTATTTAACTCAGCTATACTTCTTTTTTTGAGCTAAAATTCAGAGAATAGGTCCCTCATGACCTAATATAAAATAACCTCCCGCCATTTCTCTTATTATTACGCAGATTTCTGAATACACTCATTTTAGGGCCAAAATCATCACTTTTCCCCACCTTTTCGCCCATAAAACGTTGTATAAGGTTTCTGATGTTGTATTTACTGAATGATATGCATTATAACATCTGTTATGAGATTTTTTCACGCTGCATAACCAATATTTTGTCAAATATTTCTTAATTTCCAGATTTGGAATATTACATTCATATCGTATGGGTAACTGGAAGTGAGTCAAAAAGACAGTAGATAGGGCAGTGAAATTATTGAAAGAAGTTATGGGTAACTCAATGTACCATTTTTCATCCAGACCATTGAGAATACGCTAGAAAATATGTAATCGAACAGAGTCATCATTCAGGGAGTTTGATGAACAAAAAAATTGATAATTCATAACATGAGTCGACGAGCCTTCTCCAGGGTTTCCATTGATATTAGGAATATCCGAGGGTAATTTATGAGGTATCGTCGGCCACCTAGTAGCATATTTGATTGGATCATTGGTGATCCAATTTAAATCTGGTAACTCTAAAGTTGCAACAATGGGCAACTATCAATTGAGGTCAGGTTGAGCATAGCCAAGGTATGATGGAATTTCTTGGGCAATAGGCCTTTGAGCACCAACAAAAGGAATATTTTTCTGGTAACCTAGATATGGGTTGTTTTTATAAGAAAATGCTTGAGGATTCTGTTGACCAAAACCTAGGTATGATACTTGCTGAAATGAAGGTTGAGGCATTTTCACTTGTGGCTGCCAAGGGGTCTATCCACCAATGTTATAACCGAAATTAAAAGAACTTGGATTTGGTTGAGGACAGGTATAACCTAGTTGTGGCTATGACATCCCATAATATGGTAATCCAGCTTGTAAATAAATTATTCCAGGCACAGGTTGTTGTAAATTAGCCGAAGGAGTTGGAGTCTAAGGGCCCAATACTTGAGGGTATTGAGTTGAAGGACCCACCTGAAACGGTTTTTGTACAACAGTTTGAGTCTGTAACTGGGGTAAATATGTATTAACAAGTAGAATTGATGTAGGTGAAACAGGTTGAACTATTTGATACGAGTGTACAATTGTTTGTGGTTCGATAGGCAGAGTGGGCTTCCATTGACAAACATTCATTTCGACATTAGGTTGAGCAAAAAATGACGGAGTACTATCAAATTGGGTGACCATAGGTTGCCCCCCAGCATGAGGAGTATAATAAGACGAAAAATATTACTCTCCAAATGGAGGGAATCTAGTTGAGATAGTACTGGATAGATAGACCTAGATGGAACAACTTGATATTTCCCTAATGACGGATATAAAGGATCAAGTTGTTCAGTACTCATTATAGTTTTACCAGTTAGAATACCAGATGATGACATTAGTGAAGTCCATGGGTTTGAAGATGCACCAGAGAAAATTCCAGATAAATATTTATAACCCAATGGGACCATAGGGCCACTATGTAAATATGACTGTGGTGTAGTTGTGAACATCCATTAGGTAGAGAGAGCAGGTGCTGATGCAATCGGAACAGACGGTCCAACCGAAGATGTTGGTTCAGGCATGGTTGCTTGACCAAATGTATACCCTTTTGAATTGAAGGGAATTTGAATAGGAACATGATCAACAAAAGTAGAGGGTGGTGATTGAGGAAAAGACTCGTACAGGTTATAAAGATCCTCCCCAAAATGAGTTGTATGTAAACGTGTTTCGTCTTGTGAGATTTCTTCAATAGAAATTAAACCAAGTGGAAGTATTTCGCCATCAGGCCCAAAATATATTTCAAGAGGTTGACTCCACGATATGGGAGACTCAATGGCTACAATAGATTTTGGTGCAACCGATACAGGAACAACTTCCGGTTGTTCGACTTCGTGATGTAGATGTTCTTGCAAAAAAGAGACAGGATCTAGATCAACTTCCAGTTGAACAGCGTCGGGTTCAGGAGGTATGGTCTCACTGATTAGATCGATCGTGACCACGGGTAACTGTGACTCCATTTCAACAATGGTAGATGAACCAAGATTTGTAGAAACAACTTGTGTCGACTCTGGTATATGTGAATATTATGCTTCACCAGAGGTACTGATGGTACTAGTTTCAGTAGACAGATGTCGCCTTCACCAACCAGAAGTGACTTCCGGTGGTAAAGGTGGTTTCAAGGCAAGTCTACACGAATGATGGGGAAAGGGATTTTCTTCTTCCACAATGACTGATTTCTTTTATGGCCAAAAACAAATAAACAAAATAAAAGGGTAATGTTAGGAAAAAGGTTTACCAAGAAACTGTGAACTCTGTAATACCGCTTGGTGAACCGAGAAGTATAGGCAGGTAATCTCCCCAAATGTTATGTTCGGTGTATCACAATTTACAAGGCGGCTGAATCAGTACACTATGGATGGATAGCAACCTAAATTTGTCCTCCCAAATATACCCAAAGGTACGTGGAGTCCCAAGTCCGTATTAGTGATGTCTAATGTGAAACCGCACAATGAGAGCACCCCTTAATACTTTTCATACTATAACACCGCCCGATATACCCGAAGATACGTGGACTAGCTACGATATAATTACGTACGTGAAGTGAGATATCACACTCCTAATATATCGTAGACAATTAACAACAGCTGCTATGTTTTACGATGTCGGAACACGTCTCTGGCCTAGACCTTCTAAATGTTGTCGTTATGGTTCCAATTCTTTTTTAGGTAAATGGATGTAAATTTTATGTTGATCTTGTCTATCAATTTTCCTTTCAAGGTTCACCGCGATGATGTGATGGAAATTCCTAAAATGAAAACTAAAATGATAAGCAAACTTTTCACTTTTAGCTTTTTCAATGAAAATCTTAGCTACTAAGGGGAAAGAGAAATCAGTTTTGAGAGCAAACAACAAAGAGCACAAACTAATATGCATATTTCCTAATTTGTTCCTATGTAAAACACACTATCCACTACATGCAAATGTAGGTTTTTCTTTTCAGTCCCCTTAATGTGAATGCAAAAATGAAACTATATGCATCAAATCAACAAAAAACAAATGCTTTATTCTTTGAGAAACGAAGAATTTAACAACAAATTCTCTTTTAGGAAAAATGAAGAATGAAACTACAATTTTTCCTACAGGAAATGAAGAATTTAACAAAAATTTCATTTAAGAAAACAAATGGATCTAATGTATAAATAAAAATACTCTGAATTTGATTTGTCAATGATAAAGAAAAACACTTAAAGAGACATTGAACAAACTTACTTTTCAAAGGAGGAAGATTCAAGAAAAATCACTGGTCTCTATGAAGCATCAGACAATTGAAAACATAGAAAACAAAAGGCTGAATGTGATGGCAATGACAAATTCAAAGGGAATTTGGTTGGCTTAGGGGGCAATTTAGTCTCTAAGGGGAGACAGTGTGTTGCAAAGCACCCGTAAGTCTGAGACAGTGCTATGTAAATCACTGTGTCTTGACCAATAGTGCGTTGGGCGCAACAGAGAACAAAATTCAAGCTACTAAACACACTTCTAAAGAAATTATTTGTTTCAAAAGCCTAATATTTGAGAGTAGATGCAACTGGGTGGATAAGAAGAGGAAAAAACACCAAGGATGAAGGGAAAATCCCTAACAGAGTCGCCAATTTGTTATGTGGAATTATGAATTACGGATAAAACACATTCCCTAAATGTGGTGCTATGCATTTAGAACAATAGATCAAATAATTTTCAGACACTTATCCTAAGAGTAAGTAGACACACAAAAATATTGAGAAACTTACTTGGGGTCCAAGCGCTTCCTATTTTCCTTCTGTCGTTCTTGTTGTAGCTTCCAATCCAACTTTGATCGCCATACTATTTCCTGCAAGTATAAACACTAAACAGCAAAGATATTGCAATATAAAGATGCCTATTCGTCTTAATCAGTTAAATCAATGAAACATGAGACATATACATCAGCTAAGAATCCATTATATGAAAGCTAGAAACATAAATAGATACATGTGTGGGAAAATGAGCAGAAATATTTATTAATGGATAGTATTTGATGTCACCAACTCCAACATTCATCCCAGCCTCATCACAATAAACATCTCTCCAGCAACATATCACTCTAATCAAACATTTAATTGAGAAACCAACAACATTTATTTACCCAATTTCTTCCTTCACAAGCACTAGGATCTGTGCTCAATTTACACAGCAATTGACGGTAGTTTTTCAATCAATGACTTTCTAATAATATGAAATACATGTTCCCAAGCTCAGAGGTGTTATATGGACACATGGATTCTAATTTTGACACATATGGACTCTTCTAGAAGGCACTGGCCATGTGGAGATTCCGGAACAATGAGAATTTTTCTCCCATTTGACCAACGCACTCTTGACTATCGGGAAGTGCTTTGCAAAGCACCCTTGAATGGAGGTAACTGCATATGCAAAGTAGTTAGTCCCTTGAGAGGCTACGTTGGTAAACTCATAGGTGATATAACATGTACTTCAAATCTTGGAATAATAACTGGCCTAGAGGATTTGAGAAATAGACCTCATTTAGGATTACTCCCTCCTTTACTTGACTAACCTTGGGATCCTTAATATCTTCTCCCTCTTTATGATAATCTAACTTGGAAGCTTCAGAATGCAATGTTATGTTGCCTTCAAGAAATCCTGGCATGCCCTGATTGAGTGAGATGAAATTTGGGTGAAAGTCATCATGTTGATGAGAAGGGACACTTTTTGGCAGTAAAGCCTCTTGCGAAGGTAGATGAACAACTCTCCTATGATTATCAACTTCCAAGCCTTCATCTGCAATTGGAAATTCATGGGACTTGGTGGCTGCTCATCTGGAGCTGAGGAAAATTCTATGTCATAAATGATTTCCTCAACCATTTCAGGAGAAGGCTTCTCATTGAAAACTTGCTCAAGAAGTTCATCATCCTCCTCAACCTCAACATCAAAGATGAAAGACTGCTGATTACCAATTATGTGAAAGCTATTTCTGATGGACTGAATTGAAGTAGAGCAAAGAGTCAGAGACTCTTCACTTACTTTTAAACTTTCAAGGCTTTCCTCATCAGTGTCATAGGTGACCTGTCTTAGCTGATTACTACTTTCAATATGATGATAGTGAACTTCATCCCACAAATCAACTGCTGATGGCTCTGCAAGGTTAGCTTCTGTTTGGAGAACATCATCATCATCAAATTGATAAAAATTTGGAGAATCATCAACATAAATTATTTCATCAATCAAACATATTGGATTACCAGTTTTTTCTTCTTTGAATTGATCTATAAGTTCACTTTCTGACTTATGGTAGATAGGATTAGTAGGAGAATGAATAGAAATATTTTATTCGCATGAAGGCTTAGAGGTTGGCTGAATGTTTAGCATCTGATTTATTTCTTCTTCAGTCAAAAGAGGAGGAATTTTTCTCTTTCTTTAGATAGAAGTATAACACTTCTCTTTCTCTTGTGAAGGCTGATTTTGAGGTTAAATGTTTTCTTGAGCCTCACCTAGAAGATATGGTGAATCATTACTTGTGCCGCTTAGAGAGATTCTGTGGGTTTCCTTCTATTTCTTGATTGGGTTCTAACTCCTCTAGGTTGTCATGATAGCTATCTTGAGAATGAAATGCATGGAGTTCTTCTAATAAATCTTCAGGATGGAAATTCCCTAAATCCTCATCAATGTTTACAAGGTGTTTTATGAAATCTTCAGATTGATCACAATAATTTTCAGCTAATGATAAAGATGGACAATATTATTTATAACGTTCATAAAACACCTTGTGGAAATATTTCAAGGAAAACAAGCTACCAGATTTTAACCATTCATACCAATTTCTTGCCTTACCTTCTAATGTTGCCATAAACATTTTCATGAGGCAGTCCTCGTGCCATTCAACCTTTAACCTCCATATGTGTATATGAAATTTTATGAGATGTAACAAGGGGTCATCAACTTTTTCATCTTGAAATAAAGGTAGTTTTTTTATCCAATTTATTTCAGGCATTTTGTGTGCGAATCCAGGGATATGATCTCTACTCATTGGAGCATATGTCCTTTGCATCCTTGGATCCATGTTTGTAAATCAGAAAGGGTCACTTAATCTTTTCAACCAATCTATATTTCTCTACCAGTGGAGTATTTAGGTCTATTAAGAGTTGTGGAGTCGCCAGGTGGATAATTTCAAGTTCGTTTTCCACCATCAGCATGATTGGGATTTCTTAATGCATTCCCGAGGGAGTTTATAAGAACTAGTGGGGTCAACGGGGCTACTAAAGACCAATGGAGTCGCCAGGTGGCTGATGTTTACTATTTTAAGGATGTTCTTTTTGTCCACCATCAACAACTAAATACCAATCAAAGGATGTTTGTGAGTTTTTTGAGATCTAAGGAATACTGAGTTTTTCACTAACTCAGAAGGTCCCATTGTGATCGCCAGAATGTTAGGGTGGCAATGAGGTGTAGATTCACTGGATTTTCTAATTCAAATTGAAGGTCTAAAGATTCTTAAGAGGTATTCAGGCTACTATATACTCATAAGGTCCCACTGTGATCGCCATAATGTGGCAAATAAACCACCAGATACTATGTAAGAAGGGTTTCTGAAGTCCTAAGGAATACTTAGATTGTCACTAACTTAGAAAGTCCCACCGTGATCACCAGAATGTTAGTGTGGTGATGAAGTAGTAGATGAGCCACCAAATACTATCAGTCAAGGGTTTCTGAATCTTTTAAGAAATTTTTAAGCATGAACTTACTCAGAAAGTCCCACTGTGATCGCCAGAATGTTAGGGTCCCATGATTTGGTAGATTGGCAGACCAAATGACAAGGTAACATGGAACCAAGCTTTGGAGTCTGAGGACCTAGCCTTCCTGGACTCAGAGATGGATCTCTCTATTGGATGCAAAGGATGTGTTCTTTTTTCTCTAGGGTTTTGATTTTAGGCTAGTTGTTAGGTGTAGGGTTTGTTGATTGTTTTGGTTGGGTAAGATGGTCAAATGGAATAGGTGGAGTTAGAGTATGTCAAAGCCATTGGGCTATGGAGTCAAGTGAAATTCAAGAGTGTCTAAATGATGAAACACAATGTATTGCAAGGCCAATTTAGCAAGGTTAATGGATCCTTAAAGTGATGTATGATGGTGTATTGAATATCAAGTTGGGGAAAATACTAAGAGGTCTTACACATATATACTTTGAAGCATAAATAATGAGGTAGGCCAAACCATTGATCTCTATGAACAATACTCAAATAGATAAACATATAATATGAAAATTCTAGTGAAACATAGAAGCATTAAAACTCCTAACTTTAGAAATTCACCTTCATATTTTGAGAAAACATACAAGATTTAAATAAATAACTTAATTTATGAAGAGGGAACTCCTAAAAATCATATTTCAAGCTATTGGGAACTTCGAAACAAGTTGACAAGCATGGACAAAGGGAAAGATCGAACGAGATCTCTTTATCTTAACCTAATCAATCAATATTCCACAGAAGGCTTCAAGATAGGGTTTTGAGAACTTCAAATAAGCAGGGCATACCATGAATATTACTTGTAAGCTAGCATACTAGCCATACATGAAACAAAAAGAAATTTTTGGTGAACCTAAGGAGTAGTAAAGAGTTCCTTAAGATGGCCAAAAGAGAAAACATGAAGGCTATAACAAATAAGAGGACTGAGGTGCCTCAAAGAACATGTCTCAACCTATACTTTTCTGTTTAATATCAGCTAAAAAACATGAAACATAATGATAACAAAGGAAAAAATAGAAAAATTAGGAAAACATCACCATTCACCAAGCTATGGAATCCTGCAAACAAGCTTCTCCATCATCCAAACAAACAAGCCATTCATCCACTTCACAAATCCAATTTATTCTCCAAGCTCATGAAACCATGTATATTTCTCTTCAAGCTCATCAAATGTCAACAAAATACATAGGGGCCTCATGCTCTATTTATGGAGAAAATGAGGACTAAAACCCTAAATGTGGTATGAAAATGTCAAATATAGTCATAAATATCATTTATGACCAAGAGACCATGCAAGGCCCAAGGCACATAATATCCCAAGAAATAAATGCTAAAATAACTATTTGCACCTAATTCTAGCTTAATCTGCCTCAAAAAACTCAAAAAATATCTATTTGCAATAAATGAGTGTGTTTTTTTGACTTTTGGTCCAAAACACACTAGGCAGCCTCTGTGCGTAGCGCCACTTCAGCAGAAAATGGGGTCTCTTGCAGCTGAGTTTTGGACCCTTTCCTGACACCAGATTTGGTTCCGTGATGGCCCGTTTGAAAGCCGGATGAGTCTAATTTCTAGAATATCTTGATTTTTGCTGAGTGGATGATATTTAACTATCCAAAAATAAAATCTCCCAACACTACTCTGTGCGCAGTGCCTGGTCTGAAAATGAGGCAGAAAGGTCAAATGTTTGATGTTTTTTGACCTTTTGAGGGGGTAAAAATGCTCCAAATGATATGAAAAATGGTGAGAAGACTGTTGGTGATGTGAGAAATCCAAAAATTCAAACTTTTAGAGCTGAGGATGCACCAATTTTGTGCATAGCGCCTAGGGTGTTGCACTCGGAGGGGTCAAAATTTAGAAAAAACAAAAAGTTGCCCAATTTGCCTCAAAATTTGTGGAGATGTCCCTCAAGAGGTCTTGGACACCTATTGAGAAGACTCAAACAAAATTCCAAGGCTGACCTGTACTTTGGATCCTTTTAGGTCTTCAAGCTCTATGAGGGCCTTCCTCAGTTTGGCACATGCAAGCATGTTCTTCCTTTCATAATGCTTTGTCATTTTCTTTTGTAAGGCAAGGCCTCTCTTTACCTCTTTGAAATGCTTGTCCTCCTCTTTGTAATAGTGGATGAAACACTGTGCCATCTCAAAGTATCTTTCCCACTCCTGAAGCTGAGCATCGTTATCCAAGAGAAGTAATCTTGTGTTCATCTCTTTGTCCTCAGTGTCACTATCTAAATCAATGAATTGAGGCCCTTGAGGAGTCCTCTTGATCCTTTTGCTTCTTCTTACCTTGACTTGTTGCTCACCCTTGTCCATCTTTTCCTTGACTTTGTCTTTTTGCTTGATAGCTAGAGGAGAGATGCCCCTTTTCCTTTTCGAGGCAAAAAACACATCTCTTTTGCCTCTATGGTAGGTACATGTGAGAGGAGTGATGAGGGTGCCTTGATCCTTGATGAAATCACAAGCCTTTTCATCTTTGTCATGGCTTTCACGAGTGACCTAATGCTCCATTGGGTCACTGATTTCTTGACCTTTAACCTCATCAACATCCTTGCTTTCCTCATTTTTTTCTTCATTGACATCTTAGCTCTCAAATTGACCACTATCCTCCTCACTTGCCTTGTCTTGGCTCTGACCTTCACTGAGGTCTTCTTCCCTGCCACTTTCTGCACTGTCACTTTGGATTTCTTGGTCATTTGGAGGCTGATTAGTGTCATGACTGTCATGGCTATTTTCTTGCTCATCATTGATTGTCTCCTTTGTGCCACTGCTGTGGTCACTACCTTCATTTTCAAATTCTATTTCAACCTCATCAGTTATATGCTCTTGGTCTTCAATTTCTTCGTCCATTTCAGCACTTTTGTCACTGTGATTGGGCTCCCTGTCATGTTCAAATTCATCATTTCTTTTGTTATCTTGTACACTCTCCTGTTGACTGTCATCTTCATGGTTCTTTTTATAATCCCCTTGGCTGTCACTTTTCTCATCATCAACACTCTTTTCTACATTTGACATTGTTTTGTGAGTGTCATCACTATCACTATTGTGCTCCTTTCCATCATTGTTTTTCCCTTCAGGGCTGCTATGTTTATCCTCTTCCTCTATTTCATCATCAATTTCTTCATCAATAGGCTCTGTTTCTGCCCCATTTCTTTCTTCACTTTCCCCATCATCTTCTTGATTAAGCTCTGTATTTGTATCATTTTTTTCTTCCCTTGCCTCATCTTCTTCACTTTTTTCTATATTATCATCATCCTTTTCCTCATTACTATTGTTGTCATTATTTGTTTCTTTAGCATTGTTTTCTTCTTCTTTGTTTTCTTCATCTACCTCAGTTTCTACCCCACTATCTTCTTCCTCATCATTGTCATATGTTTGCTCCTCATTAGGGCTACTGTCAGCTCCTTCACTTGATGCATTAGGAGAAAGGATAGGAGGTGAATTTCTTTGTGGAGAATTCATATGTGGAGATGAAGGAGGAGTAGAGGTAGGTGGATGTGAAGTGGAGGGAAAATTTTGCAGAATGAAGGCTTGGGGATTGGAAAAAAACAATGAGAGATAAAATCATCCCAAGGGATCCTTTTCTTCTCTAGCTAGTGTAAGACAATCATTTTGATCAAGGAGTGGTGAAAAAGGCTCTGCATTTGGTGGGAATAACTCCTCTTTTTGACCACTAAAGCCATTTTGTCAATGCTCTGGTATAGGTAATATGGTAGGTTCAGTAACTTAACCTTGGTGAAGTGCATCAGAAGCCTTATGTGATAAGAGTAAACCCTGGAGTAACTCTCGTCACAGGTGAAGTATCTGATAATCTGCCCCATCGACAGGGCATACCTCTCTAGCACGTGGGAGAAGGGGAAGATAGCCTAGCAGCCTTACTGACAGCTAGGTTTGAGGTAGGGCTCATAATAACTCAAGTCCAATTTCTTTTGTTTAAACCATCTCTCACCAATATCTAGAATTCCTGTGGCTTTAGCAATGGATTCAGATGAGAGTTCAAAGTTCACTCCTGCTAAGTTGACTTGGTGATTTTTCAAACTGAGGATGAACAACCTAGCCAAATCTGAATGGCTTTGGACTAGCTTAGCCTTCTCACAAAATTGATAACACCCAACATCTTGAAAACAGGTAAGTATCATTGGAGAGGAGGTGATTTGAATGGTGTCCAAGGGTTCAAACATATTAACCCTTCCTCCCTTGTGTTTAGGCTTGGTAGGCCTTTAATTTTCATCACTACCAGTATGAATCTATTCTTCAGACATGGTGATTGGTTCTTTAGCACATAAGGCTTTTTAAACTTGTTTGACGGCCTTGAGGTCAAAGGATGGGAAAGAGTGATGTGATGGAAAACTTTTGCAAATGATGGCTAAGATGAAGCTTCCAGGGAGTGTGTTCAACTTTTTAGAGGTTGGTCTGCTGATCACTGATTTTTTTTACATATATAATAACCCTTCTCTCTGCAAACCCTAACCCAAAAGGTCAAAAATTGATTTTTAGGAAACTTAGGGTTTGGTGACAACAAGCCTCTAAACATCCTCTTTTCTTATGAAAATGATTGTTTGGAAGGAAAGGGAGGGAAATACCAACCTTGTTTTGATTATTGCAAGAGCTTTGAAGGGAAAAAATTGAATTTTTGGCCCCTTCTTAGCAATTTGAAACAAAGATTGGCTGTGCGTAGCGCCTGCCCGACTGCACGTTCAAGTTGGGTCGGCTAGCCTGTCAAAGCGTACCTCCAAGTCACTTCGGGCCAGGATGGGCCAGTCGGGCTTGCAGGAGCGTAGCACTAGGTCGACTCGGGCCAGAGACGAGCCATTCGGGCCTGTTAAAGCGCAGCACCGGGTGGATGGTAGGCAGGTTGGGCAGTTTCTTGAGCTTGTACGTAGTGCCAGGCTCCAAGTGCAGAGCGCAGTGTTAAATAACACTATGACCACATCTTCTATGCGTAGCGCCGAGAGCCAGGTGCGTAGCGCCAACCTTGGTGTGCAACGCCTGCAAATTTTCAGCAACTTGCACAAAAACTCTCCAAAATCGCTCTCAATGGCTTGCTTCTTATTTGCAGGGGTAAATGGGGTTGAGGAAAAAGGAAATGAGGTTTTATATCCCTTTTGACAAATAAATTTCATGCCAAAACCCACTTTATAAGGTTTTATTTCCCTGTTTATTTCTCTCACTGCCTTTTTGGCCTTGTGGTCATGTAGGGGGGGCAGTCTGATAAAAACATTGCTTTTTCATTGCTGGAAACCCTTTAAGGTTCTTTTCAGATCCATAAACTTCCTGAAGAAGCTAAAACTATCCCTCCAACCTATATTTGTAAAATGAACTTGTTCATGAATTTTAACACCTATACATAGCAAACTTGTCATATTTTTCATTTCTTCCATTGAATGATATTATGTCATGTTTTTCCCTCTCTAAAACAGTCAAGTAGTATCTCAGTATGAGAACCCTAGCATTAAGAATCAATAGTCCCTTTAGTTTCCATGTGGACCATCATTATGAAAGACATTTGGTCTGCTCATCTTTATCAATTTTCCTGTAGGTATCCATCCTTGATAGGGTGACCCTTGTTGGAGGCTTTACTTCTCTGTTGTAAATCAGTGGCATATTTGTTCTTTAGACCACTTTGACAATGATGTAGGTTTAGTGAGTGGGGAAAGCTAGTTTAAACCCTTTTTTGTGTCTTTCATGGCCACTTATGTGTATGCAGGTGCCTACACAATTTCTTCCTTTGATCACTATCTCTTTTGAACTTGGAAAACTTATTTTATCAATAATGAACTTGTGCTTACCATAATCACTTCCTGGGGTAATTTTAACTCATGCTTTCCCTCTTTGATGATTTTGAAACTGCTTCTAACTATTGCTTTGAGAAATCAAACCCTTGAACTGATATTTTTGACGCTTTTGTTGATACTCTTCTTCCTCTTTCTTCCTTTGGTATATGTGAGTTAATGCCTTTTTTGCCAAACCCTAGAAGGTAGTTTGAAAACCTTTTGAAACCATATGTTGTGATAAAGGAGGCTTCTTTGTCACCATGTGACCATCTTTTTCCATCTTGCCAAAATCATAGGTTTTAGGGTTGCTTAGAAAAAGTAAATAGTGTTGTCTTCTAAGCTCTCAAAAACTTCACAAAACTCACTAATCATTCCTAAAAATTCTTCAATGAGCATCTGAAGGAGTTGAGGTGGCCTTTGCCTTTGTAACCCTAGGAATGATTCCTTGTTTGGCCAAAACTGTTACAAACCCTAATTCCCATCAAGCACATTCTTGCTACTTTCTTCTTGTTATGAATGGTCTTCTTATGATGATTCTCTCTTTTATCTTACCTCATTGCTAATCTGATGGCTTTTTGACTCTCTTGTAGAAATGTGAGAAAAGGGTAGTTGTCCCCTTGCAAGATTCATGCTTTAGACTAAAAACCTTCCTTGAATAACCTTTTGATCAGCTTGGACAAGATCACCTGTCCTTTTCTTATTTGAATATACTTTCTTCATATAGGAAGAACAAAGTTTGTAGGGAACCAAATCCATCCTATGACGTTGTGAAAACCCTAGGTGACCTAGTGAAGGCCTTCTTGGACTTGGTTTTTGGACTTAGACCTAGAATTTGGGATTATCAAGTGCAAGATAGAGTTTATGATGGACTGATTTATTGAAGATCCGAAATCCAATGTACTTGATTTATCTAAAGAGTCTACAGAGATAGTTTGAGGCTATCAGTGTTTGAGAGTACTTTGGGAGGCATAACAAGGTTGTTTGATTGGTGGGTTTAAGTAGCAGTGGGAGGTTTTTAGGTAAAACAAGATAGAGGATTTGGGTCAAAGGTGAAAGCATATAGACAGGGATAGTGACACAAGCCACTAATGGGTTTTGTGGGACTGGTAGACAATGCTAGACATGGTGGAAAGATGAAATAGTGAAAAATTATCTTTAAGGATGATGAAGGCAGTGAGATTTCTAGAACTCAAAATGTTCAAGAACTTTGTTTCTAGAAATCTAGGGAAAACATTTAGTCATCTATGTAGGAAAAAATTACTAATGCCTAACACGATGAAAACATGAAACCATTGGAAATCCTAAATGAATTAATTTCCCATGTTTTTCTATAGAAAATATAGAGGGTTAAATAAGTGAAGAGTAGATACTAAATAAGAAAAGCTTGAGTCAACATCATTATATTTCTCTCTCTCATTCCTTGGATTGTCTAAATAAGATCTAAATGAAAGGGAAATTTTCAATAAAGTGAACCCGTTACTAGGACCATTTCTAGTGTAGTGAATTCTAGATAAGACTGAGAACTCTCTACACGCTACTTTTTGAGCTCCTTGACATCACTAATTGGAAATATGAGACTGATCCAGGGACCTTTCTGGACCAGTCTCATAATTTTCTGTATGAATTATATGATCCTAATATATTAGATATGGGTAGTTATTATAACCTACTAAATCCATATTAGATATTGATATTCTACGTTAGGGCAGTATATTAGCAGCAAGTTGACCTAGCCCTAAGGGCTAGCAGAAGGCCAAGTGTTTGCGAACTAAAAGTTCTGCGCAGTCACCATAGAAGTTTTGATGTTTGGTTGACCAGGTTTTACCAACACTGTAATTTGGTCTAGGTTGACCAAGTTTGACTTGAAAATTATCTGATTGAACTTTTGCTAAACCAAAAAATTTCTCTTATAAAATATTGTCGGGTTTTCTCCCTATTTCGGGTTTCCTAGGGAAAATATTGGTTTCTACTATGCATGACTATTCTACTGTGATATTTATTGTTTCCGTTGTGTTTACAGTTGAATTTTTTGTGTGTATTTACTTAATTATGTTTTAGGGTGTGCTAAAGTAATATCATATATCATTGGAAGTTACGATCGGTTGCAGACAATTGTGATTGTCTAATTAACATTTGAAAAATCAACAATTGATTATGTATTTTTGTTGCTAATATGTATTGCACTTGGTGATGTGTTGATATATTCACCATTAAATGGTGTATAGTTGAATAAAATTTCCATATTTTGTCTATAAATGTTTGAAATCATGGTTTTAAATATTAAAAATGATTCCTTTCATTAAAAAATAATCATTTCATGTTTTTTTTAAATAACCATTCATTCAGATATGACAGTCCACTTTTACCAGTTCCATTTTAAAAACTTTTTTGATAGGTGGATTGGTTCGGTTACTGTTTCTAGTCTTGAAAACTATGATTAATACTTCTACACCCCCTATCAATACATATCAATCATTCAGTCCTAGAGATAGGGAATCCCTAGTCACAATGATGGTTTTGATAACATGTTGAAAAATTAGACAACCTAGGAATATAATCCAGGACTTGCACCCAGCTAAAGAGATACTCTTCCACTGAGCCACATACCCTCTTTTTTATGTCACCCTTTGTTAATTGAAAACAAATATTTAGACCTAGGGATAGGGTATTCCTAGCTACAAACATGGCTTTAATAACATATTGGAAAGTAGAACATCTTAGGAATAAAACCTAGGACTTTCCCCTTGCTGGTGTTTTTCTCTGATACTAAGCTATATGCACATTTGATGATGGATATCATACATGTTTAGGTGTGCATTAAGACTCCAACATTCCCCTTCAATCCACATTGAAATTTCAAACCTTGGTATAAGGAAATCCTAGTCACAACCATTACTTAGATGTTGCGTGGAGAAACGAAATAGGCTAGGAATGAAAAAAATTAATATAGGCTAGGAGTTGAACCTAATCCCTACTCTTGACCTTTGTATTTCTCTAACCATTGAGCTACACAACCTTTTGATAACAATAATCCCCATTTTCAAGTTTTGACTAACACTTTAATTATAATACCCACTCTACTTCCACGTAAGCCATTCAAATCCAAGGATAGGGAATTCCTGGGCACAACCATAACTCTAATACCTTGTTGAAAAGATGAAAAAGGAATCAAAGGCAGGACCTGCCCATGGCTAGCAGTTTGTTCTACCATTGAGCTACATGCCCTCTTAATGATAGGTAAGATCTACATTCAGGAGTGGATTTACACTCCAAGAAGTATATCATCTATACATGTCTATGTACAACACCATAGGTAATTCCTAGGCATGACCATAGCTCCAATATCATGTGAAAAAATTAACAAGCAAGGAATCAAAGGCGGGACCTGCTCGTGGCTGGCAGGCGGCTCTACTGTTGAGCTACATGCCCCCTATATGACAGACAAGATCTACATTCAGAAGTGGATTAACACTCTAAGAAGTATATCATTTATATATATTACTATATACACAACTGTTATTAGGGGTATCCTATGCCCCCATGCTAAATTTTATTTTTGGTTTTGGGATGGAAATTCATGGCTATGTTGGGAGAGGCAATTTGCATGCTAAATTTTTGGCTCGATGATGTAAGTTGTATGGTATGCTATCTTTTTTCCATGAATGAAATAATTATTACATTAATAATGGTTTTTTTTCTTTGGATTTGCAAGGGTGAGCTGAGTTTTCATTTGTGTGGATTTATAATCTCCATTATGGAAACTATTGTGAGAGCTTTCAAGTTCGTCTTTCAAGGGCTTTTGCATTCTTCAGAAGGGTATCTTGTTAAAATCTCGTCTAGTTTTTTTAATTATATATGCAACCCTTTTGTTCACTCAGTTGTATTGATTTATTTTTATTAAATACCAGTAATTAAATTGTAAATTTGAAGTTTCCCACTATGTTTTACTGTATTATATGTCTTTACAATAGTCTTGTATTTGGAAACTACAGGATTTCCCTACAATGGGTTTATATTGGAATAAATTTGAAGAGTGCTACGTTTCTCCTTGATAATGATTTACACTTTGATGAACAAAGTTTTGTATGCTTGGAAGAGATATTGTAATTTACTGTAAAATGTATTTCCCATGGAAAATATTTGGTCCATTTTCAAGGATTGTGAAATGTTGTTCTATTGATTAATTGAAAATGTAAGAGAAATTCACAGTCAAGTTGGCTTTGGCTAAATATGGTTGTGTTGATTGAAAGAACTACTTGAAGTAATAGTTGACTGCTCGAAACCTTTTTCTTTGAGCAATATTGTGAGTAGAACTAAAATGAGCCTATTGAGATTAAATGTAAATTAGAACTAGAACCAGAATGCTATAAGCAAAGCTAAAAGAAGTAAGGCTTATCTACCTAGTATTTCATACGATATGAACAATGCACACCACCTATTGAGAACTATGAGAAATTAAGTTATCTTTATAAGTTTATAGAGTTCATAGTGAAGTTTAGGTACTACCGCTGGGCCATTTCATAAGATTTCCTACTAATAAATATTTAAAGTAAAGACATGCTTCTGATCAAAATACATATTTATGTAACACAAAATTAACCATTTTAAAAGTGAAAATGGAAAGATGTTATAAACAATTTCCTCAAAGATGATACTGAGAAGTAGTTGACATGTCTGATATTATGACACTTCAAAAATTTATGATAATTTACATTCTAAACTTCAAACAACTGATATTTACTTTTTGTTTATTGATGATTGTAAATGCCAAGGAGAAGTTGAACTCTATGAACCCTCTTCTTTATATGGATCCCATTGCAGTAGTAATTTTGCTACTTATAACATTGCTAATGGAACCTGATGTGATTGGGATAACTATCACATTTGCAAGGGAGGATGTGGAAATAATAGAATATCTTATTTTCATTTTGGCCCGAACATATTTTCTCAATTTGCCCAATTTTTTGGCCACTAAGCACACTAGTCCTTTAACTTTCCATGTATGTTGCCTCATTTCATATAAACTTGTTCTTTTCTTATGCTTTAGAGTTAGTAATTATGTGGTCTCTTTTTTTATGCTCTACATGGAAATGTAAGTGATTATATATGATGGCATTAACAATCACTTTCCTATTTATATATTTTATTATGTGGCTTTAAATTTTTATTGTATAAGCTTTGTTAGAATGGTTTCATTAAATTTAAAAATATATATATCAAAATATCCCATAGCATCTCTTGCTTGACCTGAGAAAACAGTTTATCATTCTGATAACACCAAGAGTCTGTCAAACATATGAAAAGCCTTCTACTTGACTAATGTATTGTAGTAATTAGCTTGTTAGAAAATTGTTCAAATTTGAGTATTACCATAGTCTTTATAATAAATTTTGATGAACAATACCAATATTATATTATACTTTTATGACCTTACTTCCTCTTCATGAACTGAAGCATGAGAGTGTATTCATGCCCTATAAGATTGAGGATGAAGATTTAAGAACAGGTTGTCTAGATACTCTTCCCCATTACAACAATCTTCATAATCATACATAGAAGGGTCACCAAATCTACAATGTAAGAATTGATTGTTGACTTGTACATTGATGTTTTCCTCACTAGAAGGATCAGAAGGATCAACGTTTAATTTCTTGGCTTCTAAATACCCTTTGAAATCGTCAAACTCAACTTCCAAAATATCAAAGAAAAATTGACATTTTCTTATATTTGTTGATTGACCTCTTAGCATAACAAAATTTGGTGTTGGTTTTTGTGGATGCTGGCATATGTTATTCATCTTCTATATTGAGGATGGCCAAACCTACATTACACTCTTCATTAACGGATGTGTTTGTATTCCATTCATTTTCAAAGGAGTTAGGAACATAGTTCTTATTCTCCAAGCTTGTGAAATTGTCATGTAAAACAGTGGGGTCTACATCACCACAGGAAAGCATATCTGTGTCATATTCTTCATTTGTCAAACCATAGACATATATATCATTATATACCATGTTTTTGACATCAACAAGTGTTGTTTTTGGGATGAACATAGCCATGGGTTGCTCACAAAACATTCTGTCTATGCCAATGTTGCAACTTCAACTATTGGTTTGTCTTCTTCTAGATTGCCCCATTCCTCCACTATGTCATGCTCCAGCAACTCCCCGGTCAAAATGATTGCCTGATCACTATTCAGGGGGTTTTTATGAGGGATAATTTTCATTCTCATATTACAATACTACTTTTTCACAGCATTTATTGCCTCATACTTTTCAACGCGCTCTAAATCAACTGCACAATATGTTCATTATTTGGCTCCTCCCCCACCACAGGGAGAAGTGTCAACATCCATAGCTTCTGATCAGTAAACAATAGAAAACACAAATGGCAATGTTAATAATGGAACATTAATGGTGTTCCCTACGGTCTAAGACCTAGTTTTCCAAAGCCTTTATTTACATCTAATGGTGAATATGGCAGGGGTATTTTTTTGTGCAAACCATGATGGTATCGTGACTATTTATTCTTGGCTTGATGGGAAAATAGTTTCAGACAATCAATATAGGCCTCCAATAGGTAATTCATTGCCATCAGTGGTTTCATAGACTACATCTCTTGGTCCACTTGGGAAAAATATGCAGCCTTAACCTCCTGTACGATATGCTACTCAATTTTTGTATCATTTTTTATTTGTGTTTTGGTATATTTAGGATTATTTCAGGTGTAAAATTCTTCATGAATAGAGGTACCCATATAAAAGACTCTATTCTCACAACAGTACATCCGATATATAAGTCTTGTTTTTGGGGCACATGGATTTGAATCGAGAGCAAATGAACAAAATTGGAATTTTTTTGACAAGGGGAGACCAAGAGGACGAGTTAATGATGCAATAGTGAACAATAATGAAAATCTTGATGTCCTAAATGAGAAAAATCGAATACCAAGATATGAAAGGTTTAGGAATAAATGGGTTACTCTAGAGGCCCAAAGGAAACCTTATAGTGAAGATGACATTAAAAAAAGTATAAAATATAGTGTATTCATGTTATATTCTTTTTGGGTATAATAGCTTGTGGAATGACAATCCTCATAAGAAAATTTTCAATGAGATTAGTTTATTACCTAGCATGATCATTTTAGGATTCACACCTTGGCTATCTATTGTGGAGGAAATTTTATTTTAGAGAGTTCTATAACTTTGCAAAGGTTTTTCCTTTTCTTCTTCTTTTAAGGATTTTGGCCATTTGTTCATTATTTTGTCTTCCTCATGGATGCACTTCAAGATAAATTATATTCCACAAAATTCCCACTAAGGCCTGGAATCCTCTTCTACAACAAGCATTCCTAAAGAAAGTTTATTTTTATTCCCTTGAGATGATTCTTCTTTTCCAAGAATTCCTTGTAATAAGCTTTCCATTGTCATAGGTTTATGTGATGTCTTTCTGGTAGCCAAGGAAGCACTCGATTTATTTATATGTCCTTGTAAGCATGTTGGATAACTCTGTTATTGTCGCAACATATTGTTGGTCATTCTATGTGTTAAACTTAATGTTTTGTGCATATCCCTCCTTCGCTTCAGTCATTAAGAATTCTTGGCATGACCCAACCATTTTCAAAGCTTATAGTGAATGTGGGTCTTGCATCTTACTCTCTAAAACATTCGACCCAACCTTGTTATGAGTCACCAAATCATTTAATCAAGTCACCTTATTTTCATAGTATTCTACGAAGTGTTCTCCTCAACATAGACAACATATAATGGAATCACCAACTTCCTCAACTAGACAAGGTCATTCCAATATGGCAAGGCTATTAGTTGGTCATCTCTTGTCTCGATCATGTCCAAAGTTGACATTTGGTAGGCTTAAATGTCAACAATAAAATATTTTAGCCAACTCTCCCATGAAATATATCATGTGTTGATATCAACCATCCTTTTTAGACTTTTGTCCACTACTTCTATGTATACTTGTCATTCTCTGTCATCAATATGATGCTCAATTATTGCTAGAATCATATCTCCTATAAAATTTCCATCACTTGTCTCACATATCTCATAATATCAGACATATATATGTGAATTTTCCACAATTTTGAATATTTCAATGTTCCATATGGAATAGGCCAATCATGTCACATCACAATACTCATCCACAAGTGAATTCAAGTTGACCTAGCATCTGCGTGGTCAAAATTGGTGAGTTTTCATGTGCGACCTCCCATAGATATCATTTCAAGACATGCATATCATTTCAAATTGAATTTGACCTATGTGTCACTTGCTCAATTGCAATACCACCCAGTCAAACTATCATACCTAGTGATAGTGAATGGTATATGATAGTTTTTTCTAAATTAAGAATGGACTATATATGATATTTTTCATAATATTTGATAGGTGGGAGCACAAATAGAGACAGAGTTGAAGGAAAACAAGTTAAGAGTGGAAGACGCCTTAAATGCAACAAAGGTATGCATGTAGAACATTGTGCATAACCAATTACGGAATCTGATGTTAATCTGAAAAAACATGTTGTGATCTGAAATAAAGGTGAATAATGATTGTTTATTGAATCCTGTCATGCATGGAGCTACTATTATATCATAGAGGGGGTATAACACGCACATAAGAAATTCATCATTGAATTGTATCTATTTGACAGGGCACTTCAAAATAATATTTTGCTTGTAATCTAAGAGTTCAACTTCTGCATATAGATTCATATTTGTTATTGTGCTTAAATGTTGGAGGAAGTTTCAAGTTAATTTACATTTATTACTGTATACAGGAAATTGTTGAGGAAGGCATTGTTTTTGGTGGCAGGTGTAGTCTCTTGAGACTTGCTTCAAAGGTTGATGCAACAAGATATACACTTGAAAATTATGAGCAAAAGGTGTGATAGTCGTCTCTGTCATTAAGGAGTGAATCCAATGGTTGTGGCCAATAACTATGTCTTATAGTAGAATGACACATTCTTTGAAATCAAAAATATGTGTACACACAGAGTTCCTACTTCTATCTTCTGCCACTTGTTATTACACGACCTTTAAATTGTGTTGACCTTTTTGGTGCTTGCAGATTGGTGCAGGCATTGTTAAACAGGCTTTGAGATACCCATTGAAATTGATTGCAAATAATGTTGGAGTGAATGGAAGTGTTTTGGTTGAAAAGGTCAGGACAAAACCCTACCATATTTTCCAATTAATTTTAAAGATTATTTTATTTCTCCTTTTAAAGCTTGCTTTTAAAGCTTATTTGATTACCTTTATTGAGAGGTAGCCTAATTGCATATTGTATTATATTTGTTTATTGGCTTCACTTTTTAATTTACACTGGACTTAAATTATATGCTATATTTCTTGGCTTTTTCAGGTTCTTTCCAGTGATAATCCCAAATATGGTTACAATGCTACTACGGGAAAATATGAACATTTGATGGCTGATGGAATCATTTATCCAAATAAGGCATGGTGTTGGTTCCTTCTTGTTTCTGATATGTGGAGTTGTAATAGCATTTACATAATTATATTTTTCAGGATTCTTGGGTTGCAGTTGGCTTGAAGAATCTTGTGAAGCTCATTCAGCCTTTTTTATTTCATCATTAAGGTTCACTAGTTACTCGAGTTGTTTTTTTTTCGCTTCTTTTCAAAAATAGGAAGGATTGGAGTGGTTTCCCAGCACTATCTTAACTCTAGGTCATAGGATGAAATGTGAGAAATTGTGATGATATAAGCATTGTATATACAAGGTGAGCCGCAGAGCTATACGAGTTATCACAGAAAACTAGGATCATATTTATGTTAAAATATTATTTTCAGACTTTAGGTAGTATTCATAGATGTAGTTATTCCTACTTCCACATATATGAATGCTTCAAAAATTTATCACCACAAACAACAAGAGAAAATTTGAGCCACTATGAATACTATACGAGTCATTCAAGCAATGTGAGCCATTGAGGAGGAGAAATGAGCCACAAAGCATTATAGTGAGCCATGTTGACATCAAATGCAATTTATTAAATGATTCACTATCATTTCAATCGATTTGTGGAGAATAGAGAGCCGCCATATAATCGAGCCATAGGGAAATATGATGTGAGCCACAGTAATAAATTCCAATCCATAGAAACAAATGCGAGAAACATGTGAAATATGAGTAAAAAGATATGAGTGATCCTTAGACAAAATAACAAGCCAGAAAATATGATCAAGCCTCAGAATAATAGACATGTGTGTCACGGTATAAAATTCAATGCCATAGAGGTTGTAATGATGCCATTGTGATTTCATTATATATAATTTGATGCCACAATAGTATATTGTATAAAATTCAATACCATAGGATTTTTTTAAAAAGTGATTCCACTATATATAATTTGATGTTAATGAATATAGTAATAAAAACTTAACATAGATGTGATGTGATATAGGGACTATGGAAGAAGATAAAGTGTGATCCAAAAATAGATGTGGGTCACTTCTAATTGTTCATTCTTATTTCTTTAACTTGCATGTCACAGTACATCATGTTCTACATGTATATTCGTATTACATAAAAATGTTGCCACAGGTCCTTATGCGAAGAAAATTGCATCATAGGAGTTCGAATCATGTAGAAAATACCACTGATATTTTTTTTAGGTAGCCTTAAAAAATTCCAATAGTGTAATAACTCATGGAGATTATCTTCAAATGATTATAAACAAGGAAAATCATTCTTCTGTCATAGTTGTTACTTTCAGACCTTCTATATAAGGTTTCCACTGAGTTTTTTCAGATCATTTATTTTTTAGAGTTGTGTCCTCACCTTCATACTAGACTGGGTGTGATAATACTCAAAGTGAGTGTATACTAGAGTGAGTACATCTATAATATTTTTCCTTGACATGGAATATAATAATTTGGTAGGTCAAAATTCCCATGCAAGATCAGGGTATCCCCTAGTGCTACTTGGGTTGACCTCAATGAAAACCACTAATGAACATCTCTCTCTCTCTCTCTCTCTCTCTCTCTCTCTCTCTCTCTCCCCCTCCCTGTAAGGATTCTGGACACCACATATCTCCACAATGGTATGATATTGTCCACTTTGGGCCTAAGCCCTCATGGCTTTGCTTATGGGCTTTACCCCAAAAGGCGTCATACCAATGGAGATATTTGTCCATCCTTATATACCCATGATCCTCCCCACTTCTAGTCAATGTGGGACTTTGGTCGTATACCCAACAATCCTCCCCTCAAACAAAGGACCATCGAGCCTCCCCTCAAACGATTATCCATCCGTCCACTCTCTACCAACCAGGATTCTCCGCTCCAATGCGTTGGAAGCACATGCCTTACATGGACCACCACCTGCCTCGAGAGCTTGCTCTATCCCAGGTCAACTCCTCTTCACCGTGTTGGGACCAGGACACGTCCATGAAGAATCCGGAGCATACCGCCTGTCTAACCGAGCTCATCCATGGATCCCATCGTGATATTACCGGGGCCCACCACCTTCGTTCGGCATTCGAGGATTCATCCACTTCGCTAACTTCAGGGCATGGCTCCGATACCACTTGTAAGGATTCTGGACACCACATATCTCCACAATGGTATGATATTGTCCACTTTGGGCCTAAGCCCTCATGGCTTTGCTTATGGGCTTTACCCCAAAAGGCCTCATACCAATGGAGATATTTTTCCATCCTTATATACCCATGATCCTCCCCACTTCTAGTCAATGTGGGACTTTGGTCGTATACCCAACACTCCCTCCCTCTCTCTCTCTCTCTGTCCCCCTCCCTCCCTCTCTCTCTCTCTCTCTCTCTCTCTCTCTCTTTCTCTCTCTCTCTCTCTCTCTCTCTCTCTCTTGAATATATCTTTATAACAAGGTATTGTGCACGTCAAATGGAGATCGTATGCCAAAGTTATGTCCCCGGGAAATTGATGTACCAATTTATCCAAATAGGGGCCATAATTTTGGCGCTTCATTTCCTAGGGTTAGGTTTTTGGATGTTTATGGTTTTTCATTATTTCTCAATAATAAGCAGGCCTTTGAGCCTCATTGTAACACAATTCAGAGGCATGTAGTCCCCATATCTCTTCTCAGAGATAATCTACCATCACCTGTCCTAGTTTATTTCCATTTTGTATGTAGGCATATTTAAGTCTTGGATATTAATGAAATGAAGTTATATTTTTGTTGCATATTTGTGTCCATGTTATATTTGTATTATGATTTTTTCTGCATAAATTTGGATTAGCGGTATCAGAGTGATTTGCTCTTCTTCTTTTTTTCTTTTCATGTCCACGTCGAGGTCAGGGTATAAGGAGTTAGCGCTTGATATTTTTGAACCCGTGCAAGATCAGCCTCGCAAACCCCGATGACCTCCCATGGAGGACGAAAATAGAGACAATGGAGCAGGAGATTCTATCAAAATATTGCTCGAGGAGGCCCTCGAGAACATAGGAATGTGATGATGGATAAATTTTCCTAGATCCTTTGGCAGATTCCCACATGCGACACAAATTCATCCGGTAGCCAATCTAAAGGCACCACTCCCTTTAAGGTACAAGTCAAATTTGACATTCCCAAATTTGAAGGCCACTTAGATGTAGAAGTCATAGATAAATGGTTAAATATTTTGGAAGTATGTTTTTTTTTTCATGATTTTTCCAATAGGGAAAATATTACTTTTTAACTCTTGAAGGTTCCCCCCCACATTAAGGACTGGTGAGAAACCTAGTATGAGCAAAAGGACAAGGGGGAACCCTCACTATTCTTGGTCACACCCACTTGGAATTATTTACGAGATGCCACCAAGGAATAGTATTATCATTTCGGGAGCTATGAAGACAAGTACATACAATGGACTACGTTGCGGCAAGAGAGGGATCAAGATGTGCATGCTCTAACAGATATTTTTAATACCCTGCAAACAAAGCTGGGTATCAAAGATTCTGAGACACATCTGATTCTCAAGTACCATGGTTGTTTTCACAAATACATTAAAGAGGAAATGGAGTTCCTGGACATAACCTCCCTTGGTATACCATACCGATATGTTGCAAAAATCGAGCAGAATTTCAAGCAGAAGAAGCAAGAATTTGGATCTGTGAACCTAATGTAGAACAAAGGCACCCCCGAGCCACATAAAAAAGGACAGATCCTGACCAGACCCCCCAGGGAAACTTTTAGAAGACACAAGAAAAGGGTGGCAAGAAGGAAAAGAAGGGCACTGACAAGTGGTGTGAGTTCCATAAAATCCCCAATAACAACACGCATGAATGTCACGCAAAGCAAGCACTAGTGGTCGATTTGAGAGACTCGGAGAAGGATGCATGTTCTGATTCTGAGCTGGAACCTAACAAGGGTAAGAAAGTCATTGACGCAGAACCCACTACGATGGTAGCCACTATTGGCTCCCCATGATTCACAAGATTGGCAAGAACAACTCTACAGGGAACCATATCAAACCGCTTTGGAGTCCAACGACCTAGCCTTCCTGGACTCAGAGAGGGCTCTCTTTATGTTTGTGATGAAAATGATTTATCTTTATGCTTATGTTTTCTAATTTTAGGCTAGTTATAAAGTTCTAGGACTATTTGTTTAGTTTTGATTGGATAATTGATTGTATGATTAATTGATTGAGTGTTTTAGTTGAATATATCGACTATGAGAAGCATTGATACATTGAGCTATGGAGTCATAAAAGGATTTAATGTTCATCAAATCTGCAAGGGTTTTCATAGGGCAAGCTAACTATATCAAGTGGATATTTTAGATTAGATCAAATATGAAATGACAGTAAGTTGTGAAATCAGTAAAAATAAGGGGCAGTTAAGAATCCTTTAACTATAATTCAACAAGAAAAGCCTTTTAGGTAATTGTTTAAGAAAAACCGAAGGACAGGGCAAACCATAGACTTCTTTGGCCAGACTCTACTAGGTAAACCTTAGACAACAATTCAGCAATCCTAGAGAGTAGGACACCCCTGAATTCTCTAGTTATTACTTTCAGACAAAGAAAACATTTAAGATAACAGTCAGTGAAACTAAAGAGTAGGACACCCCTGAATTCTTTAATCAAACTTCTAAAAAGACGTTCGAAGCAACAATTTAAGAAAAACCAAAGGACAGGGAAAACCATAAAATTCTTTGGCTGGACTCTACTAAGTAAACTTAAAAGAAGGCCTTGAAAATAACATTTCAAGAAAAACCAAAGGACAGTGAAAACCATAAACTTCTTTGGCTGGACTCTACTAAGTAAATTTCAAGGTAACAAGCTAGGTGGAACTAAAGAACAGGACAACCTGTAATTCTCTAATCAGACCTTGCAAAAGAAAACATTAATATGAAAGAAGCAAACAAAATTAAGGTGCCAAGACATCATATCTTAATCTAAATTTTATGTTCTTTTATCAAAGAAATGATGAACAATATGGAAAATAGAAGGGAAACATTGGAAAAGAAGGATAACATCACCATTAACATAGCTCAAGAATCCTGTGAACGTGCTTGTATTACTGATGTCCAAAATAGTTACAATACTCCAGTGCAATAATCTCTACAACTTAGAGTCTAATAAAATCCGCCTAGTAGCTCAGCTCACTAATCAAGCATCCAATCAACCAACACTAAAAATGAACAATACATACAGTATTTATCTGCAAAATGAGGAGGTTTCCCAAACCTAGGGTGACAGATTTGTATTTATTATAGAGTTAATGTAATCTTTACCTTTGAGACCATGCAAGGCCCAAGGCAAAAATATCAATGACTAACTCACTGTAATCATAACTTATAACTTAACTGTTGAGCTAACTTTAGGATATTTTTTACTTTTAAGGCTTTTCATTAACTTTTACTATAACACCTGAGTAGCTGGGAAATATCTCTGACTGTTTCAATAACTGTAGCAGCTTTTATTGAAGTGAAATGAGGCTGTAGGTGGAAAAATGTGATTTGAAAGAAGTAATTTATTTTTTCCTTGTCATTCAGATATGCCTTCTTTGCTAATTTGCTTCTGATTTGTCTTTAAGCTCTAATTAGTCTCCTAAACTCTGCTTTCTCATTTTAATTCTTCTAATCTGCCTTTATCTCTGATTCTATCTTCTAATATTCCTTTCAACCTTTAACCTATGATTTAAAATTCTTTAATCCCCTTTTTTTCCTTGATCTTTTGATGACTGTGTTCTTCATTTTCCTGTATCTCTACGCAACCACTGTGCAAACCTCTTTGTTTTTATCCTATTCATTGAAGAATCTCTTGCTGCTCCTAGACTGTTTGTATGACCATTAATGGTCATGATCCATTGATGATCATATTTTAATCTTGTGCCCCTGATCCCTTTAATATACAAAACTTCTGGATCGTCACCCAGAGGACCTGTTTAAAAAAATTCTTGGACCTTAGAATGCAATTTTCGGATTCATATATTGGCTACCTGCACATTTAAAAACAATTGTTAATTTAAAATCTTGCACTGTGGGTTTTCTGCGTTTGTTTGGGCTTTTCAGGCTTTTTGGAGTATTTGCATAGGTGTTGATGGCGGATAAGGGCTTATTGCATAGCCACAGGGGTTTATAAGTTTGAACGAGTCAGCAGTTTTAAGATAAGGCGTGAAGGCAATATAGTGGTTTTCGCTCGGAGTATGGGTAGTAACTGGTTTTGGCATAGGGTGTTTGATGTCATAGAGAGGATGTCGTGTGGCAGGAGGTATGAACGGTAATACCGCCCATTTTACGAGGTTGAGGGTTTATTAACCTTCGTGCTTTTGGGGGTGTGATACGGGATTAGGGCCATTGGATCTGGGGGGTGAGATATAACGGTGGTCGAGGGTTTTGGACCACAAGTGAGTTAGAAGGTGGGTCCCGGGGAAAGTAAAGGTGAGGGTATTTTAAATATAACGTCAGGTCATCATTATATGGGTGTGTAGGTGAAGGTTTTAGAGTAGGGAGGGCTTATTTATATGCGGGGTTAAAACGTATTTGTGGGGCCAGGGTTATATGGCCACGTAGGGGATAAAGGTTTTGATGTGGGGATAAGAATTATAAAGGGGAGTCGGGATTTTAATAAAAATAGGGTTTTATTAAAAAATGGGTCTCAAATAATAAAAGAAACAAATTTTGGTTTTAAAACAATGTAAAAAAGGGTTTTTACATTTTTTTAATGGGAAAATGGAAATGAATGAAGGGGGGGGGTCAAAAATGGGTTTTTTTATCAATGGGAGTGGGGTTTTGGATAGGGGAATGGCTACAAATGAGGGTTATGAGGTTAAATCATGGAATTTTAGTATCATGAGGGCATTTTGAAAGGGGAAAAAAGAGAGATAGTGGATAGGTAAAATAAATATAATGAATGCAGTGAGATTTCTAAAAATAAGATAATAAACAGGGAATGTTATTTTCAACAGACTTGTAGGAACTCCATATTTACTTAGCCACACTGTAAAAATACAGGAGACTAACATTGGCTCCAGTTGGGGATGGAAACTCCTTTAGGAGGTGTCAAGAACCTCAGAGTCAGATCTCTGGTTTTCGTAGATCAGTGCCTTGTTTTCACTTGGCTGATTTCTCATTTTGTAATTGTTCATCTGCTGCAACTCAAACTCTACCTACCCATCACCCTAGTCCGACATTTTTTCTTCATTTGGGTGCATTTAGACTGGAAAATCCTTGACATAATTTTTCTTTTGAAAGAAAAACTATCTATGCCTACACTTATAACTTCCAAAGGCTTAGATTATACTGATGAGCTCTTTTATTCTCTACCTAACTACTTATCTGTCAAGTTTAAACAGTTTGACAGATTTTCATTCACTAACTATCAACATGAAATTTAAAGCATGACTAAATCAATATTAAGCAGTTCGATTTGTCATGAATTATGGCATTTTCGACAAGCTGCACACAATATTCATTTTGCAAAAAGGTAAAACTAACTAAGGGATTTTATATAAAATTTGTAATCTATCCCTTTCTTCTCTTTTTTGGTTCATATTTAGACTTGGGAACCAATATATTTTTCCTATCTACTAATAAGCCAAGTTTAAATAGTTTGGAAAATATTCATTTTCTATCCTATCAGCAAAAATTCAAAAAAAATTCCATCATGATTAGGTTGTATGATTGAAAAAGATTTCATTTTCAAAAGTAGTGGCATTTGGATGTGTACACTTTTATAAATTCTATTTTTTGGTATGGGGCTTACCTTTTTCTTTTTATCTGCCCTCTTTTCTTCTTTTCTTTCTTTCTTTTTGTAACAATTTTTTCTAAAGTTTTTGTTTAAGAAATGCTATGTACAATGAATTAAAACTTTAAACTGAGAAAATTGTTTAGCTGAAGTAATGCTTGAGCATCCTGCCATTGACAGGACCTCCAAATAATTCCACTCCATCCATTTCTTGTAGGAAAAATGCATTTTTTCCTCTTGCGGAATGGATAATGTATGGACCTTTCCATAAGTTGTCAAAGTTTCCAAGCCTGCCTTTGTCCTCTCTTCTTGAATCCCACTTCAGCACTTTGTCTCCAATGCTGAAATCATTTGCCATGGTACTTTTGTCAAAAATCTTCTTAACGTTTTCTTGTACTTGTTGTGTCCTGTTGTGCACTTCTTCTATGGTTTGCTGCAGTTGGACAATTTGGCTTATTCTCCTTCGCATATCATTTTCTTCAGACTGTACTTCTTTAATGAGTTTCATTACTGGCACTCCCAAGCTAGTTGGGAAAAATGTATCTGCTCCATATACTAGCTGATAGGGGGACATACCAATTGACTTCTTGTTTGTTAATATGTTTGCCCATAGTGCATGTATTAATTTGTTGTTCCATGATTTCTTGTTTTCCTCCGGCAACTTTTTAATGATGTTCCCCGGGCTCTTGTTTGAGGATTCAGCCAACCCATTACCTTGAGGGTAATAAGTTGTAGAATGTCCCAATGTAATCTTATATTTATGGAAAAATTCCACCATTTTCTTGGATCTAAAGGCAGCATCATTGTCATTAATGATTTTTCTAGGACAACCAAATCTATATAAAATGTGGTCTTCAAGGAATTTTATAATCACTGAGTCTGTGGCAGTTCTAGAAGGAATGGCTTCTATCTACTTTGTAAAATAGTCAGTTGTAGTAAGGATCCATTTGTGATGGGAAGAGGAGGAAGGATGAATTTCTCCAATGAAATCAAGACCCCATTGTTGAAAAGGAGCTTCAACAGAGATAGGTTGTAATGGCAAAGGCAACAATTTTCTTTTTCCCTCAAAGATTTGGCATTTATGACAGGAAACTACCATTTTATGTATGTCTTGAAAGAGGGTGGACCAATAGTAACCAACTCTAAGGATTTTATTACCAGTGGTTTTCCAATAGAAGTGGCCTCCACATTCTCCTTCATGAAACTCATGCATAATCCTATCTGCATCTTCTTCAAGCAAAAATTTAAGCAATATACCACTAGCATTTTTCCAATATAAAAATTTGTCTAAAATGAAAAAATTCACAGTTTTTAACTTCAAGAATCTGGTCTTTGTTTTGGACAAACCAGGAGGAACATTCAGGTTTAAAAGCACATACAATATATCATCATACCAAGATGATTTCAGAAATTCTTCCTCAATAGGTGGAGTCATCAGCTTCTCTTGTTCATCCAATGCATTAATCATATTGATGTCCAGTGCTTGAAAATTTGTTTTACCCATGAGTTTAGCCAATCCTTTCCCTTTGATCAGCTTGGTGGGATTGATTTCTAAATCATATTCCAAGATGACAGCAATCCACTTACCTCTTTTTCCCTCAGGATCTTGTGTCAAGATGTCTTTAGCCACTGTGTGAGGCACAAATGCAATGATATGTAAATGCATAATGTAGACCCTGAAATCTTTCAGTGCTTTGATTAAGGCAAAAGCCTATTTTTCAATTATATTATATTTCAGAGGTGCATGTCTGAGTGCATTTCTGAAAAATGCTATGGGTTTCTCCTGTCCTTTTATATTTTTCTATAATAACATAGTAGCAACTGTGTGTTCTAATGCAAAGGAGAAAATGAAGAAATATTTGGTGAAGTCAAAGTTGATCAGGACTGGTGTTTGGGTAAGAGCTTGCTTTACCAAATCAAAATATTTATTTGCTTCTATGGTCCATTTGACTCCTGTTTCTATTTTGAGCATGTTAGTGATGTTTCTTAGGAGTTCTGCAAGGTTTGGCATGAACCTTCTTAAGAAATTTATCTTTCCGATGAAACATTGCAACTCTTTGATGTTTCTTGGATGACTAATTTGCAATATTCCCTAAATCCGCTTTGGGTCAATCTTGATGCCTTCTTTAGATATGATGTGGCCTAAAATTTTCCCTTCCTGAAGGCCAAACAAATTTTTCTTTGGATATAAAGACAGGGCATACTTTCTACACTTTTCAAAGACTTTTCTTAAGTGAGCAAGGTGTTCTTCATTAGTTTTGGAGTATATTGTGATGTCATCAAGATATATCACAATGAAGTAACCTATTTCTTCATAAAAAGAAATGTCTATGGCTCTTTGAAAAGTAGTCCCAACATTCATTAACCCAAAATGAATTTTAACATACATGAAGGTGCCCCAGGGTGTGGTGAAAGTTGTCTTATGTTGATCATCTAGATGTACCAGCACCTGATTGTCCCCTAAAAAGTCATCAAGCAGATGTTAGAAAATTAAATATTACAAAGCAATGCAACATATAAAATATGTGGAAAACACAAGCACACAAAACACATAAAACCATAGAGACACAGATATACGTGGTTCACCCAGTTTGGGCTACGTCCACCCCAAACAGCCAGTCCTTCCTTTCTATTATCCAATAAAAGTGACGAGACACAACCTATAGCAGATCTGCTGTAATATCCTCTGTTCTCTCTCACAATCTCCCTATCTGTTTCTCGCTCTAAGAATACACACACAATCTATAACCACAATACAATACCCTCATAAAAGTGAGGGGTTTCCTTCTAGGGAAAAAAACCCTAAAATAAACATAACTTCTACCGTCAGATCATCCGCCTAATGAATGGCCTAGATTGACTAGAAATTACTATACTTTTACAAGGAAATTTTACATCTGTTTTTAACTTCGGGGGCGCTGCCCCCGAAACCCCCCGCCAGGGGGGGGCTCCATAAAGTCGCAGCCGCCCCCCTGGACCCCCCAGGCAGTGTTTAATTACAGGTGGAATTTCCGCCCCATTAAGGTACAGGGGTCCAACGCTATGATACAAAATAAACAAGATAATCAGGCTCCACACCCAACAATCTCCCACTTGGAGACTGATTGTAGCAACTACACCGCTGCTTCATTTTCTAGACAATAACTCCTCTTTGGACCTGGCTATTTCTCATATTCATTTTCATCCTTGAAGACCAATTGAAACTGAGCATAATATCAGTTTCTCCCTGGTTACAACTTTTGTTAGCATAGCTGCAGGATTCTGGCTAGTGTGTATCTTTTCCAGCTTCAACTGTTCATCTTCCAATACTGACCGTATGAAATGGTACTTGAGATGTATGTGTTTAGTCCTGGAATGAAATGTTGAGTTCTTTGCAAGATGAATGGCACTTTGGCTATCACTGTATAACGTGCCCATATCATGCTTCTTACCCAATTCATCCATAAACCTTTGAAACCAAATCATTTCTTTACTAGCCTCTGTAGCAGCAACATACTCTGCTTCTGTTGTTGAAAGTGCAACAACACTTTGGACTTTTGAAACCAAACTGACATCTATTACACCTACAATAAATACATATCCTGTAGTGCTTCTCCTGTTATCTCTATCACCTACCATATTTGCATCAACATATCCCTGTAGAGCAATGTTTGAGCCACCAAAGCATAATGCTTGATTTGTGGTACCTCTCAAATATCTGAGGATCCATTTCACTGCCATCCAATATTATTTTCTTGGATTGTTCATGTACCTGCTTACAACTCCCACTGCATGTGCAATATCAGGCCTTGTGCAGACCATTGTATACATTAAGCTTCAAATTGCTGATGCATATGGAAGTTTAGACATATAATCCATTTCTTCTTGGGTCTTGGGGCACATCTCCTTACTAAGTTTGAAATGGCTAGCAAAAGGTGTACTAACTGGTTTTGCATTCTACATATTAAATCTTTTCAACACCTTTTGTATGTACTCATTCTAAGACAGTGTTAATTTGTGATTTTTCCTGTCTCTAGTTATTCTCATACCAAGGATTTGTTTTGCAGCTCCCAAATCGTTCATTTCAAATGAATTTGACAATTTTATTTTGAGCACATTTATTTCCTGCATGTTAGACCCTGCAACAAGCATGTCATCTACATACAATAACAATATAATATAGTTGTTGTCACTTTTCCTTTTCACATAAACACAATGATCATAGTGACATCTAGTATAACCTTGTTCAGACATAAACTTGTCAAATTTTAGATACCACTGCCTTGGAGCCTGTTTTAAGTCATATAAGCTCTTCTTTAGCCTGCACACTAATTTTTCTTTCCCTTTGACCTCATATCCTTCTGGATGCTCCATATAGATCTCTTCCTCCAAATCTCCATGGAGAAATGTTGTCTTTACATCTAACTGTTCAAGATGTAAATATTCTGCTGCTGCAAGACTTAAAATAGTTCTGATTGAAGTCATATTAACAACAGGAGAAAATATTTCATCAAAATCAATACCTTTCTGTTGTGCAAACCCCTTCACCACAAGTCTAGCTTTGTACATCTGTTTTCCTCCATCTTCTTCCTTCAGCATGTAAACCCATTTATTTTGGAATGTAGTTTTACCTGCAGGAAACCTGACTAATTCCCAAGTATGGTTATGCATTAACGAGTCCATCTCTTCTTCCATGGCTAGCTCCCACTTCTTCCTGCTTTCAACCAGCATTGCTTCTTCATAACATTCAAGTTCACCAGAATCAGTCAACAATAAATAATATAATGACGGAGAGTATTGTTCAGGGGGTCTACTTATCTTGGTAGATCTTCTAACTCCAATTTCAGGTGTTTGAGGTTCCTGTAGTTGTTGTGGTGGTTTCTGTTGTTGTTGATTATTATTATTTTCAGGCACCTTTACTTTTTCTGTGATCTCATCAAGAACTGTGTATTCTTTGTTTTCTTTTTCCTGTTTCTTTTCCTGCAACTGATTCTTATACAAGACCTTTTCATTGAATATTACATCTATGCTCCTAATTATTTTGTGATTTTCATAATCATATAAGCAATAACCAAAATCATTAACACCATATCCAATAAAGGTAGATTTCTTTGATTTTTCCTCAAGCTTTGTTCTATTTTCTTTATTAATATGGACAAAGGCCTCACAGCCAAAAGGCTTTAAAAAAGAGTAGTTTACCTTTTTACCTATCCATGCTTCCCCTGGAATACCACCATCCAAGGAACTTGAAGGCCCTCTATTTATTAGATAAACAGTAGTATCTACAGCATCTACCCAAAATTGTAAAGGAAATCCTGCATGCAATCTCATGCACCTTGCATGCTCCATGATTGTTCTGTTCATTCTTTCTGACACACCGTTTTCTTGTGGTGTTATTGGAACTGTCTTCTCTTTGTGAATTCCATGCTCTAAAAAATACCTATCAAACTCTTTACTGCAATATTCACCTCCATTGTCTGATCTGAGACACTTCAACTTCTTTTCTGTCTCAATCTCAACCAAAGCTTTCCATTTCTTGAAAATATCAAATACATCAGATTTATTCTGAATACAATAAATCCATGTTTTTCTAGTTGCATCACCAATAAAAGTAACATAATAACGAGAGCCACCAAGAGATGATACCTGAGCAGGTCCCCATACATGTATATGCACAAGCTCTAATTTTTCGCTCTTCTTTTCTTTACCAACTCTTAGAAATATGACTCTCTTCTGTTTTCCATAAATGTAGTCCTCATAGAAATCCAAATCAACATTCTTCAAACCCAGCAACAAATTTCTTGAGTGAAGAATCTTCATCCCCTTCTCACTCATGTGTCCAAGCCTATGATGCCATAATGTTGCATCTGCTCCTTTGGAAGTTAAAGCATTAAAAGAGTTAGAAATACCATTGCATAAATACAATGTACCAACATTTTCGCCTTTTTCTATTACTAGGGCTCCTTTGGTGACCTTCCAAGTTTTATCTGTGAAAGTTTTCACACAACCTTCACTGCCTAACTGCCCTGTTGAAATCATATTTTTCTTCAGATCTAGAACATGCCTTACCTCCTTTAATAACCATTGGTATCCATTTTGTTGTTTTAGAAGAACTTTACCCATTTCAACAATTTTACAGTGTTTATCATCACCTAAACGGACTTGTGCAAAATCTCCTTGAACATAGTCATGAAAATATTTCTTATCAGGCATGGCATGGAATGAGGCCCCTGAATATACAACCCAAGAATCAGTAACATTTTCGAAATAAATAATCAGAGAATCTTGTAACACATCACTTGTCACATTTGCTTCATGGTTGTTTTCTTTTTGTGAACCTCCTTCTTTTCCCTTCCAAGATTTACAGTCTTTCTTTAGGTGTCCTTTCTTTCTGCATTTCCAGCACACTATCCCTGATCTAAACTTGGATCTTCCTTTGCTTGATTTATTGCGATATCCCAAGCTCTTTCCTCTTTCCATTCTTCTTCCCCTAGACTCTGCACTCAAAGAATTACCCGATGTCTCACCGGAGCTTTTCCATTGCATTTCCTTGCTAAGGATAGCACCGACAACATCATCAAACTTTAAAGTACTCGATCCAGAGACAGAGTTACTAATGGCCATAACTAAACCATTCCAGCTTTCTGGAAATGAGCACAGAAATAAAAGAGCCCTAACTTCATCATCAAATTTTACCCCTATAGAACTTAACTGATTGGTAGCTGTATTAAAATCATTTAAATGGTCTGCAATAGATCCACCTTCCGAAATCTTCATATTAAATAAATGTTTCATAAGAAATACCTTGTTTGAGGCCGAGGGTTTTTCATATAGTTTCTCCAACGCCTTAATCAAACCCTCTGTTTTTGTTTCCTTCGAAATTTTGAAGGCTACCGATGCCACGAGGCACAACCGTACTATTCTGAGCACCTTTCTATCGAGAATATCCCATTCTGTTTCTGTCATAGTCGTTGGCTCTCTTTGTTTTTCCACTCAATGGTAGGTACAGATCTTTCTGATATAGATAATCTTCCATCTGCGTCTTCCACAGCGGGAAGTTTTTGCCATTAAATTTCTCTACCCTAAACTTACCATCTTCTACCATTGCTCCCACTCAAACCAACAACCCTTCTTTCCTGCGAGTTTATCAGCCAAATAGACCTTCGGCTTTGATATTGGTTGTTATAAAATCAAATATTACAAAGCAATGCAACATATAAAATATGCAGAAAACACATAAAACCAGAGAGACACAGATATACGTGGTTCACCCAGTTTGGGCTATGTCCACCCTGAACATCCAGTCCATCCTTTCTATTATCCAGTAAAAGTGAAGAGACACAACCTACAGCAGATCCGCTGTAATATCCTCTATTCTCTCTCATAGTCTCCCTATCTGTTTCTCACTCTGAGAATACACACACAATCCATAGCTGCAATACAATACCCTCATAAAAGCGAGGGGTTTCCTTCTAGGTAAAAAAACCCTAAACTAAACATAACTTCTCTCGTTAGATCATTCGCCTAATGAATGGCCCAAATTGACTAGAAATTACTATACTTACAAGGAAATTTTACATATGTTCTTAGCTTCGGGGGCGCTGCCCCTGAAACCCCCCGCTAGGGGGGGCTCCATAAAGTCGTAGCCTCCCCCCCTGGACCCCCCAGGAAGCGCTTAATTACAGGCGGTGTTGCCGCCCCATTAAGGTACAGGGGTCCAATGCTATGATACAAAATAAACAAGATAATCAGGCTCCACACCCAACAACAGAGATATTATTTTGGAGCCTACTACCTTTTGCAATATGTGATCCATTTTTGGTAAAGGGTAGTTGTCCTTTAGCGAGGCTTTATTTAAATTTCTGAAGTCTATGCACAGCCTAATTTCCCATGTTTTCTTCCTCATAGATACAAGGTTTGAAACCAATTTTGAGTATCTGAGAGGGACTATTATTCCAGCGTCATACATTTTCTTGATTTCTTTCTCAACCAGTGGCAGTTGTACAGGATTTATTCTGCATAATCTCTGTTTAAAGGGATTCTAGTTTTCTTTGAGAGGGATCTTGTGCTATATGATCTCAGTATCATATGAATTTAAATCTTCATAGCTCCAAGAAAACACATCATTGGATTCTTTGAATAGCTCAATATATTTTTGTTTCATAGAAGTTGGAAGTGTCTCAGACAGTTTTATCATTTTGGGTTCTAGCTCACTACCTATATTGCATTCTTCTACCTCTGCTTCAGTAGATTCTGTTTTCGGCTTCTTAGCAACATCATTGAAATAAAAAAGTTCCTCTAGAGGATCCAGCCATTTTGGCAAGGTATTATCTTTGGACTGCAACACTTCAAAGTTTCATTTTTCTCAATCTGTGCATAGCTCTGCTACATGTGGGTGTTCTTTTTCGAACAGATTTATATCAGCATCATCAAGAGGCTCTTCTTTGTATGTTTGTTCCTCAGTAGAGAAGTCTTCTTCATGATCTGAGTCTGAATTTGGCATTTCAAACCCATTTCTGGACTGCAGGAAATCTTCAATCTGTTTGTCACCTTCAAAAAATTGCCAATATTTTATATTATCATGGACTGCTGGTCTGTATTTGACTTACACTGTGTATTACTTGTTATGATAAGGTTTTTGAAAAGTACTGGCTGCAAAGGCTAGACCGTTGGCAAGGATGTTTTGATTTCTTGGGACAAAGGTAAGATCATATTCGTGGACCGTTTTTAAGTGGTCAAGGGCATCATTCTGATATGCTCTTAATCTAGGATGCTTAGCTGAATATTCTCCCTTAATCTGCCTAATGACTAGATCAGAATTCCCATGGGCAGAAATCCTTTTGGCTCTTAGTTTCTTAAGTAATTGCAGCCCTAGAAGGAGTGCCTCATATTCTGCTATGTTATTTTTACATTGAAATTTTAGCTTATATGAGTAGCCTTCTGCATGGTTATTCTCAGTGTTGTGCAGCCAAAAACCTGCTCCTGAACCAGTTTTACCATAAGAACCATCAAAGCTCATAATCCAAAGAGTTTCAATTTCAGATTTATCATTATGTTGGTCATTGTGGCTGCCACTATGTTTTCCATTACATTGTTCATTCTCTATTTAGGCTAACTATTCTGACTATTCCTCCTCCTTTTCTTCTTCTTTTTCAGTTGTTTTCTCATTTTCTGCTACTTGTTCATTAATGTTTTCGTCATTGTAAAGGATAAGTGAATCAAGGTCTATGTGAATAGAATAAAGAGGGGAGTTATCTAGCTTTTCTTGACTGCTGACCATGTATTTCATATGAGTCTCCCTATATAGTATTCTTGGTTGACTAAAGACAAATATGGTAGCATAGGTCATTTCCATTTGGAGGGTGCCTTGAAGTTTAGATCCCCATGAGTGTGAAAGGAGCATGCCATATTTGGGGGGAATGTTAGCCACTACAATATCCATCACTAGGCTCTTGGCTGGTATTTATGCTAGATTAACACAAATATATTTGATTAGGCCAAGACACTTAACTCTATTGGAATCAAAAGAGTATAAATATTTGTATGGTCTAATTATCTCAAGGCCTAGTCTTTCCATTACTACCTTTGGCATGAGGTTATGTGAAGCTCCTGAATCTAACATGGCATTGTGGAGGATTTTATCATTAATGTTCAAACTGACATAAAATGGAGGTACAACTCCCTCTTGAAATTTTCCCTCTACTTTTGGTCCAAACAAAATTTCAGGTCTATCATCATTTACATTTACAGAATCAGCATTTTCTCCTATGTTTAAATCTTTAAAAACTTGGGATCTATATACATCTTGAGTAACTAATTCAATAAGAGGTATGGAGATTTTTATCTTGGCAATTTCATTCTCAATATTGAAAGGTGTCTATGCCTTTAGCAGGTTTAAATAAGTTTTATCAAACACTGTTTTGACAGCAATTTCAGCTTGCTGATTTTTATTTGGAGCCTCAGTTAAAACAATTTTGTTAGGGCTACTAGCTAGATTACTAGTGATGCTTTGTTCACCACTATGTTGGTTGTTTTTGTCTCTATTTTTATCAGAACTTTTAACGAAACCCTTTGAAGTTTCTATTGTCTTTTTAGGGTTAGTTTCAGGGGTCCTCCTAGCAGAAATTTCTGGGTTGTTTCTCTTGGGAGTTTCTTGGGTGTTCTTGCTCCTGAGGTCATATTGCCTATGTACTTCCATGATGGAATTTTCCAAGCCTTGATTATAGTCCTAAAATTCTAGGCTTTCTTTTTCAAATTGATTTGGGGAAAACATATCTTGTTCTTCCTCAGTGAGGAAAAAAATATCCTCATTATTAACTCCCATTAGATTGATGTGACTTTCCTCTGTTTCTTCAATCACCCCCTCATCCTCATCAGCATAGTTTTCTTGGAAGGGATTTTTGATTTGTTGGTTAGGACCTCTCTGTCTTATTTGAGGGGGATTTCTCCTAAAGTTTTGGTTTTGGTTCTAGTTTTGATTTTTGTTTTGAGGAGATTTTTGGTTTTCTCTGGCGTAAGCTCTCTCATTCATGTTTATTATCTCCATCATCCTTTCCATGGTTCTAACAAGGTTATCAATCTTAGTATCAGATTATGAAGGTACAACTTCTTCCCTATATGTGACTCTCTTCTTATTTTTCATTCTAGCTCTTTTGGCAATCAAAATTGCCTCTACACTCACTACACCCCTCTACATATCTTCTAAGGTAAGAGGGTCTCTTTCTCTTAATTGATAAGCCATCTCTGAATCAAAACCATCTGGAAATTTCACTAAGGCTAAACCCTATGGGGGTTTCATGTGAGGGGGAAGTGAATTATATACACTGTTGAACCTAGTGCAGTAATCTTGAACACTTGCTCCTGCATTCCTTTTGAGGTTCTCGTACTCTAACAGGATTTGAAAAGGTTTTTTCTTTATTTCCCACTTATTTATGAATGATTGATGAAGAGCAGGAAGGTCATGGATGCTATTAGGGGCCAGGTTTTTGAACCATTTCTTGGCTTCTCCTCCGAAACTCTGGTCAAACATTCTCATTTTGATGGTATCATATTCTATTTCTTGGTTATCGAAAGAATCATTCATCTTATCTACATGTTTTTGAGAAATTTTGGGATGAGTTGCATTGAAGTGTGGGATCTTAGATTGGTAGTCCTGTGCTATAGGAAATAGAGGTTGTGGTAACACTAGTGGGGCATACCAAGCTACCATGATTTGTGGTTGGGGAAACAAAGGAGGGTTAAAAATTGGAGGATTGACAAAACGAGTTAAAGGGTTAAATCGAGGAAGGTGAAGAGTGGGTTTATGAATGGGGGTTGAGGTTAGTACAACAGGATTCTGCTGTAAGGTGGATGGGTCTAAAAATATCTAGGTTATCCAACTCTGAGATCTAGTCCTAGACAAGCTTTGTTCTAGAGGTGAGTCAGAGAGGATACTCTGCAAGTCTTTAATGTTTTCAGGTATGGAACTTTCTTTGTGAATTGGTTTGCTAACAGTCAAATTTTTAGATCTAGGAGATTTCCTTAAGATGCTTTCAGGATTGTCAACTATTGCAGAAGGTTTTGGGTCAAAATGGGTTCTGGTACAGATTCTTCTAGGAGCCAGAACTTAGACCCAAGGTTTAGTGATTTTAAAGTTTTATAAAACCCTGAAAAACAAACCAATCTATGAAATAAATACTTAATCCACAAAGTATTCTTGACTGGGTTCTATTGAGGTTTAATGATATCAGTATTTCTCAATAATTTCCCAGTGGAGTCTGTAAAAAACCAGTGGAGTCACCAGGCCTATTGAAAACCAATGGAGTCACCAAGTGGATGATTTTAACTATATTAAGGTCAGCTATTTTCCACCATCAACAACCAGATACCATTCTTGGCTAACACTTGATTCATCTAAATTTGAATGAGGTTTTCTGAGTTCTTGAGGTAATATTAAGCTTTTTAATAACTCAGATTCCCCAGTATGGTCGCCACTATGTTGGCTCCCCATGATTTGCAATATTGGCAAGAACAACTCTGTAGGGAACCATATCAGACCGTTTTGGAGTCCAAGGACCTAGCCTTCCTAGACTCACAGAGGTCTCTCTCTATGTTTGTGATGAAAATGATTTATCTTTATGCTTATGTTTTCTGATTTTAGGCTAGTTATAAAGTTTTAGGACTGTTTGTTTAGTTTTTATTGGTTAATTGATTGTATGATTAATTGATTGAGTGTTTTAGTTGAATAGATGGAATATGAGAAGCATTGATCCATTTGGCTATGAAGCCATAAAAGTATTTAATTGTTCATCAACTCTGCAACAGTTTTCATAGGGCAAGCTAACTATATCAAGTGGATCTTTTATATTAGATGAAATATGAAATGATAGTAAGTTCTGAAATCAATAAAACTAAAGGGAAATTAAGAATTCTTTAACTATACTTCAACAAGAAAAGCCTTTTAGGTAATTGTTTAAGAAAAACCAAAGGACAGGGCAAACCATAGACTTATTTGGCCAAACTCTACTAAGTAAATCTTAAGACAACAATCCAACAATCCTAGAGAGCAGGACACCCCTGAATTCTCTAGTTATCACTTTCAGACAAAGAAAACATTTAAGATAACAGTCAGTGAAACTAAAGAGTAGGGCACCCCGAATTCTTTAATCAAACTTATAAAAAGACCTTCGTAGCAACAGCCTAAGAAAAACCGAAGGACAGGGAAAACCATAAACTTCTTTGGCTAGACTCTACTAAGTAAACTTCAAAGAAGGCCTTGAAAATAACATTTCAAGCAAAACCAAAGGACAGGGCAAACCATAAACTTCTTTGGCTGGACTCTACTGAGTAAATTTCAAGGCAAAAAGCTAGGTGGAATTAAAGATCGGGACAACCCTAAATTCTCTAATCAGACCTTGCAAAAGAAAACATTAATATGAAAGAAGTAGACAAAATTAAGGTGCTAAGACAACATATCTTAATCTAAATTTTATGTTCTTTTATCGAAGAAATGATGGACAACATGGAAAACAAAAGGGAAACATTGACAAAGAAGGATAACATCGCCATTAACATAACTCAAGAATCCTGTGAACATGCTTTTATTAATGATGTCCAAAACAGTTACAATACTCCAGTGCAATAATCTCTGCAACTCAAATTCTGATCAAAATCCAGCCTATTTGCTCATCCAACTAATCAAGCATCCAATCAACCAACACTAAAAATGAACAATACATACAGTATTTATCTACAATGTGAGGAGGTTGCCCTAACCTAGGGTGACATATTTGTATTTATTACAGAGTTAATGTAATCTTGACCTTTGAGACCATGCAAGGCCCAAGGAAAAAATATATGTGACTAACTCATTGTAATAATAACTTCTAACTTAACTGTTGAGCTAACTTTAGGATATTTTTTACTTTTGAGGCTTTTCATTAACTTTTACAATAACTGTTGAGTAGACGGGAAATATATCTGGTTGTTTCAATAACTAGAGCTACTTTTATTGAAGTGAAATGAGGTTGTAGGTGGAAAAATGTGATTTGAAAGAAGTAATTTATGTTTTGCCTTGTCATTCGGATATGCCTTCTTTTCTTATTTGCTTCTGATTTTTCTTTAAGCTATGATTAGTCTCCTAAACTCTTCTTTCTCATTTTAAATCTTCTGATCTGCCTTTATCTCTTATCTCTGTCTTCTAATCTTGCTTTCAAAATTTAACCTCTGACTTAAAACTCTTTAATCCCCTTTTTTCCTTAACCATTTGATGACTATGTTCTTCATTTGCATGTATCTTTGCGCAGCCATTGTGCAAACCTCTTTCTTTTTATCATGTTCATTGAATAATCTCCTGTTGCTCCTGGACTATTTGTATGACCATCAATGGTCATGATCCATTGATGATCATGTTTTAATCTTGTGCTCCCAATCCCTTTAATGAACAAAACTTCTGGATCGTCACCTAGAGGACCTGTTTAAAACAATTCTTGGACCTTAGAATGCAATTTTCGCATTCATACATCGGCTACCTACACATTTAAAAATAATTGTTCATTTAAAATCCTGTGTTGTGGGTTTTCTGTGTTTGTTTGGGTTTTTCAGGCTTTTTGGAGTATTTGCATAGGTGTTAATGGAGGATAAGGGCTTATCGCAGAGCCACAGGGGTTTATAAGTTTGAATTTGTCGGTGGTTTTAAGCTAAGGAACGAAGGCGATATGGTGGTTTTCGCATGGAGTATGGGCGATAATGGTTTTGGCAGAGGGTGTGCGATGCCATAGAGAGGACTTCGCATGGTAGGAGGTACGGGCTGTAATACCACCCATTTCGCGACGTTGAGGGTTTGTTAACCTTCGCACTTTTGGGGGTGCGATACAGGATCAGGGCTATTGGATCTAGGGGGCAAGATCTAATGGTGGTCTGGGGTTTTGGACCACGAGTGAGTTAGAAGGTGGGTCCTGGGAAAATTAAAGGCGGGGGTGTTTTAAATATAGCGCGGGGTCATGGTTATATGGGTGTGGAGGTGAAGGTTTTAGAGCAGGGAGGGTCTATTTATATGCGGGATTTAAACGTATTTGTGGGGCCAGGGTTATATGGCCACGTGGGGGATAAAGTTTTTGAGGCGGGGGTAACAATTATGAAGGGGAGTCAGGTTTTTAATAAAAATAGGGTTTGATTAAAAAATGGGTCCCAAATAATAAAATAAACAAATTTTGGTTTTAAAACAATGTAAAAAAGGGTTTTTAAATTGTTTTAGTAGAAAAAGGGAAATGAATGAGGGGGGGCTCAAAAATGGGTTTTTTTATCAATAGGAGTGGGGTTTTGGATAGGGGAATGGGTACAAATGAGGGTTCTGAGGTTAAATCATGGATTTTCAGTATCATGAGGGTATTTTGAAAGGGGAAAAAAGAGAGATAGTGGATAGGTAAAATAAAAATAATGAAGGCAGTGAGATTTATGAAATAAGATAATAATCAGGGAATGTTATTTTCAAAATACTTGTAGGAACTCCATATTTACTTAGTCACACTGTAAAAATAAAGGAGACTAACAACCACCACCAATCTCCAAAAGGTAAAACTCAAAGATCCAGAGGAGGGTTAGCACATCTTTCACTCACATATGTGGGTGAAAGGCTCACCGATATAATTTGTTGTCAACAACAGGAGCCAAAAGAACCTCATTTCGGAAGAGGTCATGAAGCGAATGGGCCTACTGACCACACCACACCCATAGACATACACCATTGGGTGGCTTCAACAAGGATGAGATCTATTCGAAAACCAGTAGTGTCGCCTTCCCTATAGCATCAAGCCCTTCATGGATGACATATTGTGTGATATATCTCCTCTTGAAGTTTTTGATGTATTATTAGGAAAACCATACTTTTGGAAGTGCCATGTCATGTATGAGCCTATGCCTCACACTATTATTATTTATTTGGGTAATAATTTATACAGGATACAGGAGGTAGCTCCGCCTACTAACATCTCTTTGATCTCTACTAAGCAATGTAGTAAGATCATCTCCCAGACTACGATTTTTTTTTCTTTCTGATTTTCTCTCAAATTAATGGGGATATTTTAGCAACATCCATGGCCCTGGTAAGGGTTCCACCACGAAGCAGAAGCAGGTGGATAAATACATGGAAGAATACAAGGCCATCTTCTCCTCACTCATAGGGATACCCTTGCACTGTTAGGCCAAGCATCTGATCGATCTGACTCCCGGAGCATCTCTACCCAATGGGCCGATATATAGCCGCTCCATTATGGAAAATTAAGAGATCAAGTGGAAAATCCAGGATTTTATACAAAAAGTGGCACATCTCACCAAGTTCCTTGCCTTGTGGGAGCCCGATTGTACTTCTACAGAAGAAGGATGGGACTTGGACGCTCTGCATTGAATATCGGGAACTAAACAAAATCAATATTAGGAACAAGTATCCAATCCCATGGATTGATGACCATCTGGACCAACTCAAGGGGGCCAAGTATTTCAGCAACATAGATTTGAAGTATGGCTATCACCAGGTTCCAATAGAGCCCATAGATGTATGGAATACCACCTTCAAATCCAATGAAGTCATTTTTGAATTGTTGTTTATGCCCTTTGGGTTTAAAAATTCCCCTTCTGCTGAGGCTAATGGATGACATCTTGTGGCCCTTTATCAGGATGAGCTGAAATGACTGTATTAGTTTTTTTGTGCTAAGTGTCTTTTTAGTTTATAAACATGTGCATACTTGTCTTATAGGTTTTCTTAAATATTAATGATTTTAACCATAAATTGTAGATTATTTTAGGTGAATTAGAAGCATGAAATAAGCACAAATAACACTGAACAACAGTGTAAAATAGAGAAATAAGTCACCACATATAATTTACACAGTAGGCATGATGAAGAAGTTCACCCCTCCTGGGCTACATCTGCTGGTCCAGCTCCTAATGGCATGTCCATATTTTACTATGCTCAAATTTTGCAAATACATGTATTTACAAGTAATATCCCAAAATCGAGAATTCCTACACTATCGGGAATATCTTAAGATATTCCAAATGTGGAGACCCAGCAATATGCAACATAATAATGAAAGAGCAGGGTTGCATCAACTTCAAAAAATGTCAGAAGAACTCATAGCCATATTATTATATCATAGCAGCAAAATATGTGTACAATATCTTGAGGGAAAAGCTACTCAAGAGAGGTAATACTCAGCCTCAATAAACAAGTACATAAATCATGAGAAAACACTGCTACACAGTGGTGCCCAAGCTATGATTGCGCAGTTTATATAAGACACTGCAACATAATAATGGATAATACAATGATATGACAATATCAGCTCAAGAGATGTGGGGGAGCAAGCTCTCAGCCCCTGAAAACAATGGTACAACAATCCTTATAAGGATTGGTTGAAATATATGTACAAATGGAAAATCTGCAGAAATGTCGGAGTTGCTGGGTAGCAACTGCAACTCAAAACTGGGAATGGATGGATATTGCTAAAGATGATACAACTGATGGCTAAATCTCATCCAATGGATCTTCTAGGTGAAAGGATAATCCAATCCCTGAAGATCTCACCCTCCAAACTAGTGGTACAATCCCCCACTGCAAATACACTCTAAAATAACGCAGTCAAGGAGCTGTACTATGCTGTAGGAGATATGAAATGCTTGGCCAGGTGCCAAAGTTGTGCAATCAGCTCTAGAATCTCCCTCACTAACCTCCCAAAGGAATAGGAGCTCCCTCCCTTGAAAGATGAGCCAAGGGAATGGTGTTTTGGAACCCTCCACTACAACACCCTGCAACACAACATTATACTTCAGCAAAAATAACACTGTGACTGAAGGAAGTGGCTTTAGCCTTGAGCCTGGATGTGGAGGAATGAAGTGCAATCCTTCAAGAGGCCTCTCAAGAAGGAGAGGAAATCCTAAATAGGAATCCCTCATTCTAAACAGCACTACAACTCAGCTAAACATCCAAAGACTTCAAATAGTCTACTAGACCAAAATCAAATAATCAAACATGTCTATCTACGGCTGCCTCTTCCTCCTTTTATGAAAGTGAATGTCTCTTTGCCCTGGACCCCACACATTAGGGTTTCTTCCACAAGTGATCTTCCTCCTTCTCAAACTGCATTGTCTTCCCAACCAATCCACACCCTCTTAGGCAGCTCTGTTGACTTGGTCAAACTTGACCTTGTCCTCATGCATTTGCCCCTTTTCACACTGGAAGGTGAAAAATAAAGCTATTCCATTGATCCCTTTCACACTATGATGGATTTTATTCCTACTAATGGGTCTCCTCACCCCTTTTATTCACCTCCTAGATTATATGAGTAAAATCAATGTTCTGATTAGCTTCATGCTAATTTTGGAACATTACAATCCTCCCCTCTCAGAGATTGCTTGTTCTCAATAAAGTGCAACGATAGACTGAGTTATTTATCCTCCTCTCCCTATATCATCTATGTATAATGATCTCCTCCAAGTAAAATATGTTATCTCATCAATCAAGTCTCCACCTTGCTCCTCCTCAGCATGCAAGTCAACTATCAATCCATCATCATGTAAAGGTGAAATACTCAAGAGGATAACAAAGTGATGTCTAGAGATCCCTTTGAGGAATGGAATCTGAAATATAATGGGAACTATCTCTCCCATATGGATCCTCCATCCCCAAGCTATTAGCCATGAAAAATTAGTCACCTCCCAACTAGGCAACTCCTGAAAATTTTCCTCCACCTTTGGCTCCGGCAAAGTAGGTGGGCTGAAATTCTGCATATGGTAGACAAGGTGGCCTACCCCATGCTATCCATCTCTCCACTTATGATAATTTTAGAGCATTGGATGATCTTGGACTGCAATAAGGTTTCCCTCAATTGGCAAGATGAGGACTAGATCTCCAAGGGTCTCTCCTCCAACACTGCAAATCAGGCTGGCCCAAATATCCCCATATATGATGAGTTGGAAATCATCATCATATGGCATTACATCCATCATATGGCTCACCTCATAAGAAAAAAAATGTGCTGCTCTAGTGGCCATACCATCTCCCATGCTCCCCTTATAACATGTAGTGAAAAAAGTGTGGGAAATTCCTCCCTCAAAGGACACATCCATCCCATGTGTCTCTCTCCAAAACATGCTGCTCATAAAGACAGAAACAATAGAACCATAGGGAGAAAAAATGAGAATCATGCTTGCTACCATGTGTAACAAGTGAGAAGGACAATGGCCCCTCAAATGTAACCAACGCAGCTTGACTCTCAATTGCAATAGAGAATGATAAAATGTGTGGTTTCTCAACCACTTGCTTGCTGCCCCAATCTCCTCATAAGTATGGAGGAAGTGAATGATGCATGGTGTAGAATGAGCATGTCCTCCATAATATACCTCTTCCCCAAGTCATCCTAGGGAATGGCCATCAATCATGCTTATGGCCTCAAGTATACCATGAAGCCTAAAATAAAGAATGATCCTCCTTGGAGCAACATCCTGCACATATATGGTTAAGGGATACATACATACATTAGAGATATCATCATGTAAACAATCAACACCCTTACCATATGTTTTGATCATGCAAAGGGAGTGGCTCATAGATGAGTCTCCTCTCATCCTCAAAGAGAAAAGAGGTGGTTATGCTAACTCTTGTAAAGAGTTATGTATCTCCTCTATCTCCACATGATCCATGCATCTCCTCAAATGCTGATATATTTCCTCCTCAAAGCCTTTCCAAAAATACCCCTCCATGATGGTGTGGTATGCTCTCATAGAATAAGTGTGGCTGAAAAGGAAATATTCCTAAGCTGTTTGTAGCAAATTCTCCTTGAGATTGGAAGCTCCAGGTAAGAAGATCCTACCATGATAGTAGATGACCCCATCTCTCACTGAATATCCCTCCTCATGTAACTGATCGTCCAATATCATGCAAGTGAAAAGATCCTTGGAATACTCCACCAATAGCTAGGAGTTCCAATATGGATCTATCCTCCATAGTGACAGCGCTGATGATCTCTCATGAAGAACATCTGTCATATGGTCATCCTTTCCTTTGACATATCCTATGCCAAATATGCAAGTTTGAAGGCCGCTATCCTCCCCCTACTTCTTCTGCCACAACGCAGAATCTGAAGTGAGAGTGGTTAAAGGTAATGTTGAGAGAATGCCTCTCTCCTCCTTGAGTCTACCCAAGACTCTCAGCACTGTAAAATTACCTCCCAAGGTCTCCACTCCTCTAAAATCACTGAATGGTGCCTCAAAATGTGAAGCATCTCTCATCATATGCTAATCCAGTGATCTCCTTGGAAAAATGTCTCCATGCAATGAGACATCATCATCAAAACATGACTGTATATATGAATGGACAAATCTATCCATGCCCTTACTGCGTAATCTAGTCTTCTCCTTGGGTGTATCACCCTCCTGAAGTAGATAGGGGTGTGTACATCTCATCTCATGATGATGGTTCTCCTCCCTACCTCCTCCTTGTGTCTCCATGGTTCCACACCTCCACATCAATGGCACATGTAGATCATGAGTTGTGCCTTGATCTCCACACATGAGATCCTGGGGACTTCCTTGCAAAGTTGCAAGAATCCCTCTTTTTGGAGCAAGAGCTCCTCCTTCCTCTACATGAGGCACTAGATAATCTCTAGATGAAACAACGTTCTTTCCCTCGATCTCTACAACATGAATGGGAAACCTCCCAATGATTGGATCCCTCTTTGAAAAAGAGATCTTCATGCTTCCTTGCTCAAAGGTGTGAGATGAAATCCTTTCTTTCGACAAGGTATGGTGCAAGCTTTCAGCCTCCTCCATGGTTTTCTGAAGTGGAATTGTGTTTTCATGCAAAGGTTTTGTTTGAGTTCCCTTGTTTAGATCCACCATGTGTGTCTCATGAATCCTATCAAATATTTTCACTAATGTCTTAGTGAAACTTGCATAAGATGTAGTGTTTATATTTCTTAAATAAAAGGATTCAAATATCCACCACGCATAGGCCTTACCTCTCAAATGCAGCGCTGCAACTTTGATGTCTTCATCTTCAAGAATTTGGTGCTGCTGCAAGAAGGTATCTAACTCTCCGACCCAAGCTTTGGTTGAACATGTTGGTGAACCTTCAAAGGTAGATAGAATAAATCTATCCTGCTGCTCTCTTCCCTTCACCTTGATCTCGCAAAACTCTAAAAAACTGAGATGATCTCGGAATTTTTGAGTTTGAGACTCATACTCTCTCAGGAAATCACTAAGAGTTCCTCTCCTAGCAACCTCTTCTCCTCTTCCCATCTCTCTCCTGGAAATCCTGGGCATGTGACTGTGCTGTGTATTAGGGTGTGTGGCTTCTTGCTCACACTCCTCATATGCCAATCTAGAGTTTGTTTTAGACTCAAACTCTTTTGGAGATTATTCATACATCTCCCTCCTTATTTTCTTGAAATCTTCATCAATATCATGTACAGATTTAGGAAGAAGCTTTGTGAGCCTATCCCCTTTTTCTCCTCCAAAAGATGGAGTCTTTTTCTTGCACATCTCTCTGCCCCCTTCTCGATGAGAATAGGAAGTGCAGGGTCCTTCCTCTTCAATCTGCTTATCCTCCTTGGGGAGGTTCTTCATGGATCTGAAATATGATGAGATAAAGCCCATCCTCTCCTTTGGCTGAGACTCACAGGCTGAGCCAATATTGTAGCTTTGATACCACTATAATATCCCAAAATTGGGAATTCCTACACTATCGGGAATATCTTAAGATATTCCAAATGTGGAGACCCATCAATATGCAACACAACAATAAAAGAGCAGGGTTGCATCAACTTCAGAAAATTTCAAAAGAACTCATAGCCATCTTATTAGATCATAGCAGAAAAATATGTGTACAATATCTTGAGGGAAAAGCTACTCAAGAGAGGAAATACTCAGCCTCAAGAAACAAGTACATAAATCATGAGAAAACGTTGCTACACAATGGTGCCCAAGCTATGACTGTGCAGTTTATATAAGACACTGCAACATAATAATGGATAATACAATGATATGACAATATCAGCTCAAGAGATGTGGGGGAGCAAGCTCTCAACCCCTGAAAACATTGGTACAACAATCCTTAGAAGGATTGGCTGAAATATATGTACAAATGGAAAATCTGCAGAAATGCCAGAGTTGCTGGGTAGCAGCTACAACTCAAAACTGGGAATGGATGAAGATAGCTAAAGATGCTGCAACTGATGGCTGAATCTCATCCAATGGATCTTCTAGGTGAAAGGTTGATCTAATCCCTGAAGATCTCACCCTCCAAACTAGTGGTATAATCCCCCACTGCAAATACACTCTAAAATAACACAGTCAAGGAGCTAGACTACACTGCAAGAGATAGGAAATGTTTGGCCTGGTGCCAAAGGTGTGAAATAAACTTTGGAATCTCCCTCACTAACCTCCCGGAGGAATAGGAGCTCCCTCCCCTGAAATATGAGCCAAGGGAATGGTGTTTTGGAACCCTCCACTACAACACAACGTTATACTTCAGCAAAAATAACGCTGTGACTGAAGGAAGTGGCTTTGGCCTTAAGCCTCAATGTGGAGAAATGAAGTGCAATCCTTCAAGAGGCCTCTCAAGAAGGAGAGGAAATCCTAAATAGGAATCCCTCGTGCTAAACAGCACTGCAACTCAACTAAATAGCTGGAGACTACAAATAGCCTACTAGACCAAAATCAAATACTCAAACATGTCTCTCTATGGCTGCCTCTTCCTCCTTTTATGCAAGTGAATGTCTCTTTGCCCTGAACCCCACACATTAGGGTTTCTTCCACAAGTGATCTTCCTCCTTCTCAAACTGTGTTGTCTTCCCAAGCAATCCGCACCCTCTTAGGCAGCGTTGTTGACTTGGTCAAACTTGACCTTATCCTCGTGCATTTGCCCCTTTTCACACTGGAAGGTGCAAAATAAAGCTACTTCATTGATCCCTTTCACACTATGAGGGATTTTATTCCTACTCATGGGTCTCCTCACCCCTTTTATTCACCTCCTAGATGATATGAGAAAAATTAATGTTCCAATTAGCTTCATGCTAATTTTGGAACATTACATTACAGTGCTCTAATGGTTGTTTTCTCTACACCAATGGCTCCATAATGCTCCAATTAGTCAAAAATGACTCTTCATTCACCAAGAATGGGAGAAAATTGAGTCTCCTACTCTTTTTCCCAGTCACACCTAGAAAAACTCCACTAAAAGTGGAGAACTACACTTAACTGGAGCTAATTTAGTGAATCTTCCAAATAAAACACACCCTTCAGAAGTTCCACTGGAACTAACCATTACATTAAAGGTTAGTGGTTGGGGTGGCCACATGCCAACCCCAAACCATGGATGAAAACCGCAACTGTTGGCGAGAACTCCGACATATAATTGTGTTTTAAACCTTGTTACCATGGTTGCTATCGGAGTTTACGCCTTAACCACGGAGTTAACATTAGAAACTAACATTGCTATTTGACAGCTGTTGTGAAATGTTGGCGGGTTGTTTTAACCATCGATTGCATGATTCGTATGGACTGCGGGTTGTAAAATTTATGTTTGGAGTTTGTTGTTGTGTGGCGAGTTGGGACTGCCAGCAGTCCCCAACCCCCAAACTGTATTGCATTAAACTTGAAATATAACCTGAATCCAATGATAGTTAAGAACCAACGTGTGGCTCGAGCAGTGTGGCGTGTAAATGCTCTACCGAAGGTCGTAGGGTTGAGCCCTATGGACCTTACCCAAATTTTTACAATGTGGTTTCGGGGACACGTGACGGCCTTAGGGCTGGCTACGTGTCACCCTATCATTGGCCTTCAAAAAATAAATGTACAACCTCATTCAACAAATAATGAAGCGATACTTGTCACACACTAATTGGTTTTGAGGAAAGGAATATTCCTCAGAATATTCCCCTTTTGCTGACTATACCTCCACCCTGTTGACTGTGCATCCCAGTCAAACCTATCACAATTTTACCTATTTGGAATTTTGATCAAAACACAATATCTCTCTCATAAGACATCATTTTTTCGAACCGTTCATGGCGCCAGAATCAGGAAGACGAGATCTACACAACCATCCTAGTTTCAACCCAATCCTATAACTTTGAATTTTGAGCAAAATTTATGTACTCCTGATCACTCCTCCCCATTGGGAGGCTTTTGAACCCCAAAATACTTTTTTACCTATTTAGTAGATGAGGGTATAGCTCCCTCACCTTTCCAACCTCCATCCATTTTTTCTTGCTTGGTTTAGTGACTTTGAGTCCAACTCGAAGGTATTCAACACTTCCCATCTTGGATGCTCTTGTCCTCCTGTCAAGAATTGTATCTTCTTTGAGTTCATCTAGAAATTACGACGAGAAATATTCAATAGAAGGTAGTTGAACATAACTTCCTTGATCATTGATCAAAGGTGGCTCATACAAACGTAAGTTTTCAACATTAACAATTGAATACATTTTCTTATAAGAAGGAAAGTCAAGTTGAAATGCATTATTACCAACTTTCTTTATGATCTTGAATGGACCATATCGAATGGGTTTGAGATTTTTACGTTCCCCTTGCATCCTTTCTTTGCTAATGTGCAACCATACCTCATATCCCTCTTGAAACTTGTGATCAACTCTATGTTTGTCATGCCTCTCTTTTTATTTTCTTTGACTTTTCTCAAGTTGTTCTTGAACTTGTTGATGTATAATCTGAACTTTCTCAATGAACTTTCGAGCCTTGTCAATGTCACTATGGCCATCTATTGCAACATCCTTCCCAAAGATGAAGTATAATGGCAATTTTTGCAAATATCCAAAGCATACTTCAAAAGGTGATGTTTGTGTTGAAGAGTGTTTTGCCTGGTTGTAAGTGTGTTGAATGTAATGTGGTTGTTCATCCCACAACTTAGGATTTTTGCTGCAATATCCTCTCAATAGATGCACAACGGTTATGCTCACCACCTTCGTTTGTCCATATATTTGTGGATGGAAAGTGTTACTCTTTTTCAACTTTGTGTCCATCATTCTCCATAGATTGGACCAAAAATTTCCAATGAACCTGGAATCCCTATCACTAACAATAGAAGTTGGCAATCCAAAATGAAAACCAAACATGTTGAAAATAAAGTTCAATAGTAATGGTTATCTTACATGCCATAAGTATACACATTTTACTAAATCTATACACAACTACATAAAGATAATCATGATTTCTTCTTGACATAGGTAGACCTCCAACAAAGTCCATGGAGACACTCTCCCATGGCCTTGATGGTACTAGTAGTGGTGTGTACAACCAAAGATTCCTATTAACCTTACTTGTTGCACACATAGAATTCCCTCTTATAAAACGTGACACACTATCTATCATGCGAGGCTAATAGCAATACCTCTGTAGATGCACCACTGTTTTGCTTACCCCAAAGTGTCCAACAATAAGAGATGAATGAGATTCTCTCATGAAACTTACCCTCTCTCCTTCTGGTATACACAGCTTTCCCAAATGAAATAGAAAATTCACTACAAGCAAAAATCACATTGGTGAGGGTCATGCTTGTGACGAACCTTTAAGGTCCGTCACCAATGTCACATATGGTGGCGGTCCTTAAAAAACCATCACTGTAAGTGTATATAGTGATGGTCCTTTATGGTCTGTCACCAAAGCCATTTTCAATGACACTTTTAGTGAGGGTATTTAAAGGCCCATCACTAATTCTCTCTTTGGTGACACTTCTAGTGACAAATTTTTAATGACCCTCACCAATGCTCTTTTCGTTACTTTTCGTGACGGTCAAAAAATGTTCGTCATCATTAATCATTCCAATGAGTTTTTGATGACGCTATGTGCCCGTTAATATATTTTTTGTCAAAAGATAAAAATTTAAGACCATTATTGTGGACTATTTTTGATAATATGTCCAAGGCCATAGTGGTTAGAGTCAGTCAATTTTTTAAGAAGTAATTAGTGTGTATCATTTCCCTCAAGTAATGACTAGTCGAATAGAGATTTCCTATGAGTCAACACATGATTCATATCTATTAAGTTTATTATCTAGAAAATTACCTTTAGATAAATTTCCATTATTGTGTGTAGGAAATATATTATTTAATACATAATCAAGCTCTGACAATTATATTAATGAGAAAGACCTAACACTCCTCAACAATCTGGGCACACCTTAAATTGATGCTTTGGCACACACTAACATTTCTTAGCACCCCGCATGTCTTGGAAAATCTTTGTACCTATAACATATTGTGATGACACTGATGCCCAAGCACATGGTGGCATGTGCTAGCACAACATGGAACTCTCCTAGAATGTGTTGGCATGCTGCATGTAGTCCCTAGCATGCCCTGGAACACCTTGGTTAAATGCATTGACATACATTAGCACTTGGCACACAATGCCACTTGGCATGTATTGGGACCTATTATTAGTGTGCCTAGAATGCCCCTTTTCAAAAAGATAAAGTCCTGACTTACTAACCCTCTTATTGGCTCTTCCTTTTGTTGCCTTGACACATATTGACATACCCTGGCACGTTGCACCACATCCTTAGCACCTAGCATGTATTGGCATATCTTGGCACCATTAATTGGCACATGATATAATTAGCACACCCTGGAACTCCCAAGTACACTTTGGGAATTCTTGACATACCTTGATATTCCCTAGCATGCCTTACCAATGCTTAGCATACTTTGTCACTCCCTCCTTGGCATGACAACTAACACTCATTAACACTAGTCTCTGGCACACATTCCTCATATTCATTAAATTCCATGAATTTTTACCTAGTGCTCCCTTAATTTTTTTCCTAGTACTCCTTAACACGCATCAACATGCATTATCACTCTCTAGCACACCTTAGCACTCTTCAACATTCCCTTCCACTTCATAACATGCATAACACTCCCTACACATATTGGCGCTTGGCACGTGTTGGCACTTGGAAAGTCTTAACATGTATGGAATACGTTGAGATGCCTTGGTATGATTTGGAATGGTTTAATATTAAATTTATTTGTGATGATAAATTGTTGGAAAGTAGATGAGAAGCAACAAAGGAATACTTGGCACTTAGAATGCACTAAGACTTTGCACTTGGCACCTATTGCCGCCTAGTGTTGGTGTGCCTAGCATGCCCCTCTTGGAAAAGGTAAACTGATGACTTATTAGCACTCTTATGTGTTCATTTCCTTGTAGTTTAACTTTTTTCTCCCTTTTGTTGTCTTGATAATCCTTGATATGCATTGAAACACCCTTGCACATCTTGGCATGCCCTATCACTTGGCATATCTTAGCATGTTTGACATGTATTCCCACTATCTGGCACATCAAGGGGGCGAAGAGAGATGTAGTCCTAAAGTAGGTTGACTACGAGGGCCAAGTAAGGGTTGCTAAAGGGAGGTCATGATCATCCTCCAAGAGCAAGATCATCATGTGAGGGTTCAGAAGAATGTTGCATACCTTAATGGTCGGTTTGCGCTAGGAAGTAGGATGGCATATTGTTGTTTCTCTTCTGGCAGATCGAGCTTAAGAGAGGTTTCTCATGAGAATCTAGGCATGTGATTTCAATGGTGTCTTTGTGTGAAGGCCGCATCAAATTCTGAAATGTTGAAATTTGTAACAAGAAACAGTGAGATTGGAAACCAGAAAGGACAAAAAAAAAATGCACCCACACTAGTGAGGAATTTTGATGCACCAGGAGTGAGGAATGTGGGGCGTCTAATTTATTTTTCCCTTAAATAAATTGGACAATAAATTGTAATTTCATCTCATAACAACTTTTGTCAGTTAATTAAGTAATGATGACCGAGTTAGCTCAAGAAATCTGAGTTGAGGGTCTAATATGAGGCATTTAGAGGGATTCTAATATTTTTTGGGTCTAGTTGAAGTTGATGCATTAGTGGGGTGCAAGTGTAATTAACTCAATTAAATGAGTTAAAATCAGTTTAACTAGTTCTAACTGAGTGATGAGCTAGTGAGAGGTCTAACGAATTAAATATAATTTAATTCACAATGAGTGATCAATCAGATAACTAATAATTCACTATTAATAGTTGCATGCATGTCAGTTTTGAGGAATACCTTGTTGAGATGTCAGAGGTTAAAGGGAACATAACTATTAGTTGTATTCAGAGAAAATTTCCCATGTGCAATTATAAAGTCATTGGGATGCCATGATGGATTGCGCAATCAAGGAAGATTGATTTTCCTAATTAATAAGGACTTAATTCCCTAGGAATTTCATGAGCAAGGCAGGCTGGTGTAAGGATGTGTATTGGCTAAGTACTAAACCGAGTTTGCCTAGATCAACGAGAGACAATTGACAGAGTGCTAGAGAATCTCATGAGAGATTGAGCATTGTATTGTTTCATGATTCCTTGACTTAATACATAATAGAGATAGAGGGGTTTTGAGTAGTTGCTTTCCCCAAATACATCATTTTGTTGTGCGATTGATAATTTCTCTCTTACTTATATGTGATTGTACGATCATGTTTTTTTTCCGCAAATTGTAGGAAGGATTCAATATCTTGTTTTAGTAGATTACAAGATCATATTGAATCTCGTTGGTTAGATTTTATACATGATATCAGAGTAGAAATTTTTTGGGCGGTGAGTTTTCAGAGAATATCTGAAGATTTTGGTGTAAAATTTTCAAAAGAAAATAGAATATTTTGATTCCTTGCGAAAAACTACCCAAATGGAAGAAACAAAATCGGTCGAATCGGAGCCCGGATGAGGGAGATATCATAGATTTAATACCAACTCTTTTTCAGAAAATTTTTGTAACGTCGGGATAATTACACTATGTGCGAGTCAATAACCTATATGCACTTGAGGTACCAGATGCATGCAAAGCTTTGAGGAGAAAAGCAGAAGTTGGAGACTTGGTGGTTTAGAGGGAGCATAAATTACCTCTCAACATGCAACCTCATGAGAAGCAGTCTCAGAAGGTTATGGAGAAGCTGCCACAATTGGAGAAGTAGAGAGGAGACCAAGTGGAAGCGTACACTCAAGTAGAGACTTCCATGAGGGGGAAATTTTGAGCTAGATGGGAAGAGGGAGTAGCCACACCTTGAGGTGTAAGGTGGGGTGATGTACAGACATGATCCCAAGATAAGAAATTTGGGCAAGGTCCATTGAGATGGTGTGTCTCATGGATCGAACCTGGCTACGAGGAGCCCATAGTACAGAAGTAGTAGGAAATATTAGTTAGATTGATGTAGTCAGATGTCAACAAGACAGAAATCAGAGTGACATATGTCAAATACTGGAGCACAAATCATAGTTAGCAACAGTTCAAAGGGCACGAATGTAGATGTCAGCAGTAGCGCAGAGAATCCAGTACTAGATAGGTGCAGTAGCTAACAACAGTCAGAATACTCTAATGACAGATGCATTATACTGATTCAGTTTCAAGATTTTTAGGTGCAAACAACACTAGAGAAGTGTAGCATGCAGAACATTCCAAAGGTACCGGATGGGGATAGATTGAATTCCTTTCTTTTTGAGAGGGAGTGTTGAAATTTTCAACAAGAAACAATGAAATTGGCAACTAGAAAGGACAAAAAAAAATGCACCCACATTAGTGAGGAATTTTGATGTACCAGGAGTGAGGAATGTGAGGCGTCTAATTTATTTTTCCCTTAAATAAATTGGACAATAAATTGTAATTTCAATTCATAACAACTTGTGTCAGTTAACTAAGTCATGATGACTGAGTTAGCTCAAGAAATTCTAGTTAAGGTGATTGAGGTGGATATTGGTGGCCACTCGCCTATTCCACTTGGGCCCTTGCCATTGTCCCTTTCAATTTTTCATTTTCCTTAATTATAACACAATTTACTATTTTTTCGGGTCCTAAACTTCCGGAACTGTTTTGAGACCCCAAATTATGTTTTTTGGGCATGAAAGGTTTGGTGATTTCATATAAATCACATTAGCGGTTGTAGTCCTCGAAGAGATCTTTCTAATGAGGTATCATGTGCGTCAAACGAATATCATATGACAAAGTTACGACCTTTGGAATTTGGCTGCCCAACTAACCCCAATGAGGCCCATAAACTCTTGGTGTTACATCTCCTAGGGTTAGGGTTTTGGTTGTTTAGGGTTTTCTATTATTTTAAATAATAAAAAGGCCCTTGATCCTTATTGTAACACAATTCAGAGGAACATAACTATCAGTTGTATTTATAGAAAATTTCCCATGTGAAATTATAAAGTCATTGGGATGCCATGATGGATTGCACAATCAAGGAAGGTTGATTTTCCTAATTAATATGGAGATAATTCCATAGGAATTACGTGAGCAAGGCAGGCTGAAGGAAGGCTGAGTATTGGCTAAGCACTATACTGATTTTGCCTAGATCAACATGAGACAATTGGCAAAGTGCTGGAGAATCTCAAGAGAGATTAAGCATTGTATTGTTTCATGTTTCCTTGACTTAATACAAAATAGAGATAGAGGGTTTTGAGCAGTTGCTTCCCCAGATACATCTTGTGTTGTTCGATTGATAATATCTTTCTCTTACTTATATGTGATTATGCGATCGTGTTTTGTTTCCACAAATTGTAGGAAGGATTTAGTATCTTGTTTTAGTACATTACAAGATCAGAATGAATCCCGTTGGTTAGATTTTCTACATGAAATAGAAGAGAGGGTTGATACCATCTTGCCTTGTGGTGGTTAGTAGGCCGCAAGGTCTATGATAAAGACCAACATAAATGGAGGAGGGCTTGCACTATAATTTAGAGCCATAACAGAAGTCGACGCAGGCGTAATATTGACTGAGTCAACCCTAGTTTGAGGGTCGACATTGAGATCTGAAGTTCATGTCAAGATTCAGTCAAAGAAATTCCCAGAATCTATGGATCCATATGAGCTAGGTCGAGTCTCTTATGGAGGCAAGAGTCATGTTTTTTCTATGTGTGGATAGGGCTTGTTCTACAACAATTAGAAGTACATAAGTATAATGCCCTAGCTAGGACAATTTCCTAGCATGTTTAGCTCATAAGTTATGCCCTTAAGACTGTGACAAATTTGCGTAGAAGAAGACGGGTTGTGACCCTTAGAGCGAGGTTTAATTCTGCAATATAGACCGCAGATCTGGAAGATGGTTTTCCGATTCAGTATGTGTGGAGACAACAGATCCAAAGGAGGGTGGAACCTGAGCAGAAGATTGAGCATGCAGAAGAAATGTGTCATATGAATAATGGATTGACATGCAGAACAGTTTATTTTGGTGGACTTTCCATAGATTTTTAGACAAAGATCTGAAGAAACCTATAAAAAAATAGTAAATGGACTATTAGTGGCTGATTTGTGACCCTAGTTAAGTCATCTACAAATTGTTAGAAGTATGATAAGAGGAGTAGTTCATATTTGTTCATAGATTGGACAACAAAGATCAAATTGTCGATACACAAGAACAGTGATCTTAAGAGGACTCAAACCATTGTTAGGTGGTAGATTTGAATATCCCTAGATGAAGACAATATTGTGGGCCCTAGATCAATAAAAATAATTTACTGTGGTTGGGAAGATTGATGGTAGTCCAAGTATAGTTGGAGGGTTGTTAGGTTACTATCAAAGAAGAGCCTCGGCTCTTGTTCTGGTGAAGGACAACAAAAATTGGTATAAGGGTAGGTGTATAGGGCCTAAGGATGTGCAGACTTTGAAGGACTAAAGTAACAGTCAAGTGGGCCAACCAACTAGCCCTATTTCACTATATTGTAGAGGATTGATTCAGTGAGAAGAAGGGCAACCTCCATAGCCCTGGAATTCTCATCTTGGAGCTGTAGTATGGCAAAAGTGGGCATGCCAAAGAGTTGTTCACAAATGGAATTGTGAACAACTTGTTACCACTCAAACTAGTAGTGGACCTAATAGGGGTTCCTAAGATGGCAACTGCTAGGACAAGGGAAAAGATGGAGGCTTAGTCCATTGTCACCACATCTAAGGCTCCTTACTCTTCACGGACTTTCACCGATGGGTGGAGTCCCGATAGTTTAGGAAGTCACTTGTAGAGTATAGGTCAATGAATAGGTGGGAAGTGACCCTCGAAACCCTTTCCCTAAGATAAAATAAAGAGTGGGACTTGATTTCATTTTAAGCAAGGGAATTTATCTTCTATGGAGAGAGGAGGGGGATGAAGGGTTGAGGGAGAAGAATAAGACTTATGAAGGAAGTCCTCAATCCATAAAATCCTTTGGGAACTTGGATTCCCAAATGGTCCTTGATGAAAGGCTTTTGACACCAAATGGGACCACAAGGGGCCAAGTGGATCCAGCCCAGGTTCGGGGATGGAATATAGCAACCAATGATGTTCCTATCCTAAACAAGGTGAGGGGAAAGGATCAGACAATATTTTTTACTTCGATAGGTCAAATTGATCCTACTATGTTCTATCCGTGGGAACACCTAGGAAAAACTTGATCCTAGGGCTAGGGCTTGAGGTATCCAGAGATTCCACTATCGGAACTGGCCCAAGTTCTAAGTTGAGTGAGGGAACCCAACAATGCAGTTGCCTGTAGGAGATAGAAGTTTTCCTCTAGCTAGATTCCTGGGAAATTGTTGCCCTAGGTGACCTAATGGGGCTAGACCTAGGGAATGTGAAAATTTCTTAATCTAAGAAAGCCTATTGCAATATCTTGATTTACTTCTCCTACTTGAATTAATTTACAAGTTAAATTTCTGAAATATTCAATAAATTAGTGAATTAAATAGTAAATACAACTAGTAACCTCCACATACAGATCAAATACTAAATAACATGCTTATAGAAAAAGTGACACACAGATTTTCTGGACAACTGTCCCCGGAAAAAACCCAATGCGGGAAAACCGATGTAGCTAGCTCTCGAGGGTTTTAATTATTACAAAAAATCTAAGTACAAAAATCTTGGGCACCAAAACTGGTTCACCCAACAGAGAAATAAAAACGACAGTAATACACTGCTCTGAAGCCCTCTACATTAGCCTGACTGGCCTGTGTCGGCCTTTGCGCTGCTCAGTAAGGGCCCGCGTCAAACCTGAAGGGCTTACATTACCCCTGCGCTGCCTTGACTGGGCCTACGTCAGCCTTGCGAGACTCTTGTGGCCTCTGCGCTGCCCCTACTGGGTCTGGCTGGACTGTGTGGCTCCTGCTACCCCTGCTACTCTGGTTGGCTGGAATGCTTAAGCAGAAAAAGCATAGGTAAGAAAGAAGGCATTGGCCAAAGGTAAGACATAACAGTCAGAGAAATTGAAGAAATGAAATGAAAATAGATCAATGTCCACAAATAACTGAAATAGCTCAATGGAACTAGAGAGTAAAAGCTTTGACAACAGCGATAAGTGCTTATAGCATCAGCTAAGAGAACAGAGGAGACTAGTTCATGAGGTTAAAATGTTGTATAATTGTTGGCACAAGAAAATTGTAGAATTGTTAGAGTAAATCTCTGCAGGTATCATTAGTTGGTGATCATCTATAATCATTTCATTTCATCAAATACCCCGATGAATGGGCCTTACAAGCTATTTGCGTAGACAAACCCCACAGAAGCCGTGTGATGGAAAAATATTCACACTATATTGAAGAAAACACCTATCAAATAAGGATGACATTTCAAATGGGGCAAGAAAAAATCGAGAGATAGACATCGAAAAAGTTAAAATGCTAGGGCAGCAGGAAAGCAACTAGGTAGCATGGTAGAAAGCACAACAAAGAAAATTATAAAAATGGAAAACCCTAGAAATTAGCACCCATACAAACATCACCACATTTTTTTCTTTAACTCTAAATCTCCAAAGAGTTTGAATTTTATCCTTGGAGGACTGCAATCCTTGAAGAGTTTAGGTTTTTGCCAGAGTGGAGGGTTAAGGATTACATTGTGCCCTAACAAAAATTGCAGGAGTAACAAACTAACAGTGTGGACAACAACATTTTGTGGAGGTTTGTTGGATCAAAGTGTTTGATCGGATTGGATCGTGACTTTTCAGCCTATGGGAGCCATGTTGGAGGATTTATTGGGTGATCAAGAGCCTCCTTAGGTGAATATCTTCCATATTTGGAATGTGTTGCGTTCAAAGACATCAAGAAAGTTATGAAAATATGTTAGCATCAGTTTCTTGGCATTGTCTTTTTCAGCTAGAAGATTTTTGGAAGGTTGGGTCAGCTCATCATCAATTTGAATAAGAAAAATAATGAATTGAAAAGGGCCAAAAACAAGGAACTAATGATCCCATAGACTATTTTTAATCTGATGGACGTTAAATTTTCATTTCATTTCATAATTAAAACCAACTTGTTCAATGGTCTATATCTTTCGGCATTTCCATGCCATTGTTTTTTTTTTAAGTCTGATTTTTTCACAGGTCCTTGACATTACACCGAAGGTGTTCCTCTACGGGCTTTGTCTGGGTAGATTTGGCCAATCAAATACTTCAGTTTTCATCCTCCTCCCTCGAATCAAAATTTTTACCACGTGCAAGATCTCACGACTACCATATTTCCAGAAATGACTCCAGTGATCTAGTTTTCTCTGTCCGAGGGAAGATCTCTGAGAGATTTTCGATCATCTGATACATAACCTATGCTTATCAAATTCCAATAGGATTGTGATAGTGCATGACTAGTTGCTGGGGTGGGTTCAAACTAGCGAAAAAACATCAAGTCCCTACCTACAGTTTTAGTTGCGTCAACGCCTATTTCTCAGCGGTATGGGCGAAGGGGACTCGAATTTTGGAATGCATTGTATCATACAACTGGTGCTTCTCGGATAGATTTATTACTTCCATACCTGGATGAAAAGTAGAAAGTCTAGCACTGATGACAAGACATCTCATGAACATTTTTTGCGGTCTGGAATATCAATTCATGGATGACAACAAATACACCGAGAACATTACATGATTATCCTTTGTTTCCCACCGGTCGTATTCTTCCTCAATCAATTTGGATGACTAAGAAGGGTAATCCAAAAGTCGGAAGTTGCTTGAGATGATTGAACCACCAAGCTCCAACTTCAATTGTTTATGTTTCTTTTAGTACAACGTGTTCCCTATCATGCCAACAAATCGAGGAATTGTCTCAAGGGCTTACTAGTAGTTTCTTAACGCACTACATGTGGAATTCAACTTTGGAGAGCATCAACATGGGTGTTCACATGATGGCTTGGCTGCAACATTCAGACCAATTTTCCAACTCGATACTGGTGGCGAAGGAGTTGAAGGTGGGCATGGAAGTGAAGAAGTGGAAAAAGGAAATTGAGAATGAATTCGTCACAACAGACGAGATTGAGAAATCCTAATTTGAAGCCTAATGGCCAAAAATTAATATGGAAAAGAAGAAATTCAGTATTACAATCCATTGTTTGTGTAGGAACGGATGGGAAAGCACTATCGGTTCAGTGGATTGAGATTGAAAGTGATGACTCAGATCCATGAATCTCTTCATCCTCCCGACGAAATGCATGGTATTTATTTGAAGCCTAATTTGGCACCTTTTCTCTATCCTAGGGAAATGCATGGTCATCATTTTAAAGGAAGAGAAATGATTCATATCACTTGCGTGACAGTAGCACACGTGTGTAAGAAGAACAAATAGATAGACTATTGTGTTGATTTCCATGAAAGTTATAAAGTTATACCCATGAATTTAGAGATTTTTCCATAGACTGAACAAATTTAGGGACGTGGGGACACTCATGTTCCATTCCCAACCATATTGAAAATTGTTATGAGTGTTCAAAATTGAGTTTCATATGTGTAGAAGTGTGGATATCTATATACGTCTTGTTAATGGAACAAAGATGTCTTATGGGACCCCATTTCGATATGTAAAACTACTTGAAATTTTCGGTTAAAATATTGGGAAATAACTTTCGTACTACTTTATTTAATTGTGACTTGGTGAAGTGCTTAATTTTTTTCATATTTAATCAACTTTACACAGTGATTCACCGAGAGACCGGTTATCTTTCACCTTTACTAAACTAGCAATTACCCCTAAATGATTTTCTAAAATGAATCTCACGAAGATAAAATTGCCTAAATTCACTGAAGTTGAAAAAACAACACCAAAACATAAAAACAACTTTAAAAATAAATGATTCTAGATAAAAATTCAATGCATATCCTTGAAAATCAATTTTCAAATCAAATTAACCTAAATGAATACCATGTCATATTACTTTTAAATACACTAAAATACTTTCAACATTTTTCTTTGAAATATAGATAGAGATTAATATCAATATTTATGTAATATATATATAAGAGTTTTCGTAATGATATTTTTTCAAAATTATCTCCTATTCCTTGGATATCTTTGCACTTTAGAGATCATTGCTGGAGGGCCATTTCCATCATATGTTAATTGACTGTCCATTGCCTTCCTATTGGCGCCAAAGGTTAGCACAGGGTTTGAAACTCAAATTTCTTTGAGATCCCGCCTTCTGAATGTAAATACAGGGCCTGGGGAGGAAGCCTGAGAGGAAATCAGGGCAGGAGACGGATGCCCTACAAATAGGCTAAAGTGGGGATTGCACGCATTCTTCATTTATTTGTTGTTAAAAATGAGGTATTTTTGGAGATGTTCTCCCTTTCTCAGTCTCCTGTTCATTCTTTCATGTTTGGATTCTAGAATTTGTCTCGATACCCAAGAAACATGGGTCTTGAAATCCCTGTTTAACTTGTCTTCTCCATCAAAGAATGCAAGTTCTGGTGACCCATGCAATTGGAGCGGTGTGAATTGCACTGCAAATAATGTCACCGAGCTTCATATGTCCGGCTTTGGGCTGAAGGGCAACGCTTGGCAGACTGTATGCTAGCTTCCAACCTTTCAAGTCCTTGATGTCTCCAACAATGCGATGTCAACCCCATTTGATAATGATATCAAGGCTTGCACAAGCTTGGTTTCCCTTAACATTAGCTCCAATTTTATGCCAGGCCCCCTTCCTTCGCTTGCACGGATGCACAAGCTGCAGTACCTAGATGTCTCTTACAATAAATTAGGAAATGACTTTGGCCCACAAATTCAGAGTTTGACAGACCTGAGAGTGCTCAATTTGACACGCAATCAATTCACTGGTTCAATCCCTTTCTTGCTGGGATTTCAGGTGAAGTTAGAGAAATCAGATCTTTCTCATAACGTTTTTGAAGGGGAATTTACCTCGGAGCTTGTGAACTACATCAATTTGGATTTTCTAGACCTCAGCTTCAATATACTGAAGGGAAACATCCCTGATAGTATTGGGAGCTTCTCCAATTTAAGAGTCCTGAATGTGTCAGCCAATAACTACACTAAAATACTTTCTACATTTTCAATCTCATGTGGCTTATCTGCATGTGATGGAATACATTTGATAGATATCCTGGAAGGGCTTGTAAGTCTGGATGAGAATGGCTTTTTCTCCAATCCATTGGAAGATTCATTTGGGCCATATCATTTGAAGAGACCTAGAAAACCAATCTACTTTCCTTATATGCATCATAAGATCCATTCCACGGACTGCAGGGGATGGAGATCATTTGTGGATGACTTTGAAGACATCTGTGGCTGTGGGATGAATTATAAAGAGAGAGGCTCTAGCATTTGGAATGCTGCACGTACTTTATTATATCGGGGTAGAAAATATCTTGAACAATTTGCAGACAGAGTAAAAATGTGTTTTGGCCTCCCAAATGAAACTAAGGATGGTAAAAGCACCTGTTATCTTGATTATTTTAGCAATGGCCATCGTAAATGCTTTATCAATATGAAAAGTGTAGTTTCTCAAAAAATAAGAGAAATTACCAAAGTTGTATTGCCTGTGAAATATATAATCTTCCTTATCATAAGCTTATCAACCTATTGATAACCGTTGACACCAGTGGTCTCTCTAAAGATGAAAACCTCCAATATTTTTATGGTTCTACTTTGCCATGCACACAAAATATGGTCTATGTTGAATAACTGGAGAAGAACAGATCAAACACTGAGACTATATTGGATAATATTTCTGAGGCTAATCTACAAGTTCAAACAGACGAGTCAATGGTGGAAATTTTAAAATGCACTGGAGATGAAATCAGATTCAATCCTATTGAGCAGGCCACTAAATGTTCAAGTTCATTTTGAGAAACAGAATTTGACAGTGAAAATGATGGTCCATGCTCTGGAATGTGTGATGCTGCTGAAGTAGAATTAGAGTTGTGTAATGGTAATGGAGCTGCAACTTCTGCAACAGTTGATGCAAGTGGATTAATGAAGAGGAAGAGGCATTAACACTTGAGTGGAAATATTAGACACCATATTGAATGACGGTGACAAGGGATTGAATTGCGGTTTAGAGAGATTTTATGTCGAGCTTCCAAATACGACCACTTACTTGAAGTTTTTCAAGCAAAAAATCCATGGAAGGATGAGCAGTAAGCTATGAAGGCATTTATAGCAAGATGCTCCCCTTTAATAGATAAAACTCACAGGCACCGAATTTTTCAGTGCAAGCGAAGAAAGAAAGTTGAAAATGCAGTGGAGTTATCTTTTGATATCTCTCATCATCCCATTTTTTCTTTATATGAGAAGAATAAAAGATTAGAAGCGGATGGAGTTTCAATTGATGATGATTCTAATAGCATGAAAACAATTACAGGTAATATGAGTAATGATAGATTAGAGGAAAATCATTTCAAGGACTATTTAAGAGGGATATAATCCAAGGACAGAGAAAAATCCATAGAGCAGATGTTATGGCAAATTGAAACTTTACAATCACATATACTGAAGATGAAAAATCAACTAAACAGATATAAGTCTAGAAAAGCTGTGAAATACTCTACTAGGAACATTTCAAACAATTTCTATATCAGCGACTTATATAATTTATTATGTCTGGAGTAGATTTTATTTATTTTATAGTATATAATAGCTCGTCCCATCCCCGGTTCCTTACTGCCCATAGTTTTACACACTGAAAATACTCAATTCGAAGTTCAAGGGTTTGCACAAGGAAAGACTAGTCAGAGAATGGAAAGATGGAAGGCTGAGCATCCTGGATCTACTTCACAACAATGGCTGCATGGATTTCTTCAAAGCTTCAAGTGGCCCAGAGTTTACTTGAGAAGGTAAATATATTCATATCTCTTGCCTCTTTCCATAGTTTTCTTAATGCCTTTTCTCATTGCTCAATCCAGATCGCATGCATCCATCAAAATTACCGCATATATCTACTTAATTCTTCTTAGATTCTGAATTTTTATCTCGAATAAACAGTATGCAGCGAATGCCAGAATGTTAAATAAAATTCATGTTATTTAACAAAATGCAATGCAATTTGAAAGAAAACCTCTGGATGCTTGGAAATTCGCTACCCTGCAAACCCTCACTTCATTACATGTGCTGTCTTAAGGAAATTATGAAATTCTCTAGATTGATCATTGGAGCTCTCTTGGTAACATTACCCAATGAGATTTGAAACCAACCCCTTTGGATGTTTGGGGATTTTCTATCATGCTAACTCTTACTGCATTAGTTTTGGTGAATGTTTTGGAAGTTATTTATAATATTTCAATTCCATTTCAGTAAATTGTGTAAATCTACAGATTGACCAGCAAGGTTCGGCATCACTTGGAAAGCAAGAAAAGCCTTGATCCAATGAACTTGACATCGGCTTTGGAAAGCCAAATGGAATTCCTCCTTTGCAATATCAATTCAATAAGAAGTCATGGGAGACCCCTGAACTTTTGAATAAAACGCACATAAAAAATATTCGTGGTGAAAAACATTCACCGACCTGACATCTCCATGGCCTTAAGAAATCCACTTCAAGTTCAATTGCCTCACAGCCCAAGGCAAAAATCTAAGAGGCACTTGGGAGATCGTTGCCTAAGGTTGCTAAGCCATTGCCAGTCCTAGGAAATGATGACTGGGCAGAACTTTTGGCTTCCCCTGAGCTTGCTAGTCGTGGAAGCAGTTTGAGAAACTCTGGTAATGCTGGAAATGGAAATGTTATAGGTAAGACTCCTTTCTTTGCAGGTAATGATGCATACAAAAACAGGGTTTCAAATACCAAATTATCAGCATCTGTTGCTTCTAAGCATGCTCCACCCAATTCATATAATTCACTTTTTTCACTGAGTGCTTGTCATTCAGATGACTTGGCATTGTCAGTATCTCTTGATTCAAACAAATTTTTGAGACACGATAATAACTCATAGACTGATTCTAGATGCAAAGGAGATGGATACATAATCTAGAGTGAGACACCTGCTACAAGAGGTGAATCCTTCAGTATCATTAAGTGTACAATGAACCAGAAATCATTTCTAGTCATAACTCTTCCACTCAGAGGAGCGGATCTGATCCATCTATATCGGAAGATTTAACAAAGGCTCAAAATGGGGTAGAAATCATAGACATATATGGTTACAAAGGGCTTCTCGCAAATGAAAGTGTTGACTAGCATGATGAAGGTTTGATTATTTTTTTCAGTAGTATTTCTCCTTCACATGTAAAGGAAGAGAGCTCAATAAGAGCCCAACTGGAAATTTCTCACGAATTCACATTTGAGTCTCAAGTTAAAGCTAGAGATACAATATCAGTGACTTTAAAAGAAGATGGCCGCCATGGTCAAAATTGAGGACAATGAAGCAGGAACTTCAAATGATTAATGTTAACTCAGAAAATTGTGACATTCAATAGGAAAGGGGAAGACTCCTACAGTACATCTCTTGAGAAAACTAAGAAAGAAATCACTTACATACCATGGGATAGCATACATGGTAAAGAAATAAGTATGTTTTCTGCAGATGTTTCAGATTTGTAGGTTGTGGACATGAAAAGATGCACTAAGGAAGGCCAAGAAAGAGCCAAAGTTGAATTAGATGATGTCCATGGAAGTTCATCAGTAAGTGATAAAGGTCAGACACAAATACAGATTCAGCTTCAGGATCTGATTCAGAGGATGCCGAAGTGGAGAGGGAGGAACAAATGGCTACAGAGGCAAAAATTGTTGAAGCCACTAAATCTACAATAAAATAACGAGAGAAATTTGTGAAGAAACTGGAAAGAGAGAATGAGAGATCAAAGGAAAAATTGGCTGAGAGTGAAGAAGAAGAAGGTAGAGAGGTTAGTTCTCTTTAATTATCTTCTATTTATCATTATTCAATTTTCTTTTCTTTCATGGTTGAAGCCAAGTTATCCAAAATCCCTCCAAATATGTGATTTGTGACTTACGAAATGTTAAAAGTGCCCTCCATGGGAAAAGACATAAATATTTGTGGCCAAGTGCCCTAACTGTGAGATGTTGCCACTTGTTCAATTGTACCTCCTTTTGATGCTCAAACTCGCACCCTAGTTGTGCAAGACTCACAAGGTGTCACTTTGGGTCAGCTCAGGATTGTTGGCACTGTCACCTTATCAACGAATCCTTTCACTTTGGATTACTTATTGAATATTGGGGGTATCCCAAAGAACAAATTTATGGGGTCTTTTATGTCACTAGATCACTAGCATTGAAAACCATCTTTACATTGGATGGTTCAACATCTTGATGATCCTTGTCCTATTGATTGCAACTTTTTTATTCATTATTGCTTTAATTGCAACACCTCTAGTAGATATTGATGGTGTTCATGAAGCCTATTTCTGGTTCTCTTCTTTATGCAAATAATTTTATCTCCAATGCCATTATTCCTACATTTTCAACTATCAGTTTTCACTTCTATCCAATTGGGGAAGTAGCTTTCATCGATGAATGACTACACAACAAGGGCCCTATGAGCCAATCAATCAATTTGTCAATGTATTTCCCACATGACACAAACATTCGATGGATTATCATAGCCAAACACTCTATGATGGGTTTCATATATACCCAACCTATGAAAATGAGCTGCATTCTATTGCTGAAGCCTGTAAGCAGTGGAAGAATTATATTCTACCAAAGGAAATGGCCATCCACATCAGTTGTAGGCCTTTGCCTACTCTATATAATCCTTGGGAGTTAGTGCCCCTGGATTTTATGTTGTGTTTTCCCTCAACCAAGCATGGTAATGGATGTGTTTTTATTGTTGTTGATTGCTTCCTTAGGATGGGAATTTTGGCACGTTGTAAGAAGATTCTCACAACAATTTTGATCTTTAGTGAGCCCTGGACATGCATGCTTTTAAAGACTACTTGCACTTAGCAAGAGACAGGTAAAGCATTGAAACTGCTTTGGTAGACTTAGTACTCTCACTTGAATTTGTACATTAGAATTATGGAAGTGTAGGAAGATGCACAGGGAGAAGTATTGTAGCACTGTATTTTATGACTTTTCCATAGGTACATCTGTAGGAGGCTGTGTGCAATCAGGTCAGGTTGTAAGTTGTAACACAGATTTTAACATGAGAAATGCAAATTTTCCACTTGGCATGCAATTTTGACACCTTGGGGTGCATTCTAAGTATGGAATATGATGTTCCATGGCATATAGGATAGCCCCTTTTCCTTATCATCCATCAAGTTTTCTATTTATGTACATGGCATGCAGTTTTTAATGCAAGTGGACATTTTGGCACTATGAAAATAATAGGTAGAAAGCATAGTAGTAATAAGGAGACACATGACCATGGAGATGCATTGGAGCTTAGGACCTTTGGAGGATTGTTGGACCTTGGGGAGCAGTGCTCATGCCATGGAGGGCTTGCTTGTTAATCACTGTCACCTTTGATGCTGACATGTCACGTAGAGTAGAGTGCTTCACATGGGTGGACCTACTTGTTTCTTGCAATTTTTCTTGTAGCGGACTAGGTCCACTAAAGCCCCTTTACCTCTCATATAAAAAGAGGAAGGAGTGAGTTGTTATTATAGTCGATCATGCACTTGTGCATATTCCTTTCAAGCTTGGGTTAGGAATGTAAGAGCAGTGCTACTCTCTCTCTCTCTCGGTGACAATATATCTGAGTTGATGTGTATGTTGGTGATAGTATATCTGAGTTGTGCTTTGCTCTATCTTCCTTACAAGGATTCCTTGAAAGATAAACAGATTGGTGAACATAAGTAACTAATCTGAACTGTAGTGAAAAATCTGATATGAATCTGCTATTAATTGAGGTTCTAATACCAATGATGTGAGCCAACCCATAATTCTGCTATTATAACTTAAATTTGAAATCTAAAAATTCCAGAACTAGATCTGAAATATAAAAAATAAAGCAGACCAAAAAACCAAACAGTTAAAATTCGAGCGATAGTCATGAAACTACTTAAGCCCTCCACTCGAATCTTGTATCTTTATCTGCATATGTTTTAGATATAAACCATCACCGATTTTCTCCAGGGACTTTATTGGCTCAAAAACCTGTCAGTTTTTACAGTCAAGCTCAACGATAGTGAAACAAGCCATTCTCCACGAACATTTTCTGTTGTTTGGGACTAGGTGCTCTTTTATGAAACAAATCTAACAGTGTTTTCAATAACATTGTCAGATTATAGCTACTGAAACTATGTGGCTATAGTCATGTTTCATGATGGTTTCCTACCTTCTTTAAGCAATAGGCACTTGTTTAGGAAACAACTGGATGGATGACAGTTAATGGAATTTTTTCTAGTTGCTCCAATTTGCTTGATGACAGGAAAGAGAAATAAAACTTGGAAATAACTTTAGAAGATTTCCTTGACTAAATGGAGTTGTTGACCAATGCACATAGTGGATCAACACGTTGAAGCAGAAAATCCCAGAAGATTCCCTAAAAATAGTGCACATAGTAGGTCATCATGTTGGATAAAATATAAATATTCTTGAAATAATAATAGAATGAATTTTACATTGATGGACTTGGACATTGGAGGTGGTTTACCGTTTGCTGCTAGACCTTGTTTGGATGTTTGAAATACATTCTTCCTTGAAGTGTTGGATTAGTATGGAGCTTGGTGACTTCATGTTGTTGACGCATGAAGGGAGTTTGTGTGCTTGGAGTAGAGTTGGGTATTTCACCATGACAAAAACATCCCAAAATCAACATGAGCACACAAAATACCTTGACATGTGAACTCTTGGGTTGAGGGAGTGGATATGTAGGTGTGGGAGTCCTTAAGGTGACACATTACCTTGGATATGCATTGTCCTTAAGGAGACACATGACCTAGGAGATGCATTGGAGCTTAGGACCTTTGGAGGATTGTTGGACCTTGGGGACTAGTGCTCATTCCATGGAGGGCTTGCTTGTTAATCACTGTCACCTTTGATGCTGACACATGTCACGTAGAGTAGAGTGCTTCACATGGGTGGACCTACTTGTGTCTTGCAATTTTTCTTGTAGTGGACTAGGTCCACTAAAGCCCCTTTACCTCTCATATAAAAAGAGGAAGGAGTGAGTTGTTATTATAGTCGATCATGCACTTGTGCATATTCCTTTTCATATTTGGGTTAGGGATGTAAGAGCAGTGCTACTCTCTCTCTCTCTCTCATTCAATCTTCTTTGTACTTTATGTGTTTTTGTCTTCAGGTGTTAGGATTTGTTGGAACATTCACCTGAAATTCATATATATAAAGAATAAATGAAACCCATGAACACAATCACAACCTATCATATACTTCTCCATGCTTTCAAAAACCCTAGATAGGGAAAACCAGGAGAAACCCTAGCTCCACCAAAGATTCTCCAACAATCTAAAATAACCATGAGAAAAACCTCCATGTCAGAGTATCTTTGGTGGAGCCACTGTAAACCCTAAGTTATTTTGGAATTGTGTTATTTCAGATTTGACTTCCAGCTTACCACTACCTTGTATACCTTTTAACTCCCATAAATTATGTTATTTTAAAGATTTGAATTCCAGATTTTCACAGATACAATGTCCTCAATAAGATAGTTGAACACTTCCATATTCATAGTTAGATCATATTCTAAGAATATATACATTTTTTGTACTGATCAATGATTGTCTCACGAAGAGCAATCACGTCACAAGCGGAAATATATGCACATGGTTCATCATCTCCCAATGCCATAATTTCAATCCATTCCTATCCCCCATGGGTGAAGCCTGTGAGAACAGAATCTTGACCAAAGGTGTGAAACTCCTCGCTAGCAACTGCTAGTCCCAAGCCTATTAGGCATTGATGTATTCTTCCCATATTTGGATGTTGTTTTTACATTTTTGAGCAAACTTATTTAGCTATTTGGCCTTTTCTACCAAGGGAATCACTGTGTTGGGGGGTGCTCAAGGTGATATGACACAGTAGGATGGCAGGGTGGTTAATGAATTGTATCCATTTAACTTTAAAACATGTTTCTCTTAGAATATTTTGATAAGAATGGCTCTCTGTTCATGAGGAGTCACATTTGAAATTTCATTGCAAGGTAGAATTTGTCCCAGCTTTGTTCTTGCCAGTTACATCCTCCCCGTTCTGGACTTCATGGATAATTGTGTTTGCAGGTTTTTTGGCTCCCATGATACATATCTGGTCCATAATTCACACACAAGAACTTATGGTCAGTTGTGGGAAAAAGCTATGCAATTCAACACAACAGACTATTCAACTACATCTTCTGTGGATTAGGACATGTGGAAAATTCAACCTAAAAAGGTGGTGTGATGGGTGCAGTCGCAGTGGATGTGACTTGCAAAGCCTCAGGTGTGGACAATTCAACCTAAAAACGTAGTGTGATGGGTGAAGTTGTAGTGGTTGTAAAGTCTCAAGAGTTGTCTGCGAGTTGCCATGACTCATGAGGGATGAATTCACATTTTGTACCCATTTATTTCCAGAATTCTCTCATTAAGTACTGGTTTAAGACTCAAGACTATGTTCTCTTGTGATAAACCTCAATTCAGAAAGTTTTATATGATATCTCCTTGTCCTTGACGCAAATATTTTAACTCGGAACCTTGTACTTGTTCCCTAACACAAAATTTGTCTAATATGATATAAAATGTTAAGTCATGTTGAAGATGGATTTTATTGCTATAATTTTTAAAATTTGGAACAATATCTTCATAGTTGCAATCTGATTTTCTGCAAGATTTTTGTAATAATATCTTCATAGTTGCAATCTGATTTTCTGTAAGATTTTTGTAATAATATCTTCATAGTTGCAATATGATTTTTTGCAAGATTTATGTTGAAATATGACCTTGGTAATTTTAGTGTCTTTTCATATGTTTGAGAGAATAAGTAAAAGGCTTTAAATTCTGAAACAACCAATCAACAATTCTACCATATTTGTACATATAATAGTTGGTTAACGAAAACCTTATCATTTTCTTTCTTGGATTCATGTTTTTCGTCTTGTCAAGGATTAAATTAATAAGGCATTAATAATTTAATTATGGTTTTTATTGTTGGCTCATGTTATTTGGGACATGCAGGTCACATTGTACCATCATACTCACAATAAATCTCGAATGATGAAGTGGATGAGCAAGCCTTTTAAAGGTTCAAGTCACAAAGTGTCAGATGGACACTACGTAGGGGTGCATTTGGAGATGATAATGTAATTTGGCATGTGCCCTTTAATGCCACGGTAATCCGTAATTCATCAGAGTGTATTGTCTTTTAAACTTCAATTTTCTATCTGTTAGCTCTAACAAAGTTAGCGTCATGCTAGTGATTAATTTGAAACTGTATTTTAGTGGAAAAATTCACTGTTTTTTGGTGGAATAGTTCATAATTTATTCTGATCTTTTTTTGCAAGTGTACTAGTCACGATGATAAATGTGTGATTTACTTCAGAGGGTTCTCAGTTCTTTCTAGATACACTTCATCATTTTCTTTGAGTACTTCTCTAGTGCTTTACCTTCATATTTTATCCCCTGCACAATTTCTCTTGAGGTCCATGTTATTATGTTTATTGGTTGTTTCTGTGGAAAATTTTTCCTGAGGTTCTGCAAGGTAAATCCAAATGCAAAAAATACTATTTTACATATTGATATTTGTTCAAGACATTGTTGTGTGATATTTGAATTTCATAAATCTAGATTTATATTTCGTTATCTATATCAATATATAAGAACAGGTTCATGGATTGTTCATATTTACCAAACTGTGGAGTTGTTCCTTTCATGTTGCATGTTCTTTTATATTGTTATGTTGTGATTCAAATTTCTAGTTGTGCTTTCCATTTATTCTCCTACATAGTACATGCTTTGATAGATTATATAAAAATTATTGCCAATACGATAACATTGATTGTTGTATGTGGACATTTTTGTTTAGGATGGTCCATTACAAAATCAAGATGAGGAGATGGATCATGCAATTGCACTTTCTCTTTCTGAAGAACTAACCAAACCAGATGGTATATGATGGCAATTTCAGTTTTTTACAGTTACTTTAAGTTTAATTATATCATTTAGCTCAATTCTTTTCGTATATTCAACTAAAATTTTGTTGCTTAACAATACTTTGTCATTTCCATGTTTTAGTGAAACTATTTATGGTTTGATACTCTCATGGAACCTTTATCAAGTTACATGCACCCTCATTATTAAAAACAAGAGAATTTTTCTTGCCATGACTATCTTTCTTTTTCAATGTTGACTTAAGAAAGTCTTTTAGCTAAGAAACTAGTTTCAAGGTTATGGCATAACTTGTCATATAAATTGAACATAAGTTATATCCAAAATGTTAACTTCTAAACTACTTAGCTGGTTTTAGGCTTTCCATTTAAAATCCACTTCAGTTTGAACTTTGAACGTGTTGTTCCATAGACTTTAATATTAAAATATTTTGGTGTAAGGATTAAAAATTAGTCCATAAGGCCTCTCAGTTATTCATTTATTTTATCTGAATATAAAATTTACTATTAAATTAGAACCACTTGTCACAAATACGTCATAGATCAAGATCATACTTTGTAGAGTGTCGTAGAATAAAAATAGGAGCAAGGACATTGAATTCTTTCAGTTTTCCTGGTTCTTATTCCTTTGGTGTATCTTTGCACCTTTAGAGGCAATTGCTAGTTTAAAGCCTAATTCTTTAAAGGGTGCTAGCTCAATGGAAGAGCACTTGCTTTACAAGCAGGAGGTTGGTGGTTCGATTCCATCATGCCCTGATATTCAAAGGGAATGACGAAGATTAGTTTTTGGTGACGGATGCTCTTTTGACCATCACCAATGAGCTTATGGTGACATTTTTCGACCCTCACTAAAATATGAAATGGTGACGGTCAATGAACGCCACCATATATACGCATCAATAGTGATGACCATTTAAGGTCCGTCACCAAAAATAGTTGTTGATATGAAATGGTGAGGGTCACTGTTTTTCATTATAATCATTATTCGTGACGAACCTTGATGTCACCAATGAGTTTATGGTGACGGTCAATGAACGTCGCCATATATATGCACAAATAGTGACGGCCATGAAAGGTACATCACAAAAAATCATTGTTGTTCATATGAAATGGTGACAGTCACTATCTGTCATTATAATCAATATTCGTGACGGACTTGAATGTCACCACAACACATACTTTCGGTGACGCCACCTTTAGTGACGTTCAATTTTTTGGTGACAGAGGCTATTGTCCGTCACCATTGCTCATATGAAATGGTGACGGTCACTATCCATCACTATAAATCATTATTGGTGATGGACCTTGAATGTCACCACAACACTTATACTTTCGGCGACACCACCTTTGGTGACGTTCCATTTTTGGTGACAAAGGCTCTTTTGACTCTCACCAATGAGCTTATGGTAACCATTTTCGCCCCTCACCAATGTGATTTTTTCTTGTAGTGATTGTTATGCAAATGATAATATTTTTCTTCAACTTGATTCCCTTCACTCAAACTAGTATACACATCTTGAAAATCAATGTCATGTGCATATTGTTCTATGTAAATCTCATGTACAATAAAATAATTTTTAGTAAATTAGATGCACTAATGATTGGTCTTGAAAGAATATTAGCAACTTTATTGAAAATACCTTTCTTGTACCTTATAACCAAGTGAAACCGTTGAAGAAATCTCATCCACCTGAAATGTCTTGATTGCTGCAATTTTTTTTGTGACTGCAAGTACTGTAATGGTTGGTGATCAGTATGCACAATAGTCTCTTTACCCATCAAGTAGTGTTTCCACTTCTTGAAAATTTGTGTCAATGCATATAGTTCTTTTTCATATGTAGGATAATTTGTCACATCACCATTAAATGTTTTAGAATGAAAATCAATAGGCTTACCATGCTGGAAAAGTATTGTGCCCATGGCATAATCACTAGCATCGGTTTGAATCTCGAATGGTTGTCTCAAATTTGGTAATGCAAGGACTGGAGCTGAACTGATCTTGTCTTTTAAAGCTTCGAAATATTGTTTGTTTGCCTCCCCATTGGAATTCTTTCTTCACACTTGTCACTGCATGCATAGGAGCTGCGATGGAAGAAAAGTTGGCAATAAACTTTCTCTAATATTGAGCTGCACCTAAGAAAATTCTTACCTCGGTTACTATTTTGGATGTGGGCCAATTCAAAATGGATTTCACTTTAGAAGGATCAATTCTCAACTCTCCTCCTCCTACAATATGTCCCAAATATACCAAAGAAGTCTTTCCAAACTCACACTTTGACATCTTAAGAAACAATTTCTCTTTCTTCAAAATATCAAGCACTCTATTCACATGCAAGACATGTTCTTCTCTTGTTTTTCTGAAAATCAATATTTCATCTAAGTACACAATCACAAAGTCATCAAGGAACGGACGCAAAAAACTATCCATAACACGCATGAAATTTTCCGGTGCATTATACAAACCAAATGGCATAACTAGCCACTCAAAGAGTCCTTGTTTGGTTTTGAATGCAGTTTTCCATATATCACTTTCTGCAATTCTTACTTGATGATATCCACTTCGTAAATATAACTTAGTGAAAAACTTTGCTTCTTTCATCTGATCAAGAAAATCATCTATTCTTGCGAGTGGGTAATGATTCTTTACCGTTCTCTTTGTAATATTCCCACTTATCCCAAGCTAATGGGAATATTCTATTTTGCCTTGTTTTATTTTTCATTTCATGTTGATGAATAAAATTTAAAGGAGGACATGTAAAAACTCCTGAAAATAACAAAATAAATCAATGCCCAATGTGAACATGGCTAAATCTGGGCAATTTTATAAAACACACTTGAGTGTGAAAGAGGTTGATCACTTGAACAAGTCAACCATGACCTTATCTTCAGTGCATTCTAGATGCATTGAACCTCCTTGAGGCACAACGCAGTTCTAGATGGAGGTTCTACATGTGAAAGGAGCTAAACTGATGAAGTGGTTTAGGGTTTGAGAAGACTCCAATCTTATAAAAGGAAGAGGAGAGCAGCATGAAGGGGGTTGTTGAAGATATTATTTCAGAAGAATTTGTCTGCATAGACATTTCTCATTCTCTAGCTGTTTAGCTGAGAATAGTGCTACTTAGCACTTGGGTGTTCCTGGTCGGGAATCCCACCTCCATCTTAGAGCAGCTCTCGGAGGAGTTTTTCTTGTCTTGTCCACTATCAGGCTTGGGCTAAGCTTCACCTTACACCTACAGTGCTGATCCTATTGAGGGTTGGGTTGTCCTTGTGAGTTGCAGCAAGTGGGAGATAGATATTCTCATATCTATGCATATCTAGCCTCTCTTTTCACTAGGAAAGTCTACTATCCCATTGGCAAGAGTGTCCTAGATAATCAGAGCTTCATATCTAGACCTTGGCATTAGGCCAAATCATTCTCAGAGCCTACAGCACAGTTTCTATCCTTGAACTGCGTTATTTGCAAGTTTGCAGTTGAAGGGTGTTTTGTCTGCATTGATCTCCGGTGTTAGGATTCTTCCTCTCACTCTGGTGATCCATGGATTGGCCACCCAATCCATGTTTTTTTAAGATATGAACTGTTGTTATATTATATGATTTAGGAATTTCTAAATATTTCTGTAGATCTCCAACTCTAGATCTCAAATCTACTCTCTGTGCTTCATGTTTTTCACAAAACCCCAAGGGGAATGTATAGATGAGATTTTATTGTACATAGATTTGAATTAGATATATATTTTTATGTACATTTCTGCTCTATATCTGAGCTATATAATACTTTTGCTTTAGCCCCAATAAAATAACGTTTTTGAGTTTATGCAGACTTTTCTGTGGCTGTAGCACCTCATTTCTGAGGGTTTATTTATGTTTAAGTCTTCTACTTTCCGTTGTACACTGTATGAGCTGTAATATAGTTTTGATTTGCTATTGTATACATGATATGTGAGCCTCCATACTGATCTACTGCAATTACTGGGCTGAACTACCTTATTTTCCAGCAGTGTTCTTTGTATTGTTGCAGTCCCTTCTTTGGGCAGTTTTCAAGCCTTCCTAGGTGTGGGAGATCTGTTTAACCCACCTAGAAAGATTTTTTTCTGATATCCTCTTGGATTTAGGTCTCAGATACTTAGATCTAAGGGATCCAAGGGCTGATTTCAAGATCTATAGCAGCCATTCCTAAAAAATTCATTCTTCAGGCATGCCTTGCTAGCAGCCCCTATTTTGGGATATTACAGTGGTATCAGAGCATCAATATTGGCTCAGCCTGTGAGATTCAAACATTATGGAGTCTTCTCATGGGGAGGAGGAGATCTATAAGAGAAACCAGAGAAAACCCTTATTTTCTGGAGAAAGGATGTTCAAAAAACTTCTATCTCAAGCTCTGCAAGGTATCAAAAAAGACATCAAAGAAATGAGGAGGGAAGAGCAGGAAGATCCCTCAACAATATCTACAGGATCTATACATGACGAAAGTTCTAAGTCCTCATCTCATGGATTTGAGCACTTAGCCATATCACGAAATATACAACGTTCTATCAGCAACTTCTTCATGAAGAGGAAGGGAGGAGGTGTGCCAAAAGGGAGAGGATCACTTGAACTTCCAAGGGTCTTGCAAGATCAAGGAAGAGAAGGCTGAGGATGTCAGCGCAGTCCAAAAAAGGGCACATCTAGATCCTTATGGAGAGGAATAAGGGGAAATGGCTCCAAGGAGAGTAACTCTTGCACTCTTGCAAGAAGTTCCAAAGAATCTCACATGTGGATATTGTAGCACAATCCATGTGCAGCATGTGCCATCACCATCAAATGGTGATATCTTGAAGATAGAAGAAGGACAAGAGGAGGGAAATCATCACTTTATGAGGAGAATATACCCCTCTCTATCTCAGAATTTTGATGTACAAAGAAGGCAGGGGGGTCTGTGCATAGAAGGCAAGGACAAATCTTTCCATACATATACACATCCTGCTCTATGCCTTGATGTCTCTTTACATGGAGGCATTCCACCAGGAAGACCTCATGATGGGGGGGAAACTAAAATGTTCTATCAACTATGGGAATCATGTGCTTACTTGGCTAAGGAGGGAGCTTTGGGAGAAACTAGCACAAAGCGGAGAATCTTTCATGGATTCAAAAGAGAGATCAACAATTTTCTGAATTGGACATTGTTATCTCCCTCTCAGTTATTTGCGTTGAAAAAGGAGAATTCAGAAGTCTATGATGGCATGGACATGATGTCATATGGAAACTCCATATCTTTGGGGCAGCCAATGATATTTTCATTCACAAAGGAGATTTATGAACATGAAAAGAGGATATCAACACTCTTGCATGCATGGGCTACATTGAGGAAGTTTTGGAAGACAAGAACTTTCCAAGGGGAGGTTGACTTCCATCTACTTCAATCTTGTCTTGAGCAAGATCAGCTACAAAGGAGGTAGCAAAATGAATTTGGTAGCATTCCAACATGTGACTTTGACATCAAGCATGTCACGGAGGAGAGCCATGCTGTGGCAGGGGCTGCATTGCAAATTTTTATAGCGTTGTCATTGTTGGGGAGCCTAGATCCAAATTGGGATTCCCAAATTTTGATGGAATACTCCAAAGGCATTTTCACATGTAAGGTTCTTGATGGGAAAATGATAGATGGGAGGTATAAGATAGTTGAGGGAGTTATTTATTTCCATGATCAGATCTATTTGGCTAGAGACTCCAAGCTTAAGGAGAAACTACATAATGCAGCCTATGAAATCCTACTTTCAAAACCCACTGGTTTCATTAAAGCATATCATACTATCTTAGATGGATTCATGTGGGAGAAATTCAAAGAGGATGTGCACTCTCATATGAGGAAGTGCATGGATCATTTGCTGGTTGAGGAGGAACATAGCTCTTGGGAAGAGTTATCATTACCACCTCCTTATTTATTGAGTGTGAGAGGAAGCTCATCCATGAGCTACCTTGTTGATTTGAAACAAGTGTATGATAAACATTGTATTGCTAAACCTCATGATGTATTTATTATATACTTGCATTTTCTTAAGACTCATGTGCAAGTCTTGGCTCCAAGAGGGGGCACCTTTCCTTATGGCCTTCATGAGCCACTTTGGGCCATGAACAATGGTGATGTTGGCCATTCCTTTGGAGATCTTGGGGAGATGATGTACTCTTCATGGTGTGATTCATTAACACCAACCATCGTACACCTTCTCCAAGAATTCAAGAAGGATGAGGCAACAAACAAGTGTTGGGGAAAACACTTTTCATATCATATCCTATGGCAGTTAGGAGTAAAACTACGCTGGTTGCACATGAGGGACCATTGTCCTTCTCCTTTATTGCATATGGAAGCTAGCATGACCTTAATTATGATCCCATACATTGAATATGTTCTTATCTTTATTGGGGGCATGGTTGAAGGAGAGACACATATGTTGGATGTGTCCTTGGGGAAAGAAATTTCCTACATTTTCTACACTACATGTTCTAAGGGGAGCATGGGATATTATATGGCCACTATGGTAGACCACTTGTTTCAATGTAGGGTGAGCCATATGTTTGTTTGGGACATGCCTCTCATATGTATTGGGGAGGATTTTTTCTATGGATTTCCAAGCTGGGAGGTAATCCACTTCATTTGGATGATAGCATGGAGATGGGAGTCTTTCATGGATGATGAAATTCCCCATGATTGTCATCACTTCTATCTTGAGGAGGCCATGGATCAGCAAGAAGGTTTCCACATAAACCTTCCATTCCTTCATGATGAGAGCCATTGGGTTTATTCACCAAAGGTCAACTTTCACATTGGGGAGGGACCATTGGGAGACAGAACTATTTCAAAAAATCTAAAGCAATGGTGGAGACTATTGAATGAGGGGGCCACAAGAGAAGAAGGGGAGATTTTACAGCACTCAACTTATCAGTTGCTTGAGGACAAGCAACATCTTGGAGGGGAGGACTATAATATTCCCACTTAGCCCAAGCTAATGGGAATATTCTATTTTGCCTTGTTTTATTTTTCATTTCATGTTGATGAATAAATTGTAAAGGAGGACATGTAAAAACTCTTGAAAATAACAAAATAAATCAATGCCTAATGTGAACATGGATAAATCTGGGCCATTTTATAAAACACACTTGAGTGTGAAAGAGGTTGATCACTTGACCAAGTCAACCATGACCTTATCTATAGTGCAGTCTAGATGCATTGAACCTCCTTGAGGCACAGCGCAGTTCTAGATGGAGGTTCTACATGTGAAAGGAGATAAACTGATGAAGTGGTTTAGGGTTTGACAAGACTCCAATCTTCTAAAAGGAAGAGGAGAGCAACATGAAGGGGGTTTTTGAAGAAATTATTTCAGAAGAATTTTTCTGCTTAGACATTTCTCATTCTCTAGTTGTTTAGCTGAGAATAGTGTTACTTAGCACTTGGGTGTTCTTGGTCGGGAATTCCACCTCCATCCTAGAGCAACTCTCAAAGGAGTTTTTCTTGTCTTTTCCATCAGGCTTGGGCCAAGCTTCACCTTACACCTAGGGCGTTGATCCTGTTGAGGGTTGGGTTTTCCTTGTGAGTTGCAGCAAGTGGGAGATAGATCTTCTCAGATCTATGCATATCTAGCCTCTCTTTTCACTGGGAAAGTCTGTTATCCCATTAGCAAGAGTGTCCTAGATCATCATAGCTTCAGATCTAGACCTTGGCATTAGGCCAAATCATTCTCAGATCCTACAGTGCAGTTTTTATCCCTGAACTGCGTTATTTTCAAGTTTGCAGTTGTAGGGTGTTTTGTCTGCATTTTGGAGGAGAGATCTCTGGTGTTAGGGTTCTTCCTCTCACTGTGGTGATCCATGGATTGGCCACCCAATCCATGTTTGCTTCAGATATGATCTGTTGTTCTATTATATGATTTAGGAATCTCTGAATATTTCTACAGATCTGAAACTCTAGATCTCAGATGTACTCTTTGTGCCTCATGTTTTGCACAAAACCCCAAGGGGAATGTATAGATGAGATTTTCTTGTACACAGATTTGAATTAGATCTATCTTTTTATGTACAGATCTACTCTAGCTCTAAGCTATATTACACTACTACTTCAGCCCTAATAAAATAACGCTGTTGATTTTATGCAGACTTTTCTGTGGTTGTAGCACCTCATTTATGAGGGTTTATTTCTGTTTAAGTCTTCTATTTTCCATTGTACACTATATGATTTGTAATATAAATCTAATTTTTTGATGTATACATGATATGTGAGCCTCCATATTGATCTACTGCAAGTACTGGGCTGAACTATGTTATTTTCCAGCAGTGTTCTTTTTATTGCTTCAGTCCCCTCTTTGGGTTGTTTTCAAGCCTTCCTAGGTGTGGGAGATCTGTTTAACCCACCTAGAAATATTTGATTCTGATATCCTCTTGGATTTAGGTCTTAGATACTCAGATATAAGGAATCCAAGGGCTGATTTCAAGATTTTTAGCAGCCATTCCTGAAAAATGTGTTTTTCAGGCATGCCTTGCTAGCAGTCCCGATTTTGGGATATTACAATCTTGTTCAAAGTTCGAAAATATACACACATGCGCCATGTCCCATATTTATTTGGTATCAAGACTATGGGTGAAATGCATGGCAATGTGCTTGTCCTTATCATTCCTTTTTCCAACATCTCTTTGATTTTCCTCTTTATTTCAACATTCTCCATTATCGACATGCGATACATACCAATGTTTGGAAGAGGACAATGTTATTGCAACTGAATCTCATGTTGAATCTCTCTTTTTGGAGGAAATCCTGTTGGCTCCTGAAACATCTCAAGATGTGCATCAATTACATCATATAAATCTGATTTCAACTTAGGATCACATCTCTCAAATGATTCATGATTAACATCAGCTTTAGGCTTAATCATAAGAAGAACAAAATTATTACTTGAATTTACCAACCTCTTTACCTGTCCAGCATTTACCATAGCAATGTTTGTCTTCTTGCGATGTGCTCTAACAATGAACTCGTTTCCATATTTGAATAAATGATACTTATTCTCATGGTGATGGAATGTTTCTTTCTTGTCATCCAAGTAAGGAATCCCCCAAAAAATATCTATTATGTCAAGCAGAACCACATCTAATTCAACTGTGTCAACAAAATTTGCAGTGATTGCAAACTGCAATATGCATTTCTTTGAAACCTGTAAATTTGCATCCTTACAAATCTAACCTAATGGATATGGTTTTGGATGTGGTATGGTCTCAAGGTTAAGTTTCTTGACCAAGTCTTCAGAGATTAAGTTTTCTTGTGACCCAATGTCAAACAATGTGTCAATCTTGGTATGTTTGGATATGACCCTGACATGAAACAGTTATATTATTTCTTCTTCATTTGGAGCATGTATGTGACAGTTTGATGTACTAGTACTGGGTTTAGTTTCAATTTATTTTCCCTTCATGCTCTTCAATCCCATGGTTTTCATCTTAGATTCATCACCTGGATCATCTCCTAAATCATTTTGAGCTATAGCAGCCGTTTTTTATTTCCCTTTGTTATTGGGTTTCTTTGGCCTCATTTCAGGATGTAATTTCCAACAATGAGTTTCATCATGGCCTTGTTTTTAACAATGTTTAAAAACCATTTTTTCTCCCTCTTTCTTAATAGATGCATTCTTTTTTCTTTTACCTTTTTAGGTCTTCTCTTTATTCTTACCCTTAAAAGGTTTCTTTCTACCCACTTCAGAAATGTTCTTCCCTCTAGCTTCTAGATGTGTGGCTTGAACACATACTTCATCTAAACTGGTGGGTTAAACATGATAATAGTATGTTTTAGGTAGCTATGTAAGCCTCCTATGTACTTGAGAAAAGTATCTTGGCTCTGAAAATCTACCCCTAATAAGAGAGCTCTTCTCCTAAATTCTTGGGTGTATTCTTGCACATTTTCTCCATTCAATTGCCTAAATTTTTTCTAGTTCATTATGGATTTATGCATATGAGCTAATGGATAAAACTATTTTTTTATAGCAGTAATGAAATCTGACCATGATAGAATAATCTTACCATGTTTCTTGATCTCCTCCTTTGTCTTGGATTCCCACCAAACAAGTGTTGCATTCTCAATGAAGCTAATTAGATTTTGGTACCATCATCTTGAAGGTTCAGATTCTCAAATAGACCTCCAATTTCCTAATCCAATTATCAAGATTTTCTGCATTGACTTCAACATTAAACAATGGCAATTCAAATTTAACATAATTTTTTTAAAAAGGACATTTACCAGTGTTCTTTGACTTGTGTGGCTGATGTACTAAAGAAGAAGTAAAGGATGATGATGATGAGGGTGAGGATGATGGCTCTCCATTGCCTCCATTTACTCCATTTCCCTTCTTTGACTTATCTTCATCATTGTGACATCCTGAAGATCCATGTCCTTCCTTGTGAAGTTTGGATCCTTATCCTTCTAGTCTCTCATTCCTTTCTTGATAAATGATTCTAACCATGTCAATCATGTCAATAAATGCTTTTCTGAACACTCTTTCTTCCTCTTTGGGATCAACTTCTTCATGGATTTCTCCTTCCTCATGAAGCATGCTTAATGTAGCTTCTGCTTCCTTAGGAGGTGAAATAGGTGGTGGAGATTGTGGAAATATTTCTCTCCTTTGCTTTGTCTCTTCTTGAGACCCTTCTTCTTCCACCAATTTGCCTTCTCCTCTCTTGAGATTGAGCCTAGTAAGCATCTAAAACTTGCAAACAATTAAACAATTCTTTGCACAAAACAACACCAGAGAATAAACTCTAGCTCTGATACCAATATGATCTGAAATGACTGTATTATTTTTGTTGTGCTAAGTGTATTTTCAGTTTATAAACATGTGCATACTTGTCTCATAGGTTTTCTTAAGGATTGAGGATTTTAACCATGAATTGTAGATGATTTTAGGTGAATTAGAAGCATGAAATAAGCACAAATAACACTGAACAATAGTGTAAAACATATAAATAAGTCACCACATATAATTTACACAACATGCATGATGAAGCATTTCACCCTTCCTCGGCTACATCTTCCAGTCCAGCTCCCAATGGCATATCCATCTTTCATTATTCTCAAAATTTTGAAAATACATGTAGTTATAATGCTCTAATGGTTGTTTTCTTTGCACCAATAGCTCCAGAATGTTCCAATTAGTCAAAAATGACTCTTCATTCACCCATAATGGGAAAAAATTGAGTCTCCTACTATTTTTCCTAGTTACACCTAGAAAAACTCCACTAAAAGTGGAGAAATCCACTTAACTGGAGTTAATTTAGTGAATCCGCCAAATCAAATGCACCCTCCAGAAGTTTCGTTGAAACTAACTGTTACATTAAAGGTTAGTGATTGGGGTGGCCACATTCCAACCCCAAACCACAGATTGAAAATTGCAACTGTTGGAGGGAACTCGGGCATATAACTGTGGTTTAAACCTTGTTACCGTGGTTTCTGTCGGATTTTACGCCTTAACTGCAGAGTTAACGTTAGCAACTAACATTGCTATGTGATAGCTATTGTGAAATACTGGAAGATTGCTTTAACCGTCGGTTGGATTATTCATATGGACCACGGGTTGTAACATTTATGTTTGAAGTTTGTTGTTGTAAAATATGACCACCACACGAGGACCACTGGCGGGTTGGCACCGCAAGTGGTCCCCAACCCCCAAACTGTATTGCATTAAAATTGAAATAGAACCCGACTACAATGATAGTTAAGAACCAATGTGTGGCTCTGGAGGTGTGGTGTGTGCGTTCTCTGCCTGTGATCGCGGGGTCAAGCCCTGCAGACCTCACCCAAAATTTTACCATGTGGTTTCAGGGACACGTGACGACCTCAGGGCTGGTCACATGTCACCCTATGATTGGCCTTCAAAAAATAAACATAAAACCTCATTCAAAAAATAATGAAGCGACACTTGTCACACACTGATTAGTTCTGAGGAAATGAATATTCCCCTTTTGTTGACTGTACCTCCACCCTACTGACTGTGCATCCCAATCAAACCTGTCGCAATTTTGTTTGTTTGGAATTTCGATCAGAATGTGATATCTCTCTCATACAACATCGGTTTTTTGAACCGTTCATGGCACCAGAATCAGGAAGAAGAGATCTACACAACCATCCTGGTTTCAACCAAATCCTATAACTTTGAATTTTGAGAAAAATTTATGACCTCCTGATCACTGGACGACATCCTCATCTTTAGAAAGAGTTGGAAGAACACTTGCAACACATTCGTAAGGTCCTTCAAACCATTCGGCAACACAAAATGTGTGAAAACTTGGAGAAATGCACATTTGGCATGAGCTAGGTCCAATATCTGGGTTACATCATATATGAGTGTGGCGTGCATGTCAATCCGACTAAGATCCAATTCATTTGAGATTGGTCAGCCCCGACCACTCTAACAGAGCTTCGCAGCTTTTTGGGCCTTGAATATTTTTATCAAAGGTTCATGTGGGGATTCTACCATATCACTTGGCCTTTGAGTCATATTACTAAGGGCAGGGTGAAAGAAAATTTTTCATGGTTTGAATCCCAATAGAACGTGTTCGTTGAGTTGAAGCATTGCATGTACTCTACACCATTACTCACACTTCCATGCCTACAACCACTATTTGAAATTGAGATAGGCACCTCCGACTATACTATTGGTGCAGTCCTCACCCAGCACGGGCATCGAGTGGCCTATCATAGTGATGTTGGAAACACTGATAAGGGGGATGAATCAATATTCGTTAGCAATTAGCACTTTTAATATTTCCAGAGCATTAGTTATTATTCAATTATTCTTAATTTTTATCCAGTAAAAATAGTAAACAATAGAACACAATAGGCACATTAATTTTAGGTGGAAAAACCCCTCTCGGTCAAAAACCACTTAATTCTTTTCTAGTAAATTATTTAATCTTCAACCCCATCTGAAATTAAAGTTACAATTTCCTATAATTCTATAAAATCATTCTTCACCATATCCCACTGGAAGGATTCCCCAACACCCTGGTTTCTTTAGTAGTCAACTGAATGGATGCCTTGAAATCCTACACCAACCTACCACCCTAAAGTGTTCACAGGCTCCAACCTGTAGGTCACTTCATGCACCAACCTAGCACCTCCATGCCACCCTATAATGATCAGAAATAAGACAAGAGTGTAGACTCTCATACCAGGGACAATGATCCACGATACAATATGATTCACAATTATTTTATTGAACTAGACCAATCACACTATAACCTGCAACCCAAATATAACATTATCCAACAATGACTCATAGACCTCCTAACAATGCCTTTTTAACTCTAGGTAGATTGACTCTTTTACAATAATGACTCTTTTACAAATTTACAATGATGATTTTACAACACTAACTTTTGACACGACCTCATACTTGACTTGACACTGCTTCTTGGATCACTAGCAGCTGTTGAGGTATTGTTGTGCTTGCTTCAAGTAATTTTACTTTGGCAGTTCACGTCTTTCCATTATGTGTCTCATTTTTCCTATTGTGTCATCCTTCTTGCACATGCATTAATGAACAAGACCCAAACCAGTATACAAACAAAATACTTACATTGTCCTGCAAAACATATGTCAGAGAAATATTCAAAATTCAAATGTAAATACATTCAACATTTAATAAAAAAACCCAAACAAAAATACATACCTTGCTGTAGCAGACTTACCCTTAACTATTGATGTATGGTCCTTACTGCAGTGATCCTTGAATGAATACTTTTTCTTGCCTTCTAGAAGCTCGATATTGAATCTATTGTATCTATGTAATTTCAGATCTCCAAGGTATGAAATTTTGTCTTGTGCTAGCCCTATTATTCCTCTATCAAACCCCGAAGGTTTGATCGATATTGGATTCTTCAAGGAAGATTTATTCCCAATATTTCATGATGACTTGATTATATACTAGTTCAGTAGAGCGAACTTGTACGAAGTTCCACGTGTCATTGTTTCATCTTTCGGTCCTAGACACGATACCCAAAAAACTAAAGTTTGTCTTATTTCTATCACTTTTTACAAAATTTGAATCCAATACTCAGAGAGAAATCTATGATGATTTTCCCAAGGTTACCTTTTTGACATGGAATTTGGGAGCCTGAAAAACCCTAACTTCCTCAGATCATAACTCTGAAAATATAGCGAACAAAGATCTGAAATTTTGTCACAATTTTCATCACGATTTTGGTTCAAACGGGTTTTAATTTCAGCTTCTGAAGCTTCGTATAAAAAAATTTATAGTGACAATTCCACAATGGCCTGTTTGAAGCAACAAAATCCTTTCATGAGGAGGATATGAGGGTCAGAATTTATAGAAATGCTTAGGTTGAGAGGGTCTTCAACGAGTGAATTTTGGAGGGCTTTTAGGAGCTTAAAACATTATTGATTATTGATTATTCAATGACCACAACCAATGATGAGTTCCATGCCACAACCCCATGGGGTTTTAGCTCACTAACTAGGGTTCCTAATTTCAAACCTGAATATCTCTCAAACCGTGAAGATTTATGTGGCATGCCATATATCAATGAAAACATCTCAACAAGTAGAATCCATATAAAAGATCCTTGACTCAGAATAAATTAAGTTGTCAAGTCAAAATTCCCATGCAAGATAAGGGTAGCCCCTGGTGCTACTTGGGTTGACATTAATGACAACCACTGATCCAAAATATCCCCCTTTGGCATTGAAGGCAACACAAGTAACCCCCTACGATCATGACACATATTCCTAATGCATTATCTCCCCATTTGTCATCAATGTAAAAGGGTAACTCCCCCTGAAAAATTGTCATCTTACGGACATGTACACACCTCCACTCCCCTTTTCTACTTAGTTAGATAAGAGAAAGAGTATAATGATAACTTGGGAGAATCCCAAGCTTTTGGAGAAGACACTCAAATGCTTCACGAGGTAATGGATTGGTAAAGATGTTAGCAATTTTTTCCTTTGTGCCAACATATTCAAGCTTGATATTCTTTTCGGCGACCTCTTCTCTAACAAAATTATATTTGATCGAAAAAAAGTGTTTTTTTTTTAATGCATCACAGGATTCTTGGAGATATTGATGGCACTGGTGTTATCGAAAAATAGGAATAGGATCATTAAACTTGACTTGAAGATCTTGCAATGTTTACCTCATCCAAAGAACTTGAGTACAATAAGTTGGTGTTGTGATATATTATGCTTCTACTATGGATAACGAGATTGAAGACTACTTTTTACTTAATCGTGAAACAAGGTAACCACCTAAATAGAATGTTTCTCCACTAGTAATATTTTGATCGTCAACACTTCCTGCCCAATCTGCATCTGTATAAGCTTGTACAACTATATTATTTCCTTTTGGATACCATAAACCATATTCTGTTGTGCCCTTAAAATATCAGAGAATTTTTTTACGGCAATAATATGAGATTATTTTGGTGCTTCTTGGAATCTTACTACTTGTCCAACTGCCTGCACTACATCTGGCTGAGAAGTAATCACATATAGAAGATTGACAATCATAGATCTATACAACCTTTGGTCCACATCCTTTGACAAATCTTCTAAACTTAACGGGTAAGGACAGAATTGCAATCTTCCATATTGAATTTCTTGAGAATTTCCTTAATGTAATTGGCTTGATATATAAATATTCCTTTATCCTGCTGATATATTTGAAGCCCTAAAAATTATGTCAGCTCGCCAAGTAGAGACATTTCAAACTCACTTTGCATCTTTGTGGAAAATTTTTTACTTAATTTTTCACCATTGCTTCCAAATATTATATCGTCCACATATACCTCGATAATTGTTAGGTTATCTTGATCCACTTTCATAGATATTGGTGTCAGCGCTTCCTTTATTGAATCCTTATTGATGTAGATATCCATCAAGGCAAGCATACCAAGATTTAGGAGCTTTCTTGAGACCATATGGTGCCTTATTTAATATGCACACACAATATTCCTTTTCAGAGAGAAGAAAACATTAAGGTTGTTTAATGTAAATTTCTTCTTCAAATTCACCATTTAGAAAGGCTAACTTAAAATATATTTGGTAGACCTTGATTTTTCTCAAGCATGCATAAGTGAGAAACATTCTGATAGCTTCCATTCTGGAAACGGGAGAAAATTTTTCTTCAAAATAAATCCCTTTAACTTGTGCATATCCTTTGCAGACTAATATTTCATTATTACTGGTAACATGTCTGTCCTCATTCAATTTTTTTCTGAAGACCTATTTAGTTCCATTAACATTTTTATCCTTTGATCGTGCAACCAATTCCCAAGTTTGGTTCTTCTCAATTTAATCCAGTTCGTCATTCATAACTGCTACCCAGTGTTCATCTTGACTAGCTTCCTCAAAATTACTAGGCTCAAAAGTTTCTAAACAAGAAAGGTGGGCTTGTTGTGATGAACAAAGTTGTCAACTTCTTCTAGTTCCAAATCCTTCATTTATGTTGTCGATGATTTGATTTGACGGATGATTCTTTTGACACCATTATTTTAAATATTTTTGAGAATTTTCTTGTACATCCTGTTGATCATTCCTTATTTCCTCTTGGTTGACTATTGTTTCCTTATTTTATTAGTCTTGTTCTGGAGCTTCTTCTTCATCCTTCACAAGTTCGCCCTCAGATCCCTTAGATTTTCTTGAAGGGACAATCTCATCGTCATCCTTTGTAACACAATATTCATCAAAAGTAACATTTCTACTTTCCACTATTTGTTTTTGCCCCAGATTGTAGCATTTATAAGCCTTCATTTTGCATGAATAACCAACAAAAATACCTTCATCGACACAGGAATCGAACTTGCCCAATTTTTTATCTTCTCTTTTGTTGTAGCATTTGCTTCCAAATATATTGAAGTATTTGATGTTAGCCAGTCTTCTTTTCCATAGTTCGTATGGAGTCATGTTACAATTGTTCCTTAGTATACCTCTGTTTATAATGAATACAATTGTGAAGATTTCTTGAACCCAGAAGTTATCATCTAATTTTGAATCATTTAACATTGTTCTGGCCATTTCCTTTATGGTTATGTTTTTTTCTTTCAGCAACTCCATTTTGTTGTGGTGTTCTGACTGTTGATAATTTCCTTTTTATTCCATTTTCGTCATAGTATTGTTGAAATACCTTGCAAGTGAATTATCCACCATTATTTGATCTCAGACATTTGATCTTCAAATCAGTTTCGTTTTTGACCAATTCCTTGTACATTCTAAAACACTTGAATGCCTCGATATGTTTCTTTAAGAAGTTGGCGGCTATCATTCTCGTGTAACCATCTATCATTAACATAAAATATAATTCTCTATCTAAACATTTTTGTTCTCATAGGACCACACAAGTCAGTATGTACTAATTCCAATGGACGTGATGCAAAGTGTTCTTTTTTCTTGAACTCAACTACTTCCTTCTTTTGAAATTTTAGGCATTTCTCTTACTACTTCCTTCTTGCTTATCCTGACCAAATTGTTGAAATTTATATGTCCCATTCGTTTGTGCCATAACCAACTTTCGTCTTCTTTCACCAAAAAACACCCTTTAGGTGTCTCATCAAAAATATATATGTCATTTGGAGCTCTGTTTGCTATAGCCAAAATTTTACTGAACATGCATTTCCTGATTTCACATTTCTTAGAGTTAAATAGCATCGTGTGTCCTTGATCGCACCTTTTTCCAACACTGAGCAAATTTTTATTCATATTTTCAACCAACAACACATCCTTCGCTAATGCATTCTTTCTTCCAAGTGTGTCGTACCTTCTCCTATGACATTTAAAGACTCATCATTTCCAAAAGACATTGTTCCATCATTCTTTTCCTTCAAGGATATGAACTTATACCTATCTCCAGTCATATGAGTTTAGAAACCACTATCAACATACCAAAGGTTTCTTTTGCTTTGAGCCTTGAGAGCAAGAGCACATTTTTCAATCTTCTTTTTCCATATTTATTCATTCTGATTTTGCGAGAATTCCTTTGAAGAACTTCCAAGTCTGCAATATTTAACCAGGTGTCCAAAATTGTTACATTTGTAACATTCGACATCAAACATAGTTACTGATCAAACGTGAACTATTACCTCAAAGCAGGAACTCTAACCAAAACAACATCAAAAAACCATGAAAAAACAAGCCAAAAACGAAAAGTTGTATCCCGGAATAACCCTTTTTTTTTCGGGGTAAATTTTCAAAAAAATTTAAAAATGGAAGAAAAAGCCTTTTTTTTGTGCAAAAAACACCTCGAAAACAAAAAGTTGTATTGTGGAATAACCTCTCTTTTTTCGGGGTAAATTTTCAACATTTTTAAAAATAGACGTAAAAACCATTTTTTTTTGCAAAAAACAACCCGAAAACAAGAAGTGTTGAAACAAAAAATTTAGAATAATACAAATTTATATTAAAAAAAAAAAAACATTTTAAAATAATTGAAAAAAAAACAAATTTCATTACATTCTTTTTTAATTAAAAAAATTTATAATTTTAAAATAAAAAAAATAAGGGAAAAAATTTATACAAAATAAATAAAAATCATTTTAAAAATTAAAATTTAAAAAACAAAAAATATTAAATTAAAAAAACAAATTAAAAAAAAAACAAATAAATTTAAAAAAGTAAAAAAAAAAATTAAAAAATAAACAAATTAAATTTAAAAAATAAAAATTAATTTTTTATTAAATTAAAAACAAAAGAATTTAAATTTGAAAATAAAAAATTCAATTTAAAAAAAGGGTTAAATTTTAATAAATTGAAAAATTAAAATTAAAATAAAAATGTAAAATAAAATAAAAATATTAAACTTAAAAAAATTATTAAAAAACAAATAAATTTTAAAAAATAAATTAAATTTAAATTATAAAAACTAAATTATATGTATATATTAAATTAAATTTCAAGATATATATTCTACATCTTCTTTTAAAAAAAAAAAAATCTAAAAAATTAAATTTAAAAAAAAAATATTAAATTTTAATTAAAAAAATAAATTTAAAAAATTAAAAAAATAAATAAATAAATAATAAAAACACTTTTAAAATGAAAATTAAATAATAATATAAAAAAATTAAAAATAAAAATAAAAATCAATTAAAGCGGAGAATCTCTGATGAGTCTCACCTTGAGCGGGAAAAGACTCATCTGTTGAATGTCTTTTGTAATAATGGTTATAGTATGTCGCAGGGCCTCAAAGCTTTCCTTAAAGCGGAAAAAGGTCTTTCTGTTAAAAATAAAAATAAAAAAGAGCCAAGTGAATGGTGTGGCAGTGTCAGCCTTCCGTTCATCCAGGGTACCACTGATAAGATTGCTAAGATCCTTAAAAAGCATAAGGTATCCTCTTATTTCAAGCCCCTTAATACAATTCGTAGTTCTCTAAAATCGGTTAAAGATCTGATTGACCCCAGAGATGGAAAAGGTGTCTACATCATTCCTTGTTCCTGTGGGACTCCTTACATTAGTGAGACTGGTCGGTCTATTAATCAAAGGATCTGTGAGCATGCTGTTGATATCAAGCACAGAAGATCTCGCTCGTCCGCCTTAGCTGAGCATGCAGAAAAGACTAACCATCATGTTTGCATAGAAGATGCTAAGGTCATTGCTAGAATCGACCATTTCCATCATCGTAAGTTGAGAGAGGCCATTGAAATTGAGAAAAGGTCCGTTAATCTCAATAGAGATGATGATAGGAATATCAGCAGGTGTTGGATTCCTGCCTTATATTCTTGATTTATTTTTTTATTTTTAATTTTTAATTTTTAATTTTTAATTAATTAATTAATTTATTTATTTATTTATTTATTTATTTATTTTTATTTTTATTTATTTTTATTATTCAGCTTTTATTTATTTTTATTGATTATATTTTTATTTTCGTTCTAATTTATTTTTTTATTTTTTTATTTTTTTATTTTTTATTTTAATTATTATTATGCTTTTATATATATATATATATATATATATATATTTTTAATTTATTTATTTTATTTTATTTTTATTTTTATTTTTACTTAGTGTTTGATTATTTGATAGGTCGTTTGTTATAATTAAATTATATGAATAATAATTAATTATATTTTTTAATTAATAATAATAATTGATTATTATATAAGCCCACGAGGCGTAGAACAGTCGGTGAAGGGGTGCGCTGTTAAGGCACTCCGTTCTGCAAGGTCACCGGTTCGAAACCCGTGGGTGTAGGATTAGTCTTAACTTAGAAAAAAAAAAAAAAAATTGATTATTATATAATTTAATCAATTAAATTAATAAGAAAAATATATATATATACACCCGATTTGTTAAATTACTTACCATTATATTAATTAATTGGTTAATTAGTTGTATAAATATATTAAAGAATTTATAAATAAATAAAATAATAAATAAATAAATAAATAAATAATGGAATATTTACTTTTTCAAAGTCAAACTAGTCATTATCCTAACGGCTAGTTGAGCCATTTCTACATCTATTTATACTTAATGTCTGGATTTGATCTCTCACATAGTCCTGATGATGAACCACACTGGTTGGTTCAAAATGCGTCAATCACGTTCTAGTGCATGTGATTATTACCGAAAAAATTTCTAGTAATTAATATACTAAATTAATTTAAATAAAAAACATTAAATTTTATGTAATTAAAAAAAAAAAACAAATTTTATTAAATTAAATTCAAAAATTAATATTAAATTTAATAAAATAAAATAAAAAAACAAATATGAAATATTATAAATAACAATAAAAACTAAAAAAGAATATTTAAAAAAAAAATTATTAAAATTTAATAAAAAAATTTTAAAAAATCGAATTAAAAACAAATTATTTAATTACGCTACCTAGGTTACAATGGGGTCAATTGCTGGGTAGGCGGGGGGCTTCTTGCAGCCTCCCTGCCCGCCCAACGGCCAACCCTCGCCGCCACCTGGGAGGGAGGTCAATTCCCGGAATCGACCTTCCCAGGTCGATTTCGAGAATCGACCTTCCCAAGTGGATTTTGGGAATTGACCTCCCTAGATCGATTCCCGGAATCACCCTCCCCAGGTCGATTTCCAGAATCGACCTCCCCAGGTAGATTCCTGGAATCGACCTCCCCAGGTAGATTCTCGGAATCGACCTCCCTAGGTCGATTCCTGCAATCAACCTCCCAAGGTCGATTACAGTAATCGACCTCCCTAGGTCGATTCCCAGAATCGACCTCCCAAGGACGATTCCGGGAATTGACCTCCCAGGTTGATTCACGAAATCAGCCTCCCGAGGTCGCTTCCTGGAATCGACCTCCCAATGTCAATTCCCTGAATCGACCTCCCAGGTCGATTATGAGAATCAGTCTCCCCAAGTCGATTCCGGGAATCGACATCCCTAGGTCAATTCCCGGAATCGACCTCCCGCCGCCACCTAGGCAGCGCAATTAAATATATATATATATATATTTCAATTTTTATTTATTTATGAAATTTAATAAAAAAAAATTGTTTCTAATCATTTTTTTAACTTTTTTTATTATTTATTATATTTCATATTTGTTTTTTTAATTAAATTTAATATTTTATTCAAATTTTTGAATTTTTTTTATTATTATTAAATTTAATATTTTTATTTTTATTTTATTTTTTTTAATTTTTTTTATTAAATTTTTTAAATTTTAATTTAGAAAAATACTTTTTGATTTTTTTTTTGTTTTTAAATGATTTAAGTTTTAAAAACAAATAGATTTTTTGTTTTTCTTTAATTATTTGAAAATGTTTTTTTTTTTTTTTGGATTTTTAATCTTAAATTTTTTATTTTAAAATTCTATTTTAATTTTATTTTTCTTTTTCTTTTTTTTTTAATTTGATATTTTATTATTTTAATTTTTTTTTCTTATTACTTTTTTTTAATTTAAATTATTTTTTATTTTTGTCTTTTAATTTTAATTGTTTTTAAATTTTCTATTGTGATATATATATATATATATATATATATATATATATATATATATATATATATATATATATATATATATATATATATATATATATATATATAAACTTAGGAAAATTTGTTTTTGATGTTTTTTTATTTTTTTGGTTCAGTTTTTTCTTTTTTTTCTTTAAATTATGTGTTTTTTGAATTTTTTCCCATTTTTTAATTTAATTTTCCAAATTTTTTGTTTTTGTTTTTGTTTTATTTGTTTATTTTTGTTTAAATTTTTTTGTTTTTATAAGTTAATTTTGTTTTTTTTTTACATTTTTATTGTTTTTTTATTTTTATTTTATTTTTTATTTTTTTATATATTTGACTTTTTTTGTCATCTTTTTCTTATTTTATTTTTATGTTCTATTACCAACATGAAAATTACCACTCTAAAAAAAATGGTTGATGATGCATCAACACTTTTCAAAATTAGCATGAAATCACTAACATTTTAAAACAAATGTTCATACTTCATAAATAAAAAAATTAAAGTGTCAAAAATATACAAAAAGAAAAAACAACACCACTTTTCAAAATCAGGTGCTTTTTTTGCTACCTCAAAAACTTAGGTACGAGTTCAGTTACCTATTTGATCGGTAACTATGTTATCATCTCTCAAATGATCAAATCTATTAATATTCTATTGAGTTCTGGAATATCCATTTCTGAAAGATCTCCCGAAATTGTATTTATTCCAAACATACATGTGACATTATATATCTCTATGTCCAAACCTTCCACATGAATAACAATGACCTTAGAAGATAGGTTGATACCTGGGAGGAAATTTTCTTTGAGGAATTATCTTCCATGGTTCTTCCTACGAGTCTTGATGTCTTGAATTGGTTGGTAGTTCTACCTGCTTATTAGATTTTGCATATCCATCTTCTTTTGTTGTCATAGAAGGACTTGGCTCCTTTTCAGATTTTTTTTGTAACCAAGACCAGTCTTTTTACTGTTTGATCGTTGATTGTTGATGATTTTTTCCAATGCCTTTGAGTTGTTGGCGTAGTTTTGAAGAGTTTTTACATTTTTTACTTGCCTTCATAGAGAAACTATTTCAGCTTCCAATGCTTCTCTTTCCTTGTTTCTTTCCTTTAATTCTTCCCTTAGAGATTATTCAACTCATTTGTATTCTTGAACCTTGATTTTAAGATTTAGGACATGTTCCCTTTTTGTCTTTAATTTGTATTCAAGAGTTTTGATGTGCTTCTCGTGGCCTTGAGCTCTTTGATAACCCTAATCATTTCGTTTTGAAATTCAACCTCAACCATCTCTTATTCTTCGCCTCATTCTTTGTCATATTCCTCTTGCTTATTATGCTTGGCCATAAACATATGTCAGAGATATATATGTTAATAATGCATTAGTCAGTCTTCCTTTCCAGATATATATATTATAAACATCATTTTAGTTTTTAATATATCTCTAATATAGTCGGTCTTGCCTTGCTTATTGAACTTCCTCGGACCTTTCTTTCCTTTCATAACAGCCTCATTTTTGTGAGGACACTTGGCTGCAAAATTCCCAAACTCAACATAATCAAAACATATCAATGGAAGTTTACCTTTGAATTTCCCCGTACCTGTTCTCATTTTTCATGTGAAGCAGGAAAATTCTTTGTCTGAAACTTCTTCTTCGTCTTCTTCCTTTTCTTCTTCCTTACAACTACAATTTTTTGCTTTTGGATTATGCTTGTCCTTACTAGCCTTCTTGGATGCGGTGAATGTTGTTTCTAGGTGAGATGTGTCATCCTCTTCTTCAATTCTCATTTCATATGCCGTAAGGCATCCATGAAATTCATCTTTGCTGAGATTATTTAGATTTGAAATATATTCCAAGACAGACACCTTTGGGTTGAATCTTGTCGACAGGGTTCTAAGGATCTTTCTGAAAACAATTTTTTTTTTGACAGGTTCTCCCAAACCTTCCAATGCATTTTTTGTTTCATTAACACACTGAAAGTATGTAGCAATATTTTCATCTTCCTTCATTTTGAGTTGCTCAAATTTTTCCCTGTAAATTTGAAGCTTTTCTTCTTTCACGTTTGAGTCACCTACATATATATTCTCAATATTTTCCCATACTTCTTTAGCAGTTTTGCAACTCAATACCTTAAGATAGACATATTTGATAATCCCAATGATAATGAGATCTTTATCCTTTGCATCATATACCATATTTTTCTTACCTTGCTCATCCTAGGTCGTTGTAAAGCCTTTTTCAACGATTTCCCATACTTCATATCCTTGCGCCAACAAATGAACCTACATTATTCCACTCCAAAGTGCATAGTTATTTCCATTGAACAGGTGAAATCTATTATTAGTATACTCCATGATCTCCTTCCAATTGTCAAACTGCTATTGAAGGAACAAATTTGTGATACCAATTGTTGGAAATACTGAGAGGAGGGGTGAATCAATATTCCTTAGCAATTAACACTTTTAACTCTTTCCAAAGCATTAGTTAATATTCAATTATTCTTAATGTTTATCCAGTAACAACAGTAAAAAATAGAACACAATATGAACATGAATTTTAGGTGGAAAACTCCCTCTGGTTCAAAAATCATCGAACGCTTTTCTAATAAATTATTTAATCTTCAGCCCCAAATGAAATGACAGTTACAACTGCCTAGAATTATAGAAAAGAATTATTCTCCAAATCCCACTGGAAGGATGCCCCAATGCCTTGGTTCCTTCATTATTCAATTGAATGGATGCCCCTACATCCTAAACGAGCCTACCACCCTGAAGTGTTCACAGGCTCCAACTTGTAGGTGACTTCATGCACCAACCTAGCACCTCCCCGCCACCCTATAATGATCATAAATAAGAAAAGAGTGTGGACTCCCATACCAGGGACAATGATGCACGATACAATATGATTCACAATGATTTTCTTGAAATAGACCAATCACCCAATCACATTATGACCTGCAACCCAACCATAACATTATCCAACAATGACTCCTATACCTCCAAACAATGCCTCTTCAACTCTAGGCAAATTAACTCTTTTACAATAATGACTCTTTTACAATTTTACAATGATGATTTTACAACACTGACTTTTGACATGGCCTGATACTTGACTTGAAACAACTTCTTGGATCACTAGCAGCTACTGAGGTAATGTTGCACTTGCTTCAAGTAATGGTACTTTGGTGTCGCACGTCCTTATAGTATGTGCCTGAGTTGTCCTATTGTGTCCTCCTTCCTGCACGTGCATTAATGAACAAGCCCCAAACCAATATATAAACAAAATACTTACTTTCTCATGTAAAACATATGTTAGAGATATATTAAAAATTAAAATGTAAATACATTCATCATTTATGAACAAAACCAAAACAAACATACATACATTGTTGTAGCATACTTACCCTTGATTGTTGATGTGTGGTCCTTACTGCAGTGATCCTTGAATGCATACATTTTCTTGCCTTCTAGAACCTCAATATTGAATCTGCTATATCTATGTAATTTCGGATCTCCAATGTTTGAACTTTTGTCCTATGGTAGCCCTTTGGGTCCTCTTTCCAACCCCACTTATCTAATTGATATTGGATTCTTTAAGAAATAGTTATGCCCAATATCGCACAATGACCTGATTATAGACTAGTTCAGTAGAGCAAACTTGCATGAAGTGCCACGTGTCATTGTTTTGATCTTCGGTCCTGAAAATGATACCCAACAAACTGCAGTTCATTCTTTTTTTGTCACAATTTATGAAATTTGAATCCAATGCTCAGAGAGAAAGTTATGAATATTTTCCCAAGGTCACATGTTTGACATGGAATTCGGGAGCGCAAAAACCATAACTTCCTCAGATCATATCTTTGAAAATATAGCGAACCAAGATCTGAAATTTTGTCATAAGTTTCATCCAAATTTTGGCTCAAATGGGTTTTAATTTCAAATTCTGAAGCTTCTTATAAAAAAAAATTTAGCGAAAATTCCACGATTACCTATTTGAAGCAACAAAATCCTTTTTTGCGGAGGATATGAGGGTCACAATTTATAGAAATACTTAGGTTGAGAGGGTCTTAAACAAGTGGATGTTGGAGGGATTTTAGGAGCTTAAAAAATTATTAATTATTGACTATTCAATGACTACAACCAATGATGATTTTTCTGCCACAACCCCATGGGGTTTTAGCCCACTAACTGGGGTTACTAACTTCAAACACAAATATCTCTCAAATCGTGAAGAATTATGTGGCATCCTTTGTATCAAAGGAAACATATCGACGAGTAGAATCCATCCAAAATATCCTTGACTCAAAATAGAGTAATTTTTCAAGTCAAAAATCCCATGAAAGATAGGATTATCCCCTGGTGTTGCTTGGGTTGACATCAATGACAACAATTGATCAACAAGTCAGACACTTTTTGATACAATTTGGAAGTACCCCACCTATGATAAAGAAGAGTATCACAACAGAGGACACTTTCAAACTCTTCTTTAAATGAGTGTGGGTACATTGTGGGATCCCACATACCATTATTTCAAATCATGATAACAGGTTCCAGAGAACATTTTTGTCAAGCCATTGGACACTCTTGGACACCAAGCTCACCAAGTCCACTACATTCCATCCCCAGAGTGATGGCCAAACATAGGTCGTCAATAGGATGATAGTGCACATACTCTGAATTTACATCTCCAAGAATCCATGAACTTGGGATGAGATCCTCCCCTATGTGCATCATAGTTATAACAAATCTCTCCATAGAATGACTGGTATTATTCCCTTTCAAGTGGATCTAGGATTTCAACCATTTTGTTTGATTGATGTTCCCAACCTCATGTGACTACACAGACAGAATCCACACATGTACTGTCTTAGGCTGATAAAGCAACCAGATTTATTTAATATATCCAATGCATCCTCTAGCAAGTTCACGACATCCTGTAGAAGTCCAATGCGAAGTACAAGCAACGACATGATCAAAATTGGATGCCACACAAGTTTCAAGTGGGTGACAAAGTTTTGTTGCATTTGCAAAAATAACGCCTAATAGAAGCTCATCGGAAGCTTAGACCACTCTGATATGGGCCTTAAATCTTGTCAAGGTTGTGAAAGACAATTATTTTGAGCTCATCATTCCCCCATTCCTTGGCATGCACCCAGTGTTCAATGTCGACCGCCTTCAACCATACTTTCCACCATTATTGGGCACATCATACATTGCAGAATAACTCACACCAACAGAGCTAAACTTCGACTGCATGGAAAAGGCCATAATTGATTTTATCATGGACACGTAGATCAAAAACACTCGCCAGCAGGAGATCCATTTGTATTAGGTTGTCAAAGTTGGCCAACTCCTACACCAAGGCAAGTGGCTTACTAGGGATCAAGTTCAGCAAAAGTTTCCTCATCTCATGGAGGAACTCAATGCAATGGGGACCATTGCTTCCTAAGGGGGGAGGATTGATCCAAGTGGATATTGGTGGCCACCCGCCTATTCCACTTGGAGCCCCACCATTGTTTCTTTTAGTTTTTTGGTTTCCTGAATTGTAGCACAGTTTAATATTTTTGGCATTTTTTTGGGTCCTAAACTATCGAAGCCATTTTGAGGCCCTAAAGGAAGGTTTTTGTAGAAAACCAGGGTTGACATGGGTGCTTGTTTGATGTTTGCCCTTGAAAGTTTTATTCCTCAGATATATATTTCTAATGAGGTATTTTTCACGTCAAACGGATATTGTATGCCAAAGTTATGTCCCCAGGAAGTTGATGTACCAATTTACCCAAACGGGGCCCATAATTTTGGCACTTCATTTCTTAGGGTTAGTTTTTTGGAAATTTAGGGTTTTCCATCGTTTCTCAATAATAAATAGGCCTTCTAGCCTCATTGTAACGTAGTTAAGAGGCATGTACCTACCACATCTCGTCTCAGAGATAAGCTACCATCGCCCGAGCTAGTTTATTTCCATTTTGTATGTAGGCATAATATATCAGTCTTGGATATTAATGAGATGAAGTTATATTTCTGATGCATCTCTATTTCCATGTTTATATTTGTATTCTATTGCGTTCTGCATAAATTCATATCAACATCCTATGGATCCTTGAATTGAAATCATCAATCTCTCTTGACATAATCGTGACAACATGACAATAATGCACTAGAACATGTATATCACTATAGATATCTAGTAATCCTAATGAATATAAAACTTTGCAAGAAACACTATTAACTGGCTTCTACAGATATTCCATCTTGACTCATGTTCAACCCTACAACACTTAGTTCATAGATCCTAGAGGTACCATCTCTTCTCAGGAATATACCAAATTGATATTGAAATTTGTAGTTTTCCCATCAATGGTAATATCTTGAGATACATGAAACATAAGAATTATTCATAACAGTAACAATACATCAGCTACATGGGTATACAAAATAATTATCGTGTATATTTTGTTGTCAATTGCATATTTTTTTAGTATAGATACTGGGGTTTGGAGAAGTTTCTGATTAGTGACTATTGTACAGACCCTTGTAAGCATATACATCATTGATCTTCCAAAATTATTTAATACCGCAGGTGATGTCTTTAGAGAATAACCTACAATATGTTGATGTATATCTAGGATGCATAATACTTTCTTATCAACAGATGGTGAGCATATGCTCTACCTTTGAGTCAATAAGTGCCCAACTAGCCTTTGACCAACCAACGTGAGGAGGTCATATTACTAGAATCTGGACCACATTATTCATTGATGATGTTTTCAAATTTGTACAAATACTTCAAACCAAAACCCTTAATCATACTATAGAGGGATTTTTATTTAACACAAGTTGTTAGGATAAATAATGTATTGAATAATATTTCCCAACAAACATCTCTCAAGAGAAAATCAAACAGTTGTAAAGCAATTCCAGAAGAATACGTTTGAGCACATTTGCAAGATATAAAAAAAAATAGTTTTTCAAGCAAATCAATGAGCTTGCAAATAAGGTAACCCTTAAATTTTTTGTGACATGTCATTTGAGGGTCGAATTAATATTTTATATGCTTCAGTGAGTTTAAGCCTCAGAAATTATTTTTGGATATCGAAATTGACAAGCCCTGGTCATGAGAGAGCTTGGTGATGAGTTTCATCCACATAAGCGTACCCTTGTCTTATATATTTTTGTACTACAACACATACCAATGAATATGTAAACATAAAATCATTTTCCATGTAGTGGAGATAAAGGAGGTCAGTTTCATCTTTACAAAAAAGAATCAAACCCACACGAAATTATTCAATGCTTTGAAACCTTGTCAAACAAGTTGCACCAATCACCTTTGATTAGCTCAACAAACCTTGAATGTTTCTAGTTAGGGCCTCGGGAAACATGCCATAGTGATCTTATGTCAAGAAATATTTACCTTAGGAATGAGGTCAAGTCATCCTTCTCCAAATTCATCCTATTCTTCAAACACACTTCAAATCAACCTTCAAAAATTACCAAAAAAAAATCAATGAATATGTAATGTCACCCGATGCCTCATTTACCTTTAGAGGAATGGGATAATTATTATTTTTATTTTTTCAATTTTGCATCACAAGTTCCATAATTATATATGTGTGTTTTTTTTTGTGTGTGTGTGTTATGCCCGTTGAAAATACAAGGGTCACTTCTCTCTGTATTAGCCAAACACTTTCTAGGTGGATCCCACTGGACACGTCACCCTGCTTTCTCTCTCCTGACGATTCCCAAACTGCACGCTTGGTTATTCATTGGGCTCTCTGTTCCAGGCTTACCTTATCAGTTGGCCCCTATTTTCCACCTCTTTATTGGCCCAGGGTCTTCCACCAATGGTCGTTGTTTCCAGCTTACCGCATCTCGTCATTTTCCTTTATGATGCCTCTTTATCCCATTGGGGTCACGGTGTCGGTTGACCTAGCTATGGGTCCTCCCTCCACCAATGGTAATTTTTTTGAGCTTGTGCATATATCCAGGGCAACCAGCCCACATCATCCCTTTGAACCCCTCCCGACGCACTCCAGATAGCGCTCTATACCAACCTTCGAACCTTACCATCAAGCTTGCATGGACTGTGGGGCCTCTCCTCGACCAATAGTTAAACAACACAGACACGTAATCTCATTGGGTCTATCCTTAAGTTCTACTTTATCGCGCACCTTTATTATTCTAATGTTATATCATTGGGCTGACTTGGATGGTTTAATATTCCCAATTTTTCCACAAGATAATTGGAATATTAGATCTCTTAATTTTCCTAATTAATTAAGTAAATAAGTGGGTGGAGGGACCCACAAACCCCAAATATCAATAAAATCCACTTTTTATGTGTGTATGTGGATATTTCAGTCATAGATCTACATAATGGAGTAGTGGAGTAGCTACTTAATGTGAAAGGAGTGGAGATCATGTCTCATTAATGAGATAGATCATGGAGGTTGAAGTAGTCAACTAAGATCATGGAACGAATTAAATGAAGATCATAAAGCGTTCATGATGAGATTATGGAGGAGTAGTGCATTTAATGCACACATGATGGAGAGGGCGATCATTACATTCACACATGATGGAGATCATGGAGAGATAGCACAGTCAACATGGAGACCTATGTCCACATGTACAACGTAGTTATGAGGTGGGCCAAGGCATGAGAAGGTTCACAAACTATGTAATGAAGATGAAGGAAACATAGAAGGGGGCTTTTTGATTATTTATTTTTGATATGTTTAGATCTGGATTTGTCATTTGACAGTCCATGCACTCTTATGTTGTTTAGCTAAGTCTATAGTGTTGTTTAGCACAAGGTGTTCCCGAGCAGGAATCCCACCTCTTTCCTTGAGTGACCTCTAAGGAAGAGTGTTTGTACTACATTCATCATCAGGCATTGGTGCCATATTTTTCCTACTTTCTGCAGAACATCCATATACATAAATTGCACATTTTTGAAGATCAGTTTGAAAGGAGGAGGTTGTCCTTCAATATTTCAGTTGAGGAACCGGTGAAGGATTCATCCTATCACCTTGAGCTTCAATATCAACCTTCCAGTGCTTCAGATCTATATCAGGCATCATGCCAACTATTATTCATCTCCCAACAACATCACTTCCATCAGGAATTGCGTAGTCCATTCTTGTAGATCCAACGGAGAAGGGAAGTTGCTAGCATTTCAGCTAGTAGTCCAGTGGAAAACCATTCCTTCACATTGTATGAATTATTTTCATCATCCTTGAGCTCCATAGCCATATTTTGCAGTAGGCTAGAGAGCCTCCTTCCTTTACAGTGTAATTTTTATGAGCAGTTGTGTAGCAACAGCTGCAATCTTCAGAGGAGGATTGAGGAGCTAGATCTTGAGCTTCTAGCTTGAGGATCTAGTGAAGGGATCAACCCTTCAAGCTTAGATATGATATTGTGACATATTTCAGCCATCTATTTGTTAGATCTAGCTTCAGATAAAGGACAAAATTTATGATAGATGAGGGTGGGACCAAAAAACCAAAAAATCAAACATACCTATCTCTTTACTAGCCTAAAATCAGTTCTTATTATAAGTCATCTCGCATCCTATTGCTCATTTTCTCAAGATTTACGGAGAGAGCCCTCTCCTGTCCTCGTAGGGCTAGCTACGAGGCTGAGCGTGGTTTGATGTAGCCTTGAGTTTTACTTCATTTCAGCCTGAGGTAGATTTGAGCGCTAACATGCTGGATAATTTAAGGACTGATATCTTAAGCACATTGTCTTCTCAGATGGACACGATGTAAGAAAAGCATAATAAAATTGAATTGGAGAAGACCGTGGGCATATTATGCACAAAATGTAGAAAGAGACACCCTGTTAGGGTCTTGTGATTTGGCATATTGGCATGCCAAGTGA